>VKOC01000008.1:30651384-30671302 GCA_009364415.1 Spea multiplicata
CCATGCTTTTCAGCTCCTATATTATCACTGCCATTTAATGTCTATTTTATTTAATGGTAAACACGCAATGATTGAAAATGATAAAACAGGGGCATATACTGCTACAACATAATGCCATTAAAAGTAGATTAACAAGTCAAATAAGAGTGCCACAAATTATAGTGTTAAGAATGTTTTACCGACTATTAGGACTATTAGAAGAACTCTAACCGCTTTAGCAGCCGAAGCCGGACTGATGATGACATAAGTGCGGTCTATGCCTCGTAATGCACAGCTGCATGTTATGTTTTTATTCTCAATGGAGTGACAGATCGGATGAGTGTGTGGCACTGTTGGCCAGCTACCCACCGAGCATTTGCCCCGTGTGCCAGTTGGCCATGTCTTAACCACAGGGCCAGCCCAAGACAAAATGTGGCCGGGGCGAAGTTTAAAATGCCGCCCCCCTCATTATCTACCCTTCCTCTCCCTCCCTATTATCTACCCTACCCCCCCATACTTACCTTTCAGCAGTCCTACGGTGAGTCTCCCTGCTAGGTCTCGGTGCTGGCTTGTAATGCTGAGCGCCGGAAATGACGTCATCTTCTGGCGCTCAGCAATACAAGCCGGCACCGAGACCGAGCTAGAGGGCTCGCAGAGGATAGAGGGGCGCCGAGCAGGTACTGACAACTTGATAAGTGAAAACCACTCAGCGCCCCTCTCTCTCCTGCTTTAAAAAAAAAAAAGGGCACATTGCCGCCCCTTCAAAAGTGCCACCTGGAGCAGTTGCCCCACTCGGCATCAAGAAATAATATGGACACAACAATCTGAGTTTCCAACTGCAATGTAGCACACTACCTTTAATGCAATTTAAAGAACCAACTTTGCCTCATCACGCTGTGACGTACGGGGAACTGGGCATTATACTCTCAGCTTTTATTATTATTACTTATTGTTTTGTAAAGCGCCATCATATTCCATAATCAATATATATTTAACATAACAGAAACAACATGATATTTTGCATGAATTTATATGTGAAATACAATCTACATATGGTGCAATAAACTTATGTCACATAAAACTGATAAATGTTAATAAAATAAAGGAGGGTAAGGAACACTTTCCGGTTATAGATATTCCAGCAGTGTACAATCTCAGACAGTTGCAGCAAATGTAAGCAGGTTGTTATTCTGTATATGAAAGGAGAATGAGAGTACGGGATGAGAGAGTAAAACTGGCTCTTTATATATCATTAGGAAGACCACACCTTGGATATGCAGTCCAGTTTAGGGCACCAGCTCATACAAATTATATCATGGAACTGGAAAGGATTCCGAGAAAGGTAGCAGAATGAAATGGAAGGAATGGAAGATGTCACATATGAAGACAGACTTGTCTTGTTAACCAAAGGAAAACAGTTAAGATGATGTGGAATCCACCACCAGTGATGTGGCTTTGGTGGATTCCGTTAATAACGTTCTAAAAAAAAAAAAAAAAAGGTTGATGTGTATATATTATAATTAATCAAATGTAGCATTGGGAAATCTGATTACTTTTAGAGTGAATTATTTTTGTTTACCTATTTTGGGACAATATTTAACATGTGTTTCATTTGTTTTGTTTTTAGCTTCTTCTTAATCAACACACACATATATATATATATATAATTATTTAATTAATATATATATATATATATATAGCTAGAAGAATTGAACCTGGCGGCCTTGAGTCTATTTTCAACATTGTAACTATTATAACTAGGTAAATAAGTAGCAGCTTTATTCATATTAAACTACACTGAGTGTGGAGGGGGGGGCATTTTGTGTAAATGTATTAACATATTAACCAGTTCCAGTAGGTTACCAAATAGATTGATTAATCTACTCAAACACTGGTTGGGATATATACAAATTTTAAGATTTTATTAGTGAAACATTCTTGGATGTTAGGCAAGCCTCAACATAGATGCCTTAATCCATAAGGGGGGGGGAAGGAACGTCTTTGATAGTATCCCTTTAAGTTAAATGGTACTAAAATTCAGTAGTATGAAGAGGACTCCATGGGCATATTAATACGTGAAGGTCCCTCTGGCTCTGAAGAGCTAAATACATTGTAACAATGACATGTGTCACACTGATTGTTGGGAAATAGAGATACATCCATACAATGCTAGTGATACATCACAGGAAAAATAAACTGTAAAAGACCCAGCACCCCTCATCAGATAAGGGAGGTAGGTTTCCTTTATAAAGGAGAAAGCTGTGGATTTAATTTGGAGCTGATAATTTGCTACTGGAAGCTTTCGATGATTAGTTGTCTCCATAAACCGACGGTTTTCGAGGTGGTGTGAATTACCTGCTGTGTCTGTTTTTACCACCTGTTCAAGAAAGAAAATGAGATGAATCCAGGTCCTCAATTAGAGCCCACGATTAGAGCTGCCCAAAGTTACTTTTAAGTAGGCACTTCCAAAGAAAGAAATTAGTCACTTGATAATATTGTAATTGCAAAGTCACATTGTGAAAATAGATATTTTTGCCCTCTCTGGTTGAAGAAGAATTTAGATGTCTTCCCAATTATTATTTGCACAAATTGGACTGGTCGTAGGAACCTAGAATTGAGACGGTATCTGTAAGATGAGATGAGTTTCTACCAGAATTGTTGTTAAATGTGAACTACGTTACCATTCTAGAATGAAGAATTATTTAACAGGCACGTAAAATCTTTTTTATTGTTATTAACAGAATAGGTAATAATAGCCACACTAAAAGAATATTGTTGACCACCAATGGGTCTATACATTCAATTCACCATTACATAGGTCAATCAGATACTAACTAAAGGCAATGGAGATCCATTTGGCTTACTGGGAAGCGATATGATCCATTGGGTATCAATGGACACGTTGGCCACTATCTGGACATAGTTAATTATAAACTTCTCATAGCCAACCTATACATAATGAACTTTCTATTCTACTATCATCTTCTATGGATCTACAACTAGATAAGGAAGGTATTAAGATGATGCTTTGAAGATGTTACATGGAGCATCTTGGCCACTTTAGTTTTTACAAGACAAGCCAAATTATACAATAAAATACCATTTGAGGAAGAAAAAACCTATAAGGATAAGAAACTTTAGAACGACACAACAACAACTTTCACTGATTCACTGTAAGTACAACTGGAAAGGAGGTCGGGCAGAAACTTCTAAATTTGGCTTACCCTAACACCCATCAAATTGTCAACCGTGTAAAGGCCCATCAAAAAGATTAAATAGAGCAATTCTCCAACTGTAGGACCAAACCACCACCACTTCTATCAACCTACTCTTAAAATAGTTATCCATATTAAAAGAAAAGAGAAGAACTATAGCAAACTAGTAAAAAATGAGCAACGTAGCATGTGATGACATCAGAACCAGATTATGAGACCTAAGAATCATGAGCCAACCAATTGTATGCTTTGAGTCGGGCAATTGATCTAGTTAGAGTAACCAGTTATGGAGATTTATAATTATTTGGATACAACACGTATCTATATGTTAAAATGGCTTAATGTATTTGTGTATGTAGGTTTCCTTACAAGCAAAAAAAAAGGGAGGCAGACGGGGGAATTGGTGATTTTCCTGCCCACCCCATGTACGAATCGGCTCCTGTGTTTTACACAATTAATTACATCAATGCCATGTAAATATAGCACTCTCCTCTTCAGCTCCTCCTCCTACCCACAACCGCAGAAATTGCTGGCATATCCTGGGGATATTATGGAAATTTTATTAATGGTCTGGCTTTTCATAGCTATTTAATTCCACTTTAGAACAATAACCTCTTGTAATTTGCATACTTAAGAAGGGGGGAAAAGGCGATAAGACAGATTTAAGTCCTGTGCTCTGAAAATGGGAATTTAACGCATTGAATGCTGAAATGTTTGTAAAGAACGCCACTTTAATTTGCTGCTGATTTGTCTGGCTCTTAATGGGCTCGTTTTGGCTTCTTTCAAAGATATTAACGTCCTAAAGTGTAAAGTTTACTGGAAAAGAGAATACTACAAAGATTGTTTAGTTTGGCGAGATAATTTTCAATATATTACATTATTAAATAATTGGCCAAGATGATTATAGGATGTAAAAAGGAGATCAGGCTGTCTCAGAGACGCTCGCTGTTCCAAGCTGACGGAGAAAGTGTAGCAGTGTTCTGTGTGACAGAGTTTAAATGACGAGAGCAACTTCAGGCTTTCCTGCGGCATCAGAACAGGAAGGTTCTGGTGATGTAATAAATACTCTATTGAGGTCTTTCACAACCCCAACACATGTGGTGTGATCAGGAAAGCAGGGCTCTGCTACCTTGCTTCCTGGTCACAGAGAGCGATCGGCACACAGGGAGATCAGAGTGCGAAAAAGTGGAAACAGAGTTTCTTCTTCATCGTAAAGCATAAACAAAACAAAGATTACAGCTTAAAAAATTAAAAATAATTAAAGAAACTCATTGGCCATCACGTTCAGTAGAAATATATATATATATATATTTTTTTTTTTTTTTTTTTTACCAAAGCACTGGGGTGGTCAATCAGGAAAGGGCAGGCCTTAACAGATATAGGAAGGGAAAATGTTTATCGAGAAGGGGTGGGGCATAGAGAGGAAGGGGTGGGGCATTCATATAAGGGTCGCACCCACCTGTGGAAGGAGCCAAATGTTTTGTCATCAGGCGGCCGTAACCCTAGGCTCACCCCTGCTATCCTGTATATTAATCCTTGAAGATGCCTATTGCAGTTGATAAAACGGATTATAAAGGTTGCGAATTCCATGTTCTCACTGGAAAAAAGAATACTGTGTAAGGAAATGTGATATTTCTTAACTTGAGAGATGATCGAGTTTCCAGAGAGCTGTTTGCAGTGACCTTGGGCATATGTTACAGTAAGTGAGTAAATGTCAATGACTGCCCCAAAGGACACCAAATGCTATTCCAAAGTTAGACTGGACACCACATGCTTTCCCAGAGCGGGACTGCTAGATTCCAAACACATGACTGGTAATTCCGGTCATAGCTGGAGGGTCAGCAATGTGGCTGAGGAATACTGTTCTAAGCGCAATCTTGGTTTTTGAACCCAGTCAAGGAGAAACAAACTCCAGAAAAAGGTTCCTTCAATGGGAAAGAGGTATTAGGCGCAGCATGGACTGGATGAACCCCAAAATGTGAACTAATTATTAGATAACCAGAATGATCAAAGTTTCCATGAGAGTCCAAAGAACGCAGATCAGCTTTCGATGTGGCCCCCTATTGGTAAACCACCGGGGCAGATAGATGTGGCCGCCAAAACGCCTGACTTGAATAACGCATTGCCACTTGTCCTGATTTGGTCCATTGCCCTTATTTTGGCAGGAAATTGTTGCCTGCGCAATGACAACGGATGATTTTCCGTCAGGATTAGTGAGAATTACATTAGGGTGTAGACGATAATTCAAACCTAAGAGCTGGTTACAATTCCTTTACCCCTTGCTGAACTAGGGAGAGGTAATAATAACATAAGCAAAGGGCACTTGGTAAAGGTGCATGACAAGATGATCCCAAATACATTTGTTTTACTCCTCAAAATGTGTCTTCCCTCTAAAGATTAATTATACACCCAAAAACCTCAAATACATTAAAATACATTTCAGAAGGAAGGACAAAACACTTTTTTTTTTTTTTAACACAGAATTTTTATTAAATGTTGCTATAGAGAAATTCAATTTACTTTGTTTGTTGGAAAATAATACTTACTCATTTCTAATGTTTGACGTTTCTTCTGGGTAAAGTGCATCCTAATTGAGATGTTCAGAAAGAGAAGGCATATTTATATCTTTACACAGGATCAATAAAGACAGAGCAAACACGGCAAAAATGGACTTCAAAGTGTTTATTTGCTATAAAGATTATTTTTCTCTTCGTCTCGCCTATCTTGTATCTATTATTTGTATTTGACACAGGACAGTTGTTTGAGTAGCAGTGAAAGAAATGCCTGCCCTGCACTTTGCTCAAAGGCTGCGTATGATAAATATTCTGTATTATGAGATTTCTGCAATCTAGCGGCGGACATGTTCATTGTTCATGATATCACTGGCCACCTTGCACACCGGACAAATGCCCCATACCTCACTCTGGAGGCAGATCAGCTGCTGCAAAATGCAACCAGTGGATGGATACGCCAACCAGCGTATGGCAATGTGGCACACAGGGAAAATGCTCAGCAGGCCGCCGGCCGACAGCATCCCTCCGCAGATGCCCAGCCGCATTATACGTAAGCCCTTTGGCCATTGGCCGCATAAGGGTCGCCATCTTATCTCCAGTAGATACTATAGTATCTCAATAGTGAACCTGGTCTGTTGGATGATATGCTGGCCATAATTATTCCAAACTGAAAACAAAATGACATGTGTCCAAAAGATATACAGAAGACAGACATCACTATAGTAAATATAATATATTTTAAAATAATGTAGTTATTGATGATTGAAGTTGAGTCAAACACACGTAGCTACAAATAGCAGACATAAGATGTTCAGACGTTCCTTAGGCTATGAGTGGATTTATAGCCATATTTTCATTACTCGTTACAAGTGCCCTTGTCCTTTTGGGTCCACGGCGGTCCGTAATGCTTTTTGTTATGATGCCTCTCTGAACCACCCATTTACTATGTTCTTACTTCTGTCCTCCATGCCACCTGTTACTGTAATTGTCCATATTTCCATCACTCCGCGACCTCTGTTTACGCATCCTTTTTCAGCGGGAGGTTTCGCCGAGGGTTATGTGAAGGCCACGAAACTACCTGCATTTCGAGAGGTCTGAAATTCCCGGAGAACTGCGGACGTCTGAGGTGAGATAATATAATGGAAAGCACAGGCCAACAGAGGGTCGTAAAGCTGTTTGTGTTGTGGTGGTGTTTTTATTACCCTGTAAGTCAGCGCTCAACGTGGTGTCTAACCCTCGAAGGCGGTAGGCTTTGTGTAAAATGTAAGGCATCAATACATTATCACCCGACGTTTTGCCTATAAAACCCCTGACAGGTTATACGGTGCGGGGCTGACACTTCCTAAAATATAGATAGTGTTTAGAAAGCAGTTGGGCTGCTTCACGAGGTTAACCCTTTCTTTCTTAGCCAAGCAGGATTTATTGGTTCACTTATTGGAACAATGATTGTATGTATATTTATATATATATACATATATACCGTAGACACACACACACACAACGTTCAGATACTAGTTCTGGAACTCATTGACGGTCGGTACCAAAGGTAAAAAAAAAATGTAACACGTTTACAACTAAAGCTGAAACCAAATAGGCTCATTTCCGCCAGTTGAAAGAAAAGAAAAATGTAGCAAATGCTACATTAAAAGACACCAATTGGGGGTTTTTTTGTTGCTTTGTTTTTTTATAAAGAAACCTAGTGACCGTTATTGTAAGTAATAATCACAAATCCAAAATAGAACAAAAATCACCAAAAAAAAAAACGTTGCTGGTTTTTCAACCGAAAATAAGTATGAAAAAGTGTTCGATGAACTAATATTGCTCAAAATGAAAAAAGTGCTTCTTGATTGTAAAATGGCAGTCTAATATTACCCTGGTTGCATTATAAAGAATAACAAATTATTTTATTGACAAAGACTCATTTCCAAACACATGAACCGCAGACTAGATTGTGTTTTCTTTATGTGCCCCTATCATACACACCAACAATTCGTAAATTATAAAAAAAAAATTACGTTTTGGGATATGTATGAAGATTTGTCACAGTGACTGGCTCTTCACCGTTAGGGAGAAAAATTCCCAACTTGCTGGTGGGTGCATTAAACCATGTGCTTGTTAACCAATCACTGATTGCCACAGGGCTGTGAAGATGAGAGGCATCCTGTGATTGGACACCATCTTTGTTGCTCCCCTGCCAGCACTTTCCACGGGGGGAGTCCCGGCAAGGGAAATTGTTAAAGCACATCGCGCAGACGTGCCGGCAGCGGAGGTTGTTTATACTTGCATCGCCGCAGCCGGTGAACGTCTGCGCGATGTACATTAACAATCTTCCTTGCCAGCACTTCCCACGGCAGAAGTGCCGGCACCGGAAGTTGAATACGCGTACTGCTTAGATGTCCCCCGCCGCAAGACCCCGGGGAGTCTGCACTGGTAAGTCTAGTGGGGGCACATCTTGGGGGCAGAGTGGCAGCATATCTCGGGGGGCAGAGTGTCAGCATATCTATTCCACTAAGTGTTTTTTTTTACTAGAAAATTTTTTTCTTTAAAAAAAGCACCGTAGGGTACGGCCTATATTCGGGTGCGGCCTATAACCGAGCCAATACAGTATATATTATATATCCAAACTATGTGTTTTACACAAACGTTGGAAGAGATTGGTGGTGTAATGGCTGGTTCTGTGGTGGTGTAATGACTTTTGGCTCCCATAGCTTCCCCCAAAACATTTTAATGCTATGCACACGTGGAACATTGATGTACTCATGTTTCCAAATCAGTAAACATATATTTGTGGGTAATTTTCTTTAGCAGCCTTTGTTGAAATCACAACGCAATTATATGCAAAACAGGAAAAATGTGTTTATTTTATTTTTTTGTTAGGGGAAAAATGATGTTACATATAACATTATCGCATCACAAGAGAACCATACTTGTCATAAAAATATGATATATAATGTACAGTCCATTGTGGGTACAGTGCATTCAAATAGACAATTACGCTGAGTTTTGGGGTGCAAAATAGACAAAATACCTTCATGAAGGAGTTAAATCTTAAGTATTGAAAATAAACAATGTAAATCAAACGGAATCTTTATCACCAGCTTTTAGAAACTCTTCTGACTTGATTGTCCAAATGCTCTTTATGCTATTATTTTTTTTTCTTTTTGCCGTGAGCTGTAACATTTCTAGAATTTTGCATTCATTGTTTTAACTGGCAGTTCTGCCATCGCTTCTTCAGATTCTCACTGTGGATGCCTTTTATTCTAGTTTGCTTCTTGACAAGGAAATTATTTTGAAAATTAGCCTCTTACACTATTATCAATCTTTTGTTTTGATGCGTGAAAATGTTATTCTTTTAATGGGCCAATTTCTTGGTGCCATTTACCTTTTTTGGGCATTAAAAGGTATTCTTTATGGGAGATTTTTTTTCTTTACAACAGGTGTTCTACTTGAGAAAGCTTCTTGCCGATGATGGTTGGTTTCCATAAATGAAATGTTCTACGAGTAATTGAGTATTACATCGGGTTCCGTATCTAGTTTCTAATTCAAATAATGTAGATGGGTAGATCTTGTAAGACCCTCGTCTAGTGTTTCGCTATAGATTTACAAGAAAATCACCTAAGACTATAGAGGATCACCCAATATACACACCATAATACACCCTGTACACACCATAAACACACCATAATACAACCTAGTAAAAAGTAGTAAGGAAAATTGATATTGTCGTATTAGAAAACGGGGCCAAAATAGAAAAACACGTAAGGTCAAATGCTTTGGGGATCTCAGGGGTGTCTTCTTCTGCTGGAATAACTCACATTGTGTTGGAGGATGCAAATGTGTACGACTGCAACAAACAAAACCCATAATATTTATGCCTTTGATAGATGCATTTTGAATTGTATTCTCTGGGTATGTGCAGAGTTCTTGTCTTCATCATGATTATTAGTTGTCTTTGCATTGGTTAGTTTGGGTTTTAGATAGGTCCTCCTAAATATAATCACTTTGAGCCCCTGAAAACACAGAGGGGTTTATTCACTGAAGGGAGCGTTAACAGGAAGGTTTGGAGAAGAGTTGGGGTTTCAGCTCCTTGACCCCATTATACATCATGAAGGTCCAGCACTCCAGCAGGAAAAGCTTGCGCTGGCACTGACATTTCTCCTAAATCTGGCCACCTATTGACTTATACATTATACAGGGCCAGTTCAACCCATTTAGCTAGAGGAACCTGCCAGTATTGGCCCTTTATAATGAATAGTGACGCAAGAGAGCAACCAAAGCTCTCCTGCCAAACAGACTCTAAAGCTGCAACTATTTTTACCATAATTCCCTCTACTTTATAACCATGAAAAGCCGAAAACGGAATGTTTCATGCCGATTTGGTTTTACACTGTTGAAATTATCCAGCGGGTTAGTACATTTCCGCGAACAGCTGTAGTTTATTATGTAGCTCTTTAGGGCACAGTAAAATACGCCAAGCAAAGTACAACCTGCCGCCTTTTAACATAATGATTACTTTACACCATTTTTAGCGAAAGGTGGGTTAACACGGTAGTTTATTGTGGAAATATTCTAGATCTTTAAATTTCAATTTGTATCCATATCGCTAAATTCATGCTTCCCGAAAGTACACGGGGAAAGACTTTTATTACAGAGTTTATGAAAGTGTGAGTTTTAGCTGTTCTATTACACTTCTAACTCTGTTTACAACATAAATGCTGAAAGTTTACTCTAGCTATTGTTATAGCCCCCCGAATAAATATAGCCCAGGATCGTGTAACTGGAATATGTTCCTACTGTTACGCTCGCGTATTAAAATAATAATAATAATGCAATCTGTTGATATAAAAAAAACCCCACAGATCTGCATTGAAATGGTAATATTTAGCGTAGGTGTGGACTTTTTGAGTGCAAAATGGAACGCAGTTAAACAGTTATTTTGCAAATGTGACAGCAGTATAAATCTATTAAGCTAGTCAGCGTGCGAACAATTTGCTATTTTCTTTGTATCAAGCCCACGATTTTGAACCTCCCAATGGCGGCAAACATGTTAACATTGGCTGGTAAGCTGCGTAAAAATCTAGACGCAACGGAGCAATAAATCAGAAACCAAAAACAAAAAAACTATATACTCTTTACACAGAAAAGCAAAAAAATAAATATCAAAGTTGCCACGCCACCCTCCTTGATAAATGCAATATAGTCCCTATAATCAGCCACCCCAACTAATCAGTGGTCAGACTCCATAATATCCAAACAGCCAAATATTTCCTCTATGAACCCATTCTATCAGTAAGTATTTATATAAAGCCACACACCCAGGACGCCAAACCATATTGTGATTGCTGTTTACCTTATCTGTTAAGACAACTGAAAAATATTTCTTCTAGCCATTTCTACAGGTCAACTGTAGTTAGCCCGTCTTGAAAGATCACTAACCAAAAGAGACTTGAATATTCCAAGGATATCCTGAACATCATGTTCGTCTTCTGTGAAGAGTATTGTAAGAAAAAAAATCCTAATATGACATTATATATATATATATTATAATATATATATAATATATATTTTTTTTATACGTACATACATACTCATACATGCAGAAGAGCTTGGACTGGGAAATCTAGGCAGCCAAGTAATATCTGGCGCAGAGATCAGGTGTAGGTCTCACGGTGGCGGCCCGCCAGAGGAGTTGGTCAAGTAAACCCGCGGCTCATATATAATATATTATTTATATACACACATAATATATATATATAGTATATATACACATACATACATACATACCACACAGCACACACACACACACAGGAGCACAAATACACTGCAACTGTGCATTGTCCCTTTAATTCACGGATATATTATTAAGACAAATACAGCACAGTAATATCAATAGACATCACCATCTACTACGCAGACGTTACAGACGAAAGTCCTTTTCATTCTTTTTAACTGCATTCTTCTTGTGATGATAACATATTTTGTATCTGTATTCTCAATGGTCGCTGAGTTTTAAGACACTACAACGTCTCGGAGGAAAAGTAATAGGTATCAGTCTCTGGTTACTGTGAATAACCCATACTCACCTCTCAGAAGTGCACGTTACAGGCTAAACTTCCATTCCGTCACCGGGCTTTCATGGTTATGGAAGAGGCAAAACTCAGCGTTGAGTGGGGAACCCGAGCCCCGGTTTGCCACCCCATTAAGAGGTCCCAATTGTCTTTGTTCCTGTCCTGTTGGTTATGGAGGCAGCGTCGGTCTTTTGTCAGTCTGTTAGCAGTTTTGTGTTGCCGAGACATAAAACAGTTGTGTAAAAGCAGAAGCCTCCAAGGGTTTATTTTTACAACCGAAAAAAATGTCACATGTATTAGTGTCAACAACTTGAATTTTACCTCATTAAGCAAATCCTGATCTGAGGTCGTTATTATTATTCTAAGCAGAAGAAATATGCTAATTACAAATTCTCTATGTAAAGGGTTGGGGGAGAAAGGTGTAAAATCTTTCTGTAGCCGTGTGACCATGTTCTAATTGCATGTCAGGTGTCAAAATAATCTGACTTGCTGTGCCTGCAGCAATTAGAAATCCTGGAGAACATTCTATTAATGACTCACGTCTGACGCCCCCAATATCAATGTTTTATATTCCATAGTAGAACAATCTGCCATGGACTTCTCAAATATTCCAGTTATCAAACTACCAAAATGCCTCTTGGAAAATCATATTTCCCATTTGAAACAGCTGGAATTGGCACATTATTTTTTGGTAGGTTATTTGGTGAGAGCACACATAGCGACAACATTCACCACAACACGTAATGGGTGATCTACTAGAAATAGCCGCTGGCCAATATGGTTTCAACTGTATTTTATTTAGGGCCAACTTAACCTTGACATCCAACATGAATAACATACCATTGAACAACCCACCAGCTGCTGAGCATCGGCCAGGTGTGGAAACCTCCCGGGTAGGCTTCCCCGTACTCTCCTTCTACTAGGGGGTGGCTTTATGGAGGGGTAGGGATAGCCCCAGACCTTAGTGAGTAGGAGGGGAATGGGCAGGGAGTAGGTGGAGAGTGGGCATGTCCCAACATTACTCCTCTGTCCAGACTTAGGAAATCACCTGTAGACTCTGGGTCAATCTCAGAGAGTTTCTAGGTATAAGTCCAAGGAGTGCCTTAAACAAACCACCAAAAAGGTTGTCCCATGATTAGAGTGTTCTATATTTTTTTTAATATAACTATTGATATTTACATACCGGGGGAAGTTTGCATATGAGATGACAATGAGACTCTTTAAAAAATAAGTCATAAAGATTCTATTTAATAGCTCGAACGTAATGGTCCTAATAATCGTCAGTATGTGAACCGCTATTAGTGGATAAAGATATTTTGGAGTCATCTATAGCAATAATTTTAGCTGTGACTTACCAGTGATGGAAATGGTAACTCAGATGGTCAGATATCTTTAAGCCAGGTTTTATAATGAAGATGTCAGCTCCCGATAACATCACCCTGGGAACTGGCCCATTCAACCATGGCAGCTTTCTAGAAAATAGTGTAAAAACTAAGACTCATTTGAGCCCTGAGAAATCCCAGCTATGACTTAAAACTGGACAACCCGGTGTGGGAACAAACCCAACATCAAACACGGTGTAGTCCTTAAAAATAGGATGCACTAGCTGGTGGTGAGCTGACCCAACATCCTTTCCATCAGTATTTGGTCCTTATGGGTATATGTACAGATAAAATCAAAGACTTCTGATACCAAGTGGACAAATCCTGGCTTATGCTGCGCCAGGGTACCTTACCGACCCCCAACACGTGTATTCATTATTTTAGCGGATTACACATGGGTTCGAGAGCTTTGCTTACACCATACAAGTTATTCTGCAAAACGTTCCTCATCTAAGACCAGAGCATCACTTTAAGTCACATGATGTGGCATCAAGATAGAGTCTCCCACATAACTCAAAGTGGAAAATAATATCCATTTATAGTTATTTAACGAGGAAAAAACACAATAACAATGCTGTACATTGGTGCAAGAATTATGTCTGGGGGATGTGGGGAATTGCATCTAATGTTCATATGTGAGAGAGAGCAAATATGTTTCATGATTTATTTTTCCCACTTTGCGTGAACATAGCAACACAGTGGGCTGTTATTTCGATAGTCCAACAGTAAAAAGCATTCTTTAGCTAACTTAAAGAGGCACTAATGGCTTTTTTTTGTATAAGACCCACCAACGTACCCTTTGACAAAGCCAGGAATACCTTTTATGCCTTTTAGACGAACGGATGCTGCCTCGATATTTGATAGTTATTTCATTTTTTTGTCTAACGCAAGTTGGAAAGTGTACTTAACGTGTGCCGTCTGCTGCTGTGGAAGTGGAGTATAACAATGCTGACCGAGAGATGGTCTACCATCTAGTAAAAATTATAGGTAAAAGGATAAAAAGGTGGAAAGGAAGGAGAGAATAAGGGATAACTGGGAAAATTGCATGGAATGTGAGGGTTTTGCTGAATGTCCTGTTTAACTATCCATCATATATAGCCTTGTGTGCATGTAAATATGTATTTTTTTATTATGAAAAATGCTGAAAACATGTCAAAGCAAAGGGAAGTTACCAGAGTTAATACTAAACCTACCAGAAAATGCATGGCTTGTAATGCTGAGCACCGGAAATGACGTCATCTTCTGGCGCTCAGCATTACAAGCCGGCAGCGAGACAGAGCTAGAGGGCTTGCAGAGGAGAGAGGGGTGCCGAGCAGGTACTGACAACTTGCTAATGTGAAAAATCACTCAGCGCCCCCTTCTCTCTCTCTCTCTTCCGCCTTAAAAAAAAAAAAAAAAAAAAAAAGGGGCTTGGGCGGCAAAGTGCTGCCCCTTCAAAAGTGCCGTCTGGAGTAGTTGCCCCACTCGGCTCCATTTTCAGGCCGGCCCTGTGCATTAGGATTCATACGAATTGTAAATTTACCAAATTTACCTCCAATCAGGGGAGAGGATGTAACTGGAAGCGTCATTTAACCCTAAGCTGAACAGAGATGCAAACAAAGATAGAAGATAGAACGTAAAAGAGAAAATGGTTGACGGAAGTGGTCAGAAAAGGAGGTAGGGAAACATTTAGAGAGCGTGAGAGAACGAGAATTTGAGAGAGTGAGTGAGAGTAATTCAGTAATTCCTGAATGAAAAATGCCCCCAATTTTCAATCGAACCGAATGGCCAGGGAGGAAAATTCATTGCTCGAAAATAAATGGGCCAAAAAACATGTCTAATATGCATTAAAGTACATACAGCGGCCAGCACGTCCCTCTAATATCTATAATTCAGCCTACACTGCCTGCTATTATGTATGTAGAATGATTCCCCTTTCCTACTTGGTTTTAGAATCTATACAGATAGAATAATATCCAAGCTAAATTTAAATAAATAAAAAGCGGTCAAATTATTTGCAAGAAAAGTATGTTTTAAAAATTCATATGTATAAACAATTTTATTCAACTCTTAATGAAAAACAACGATAAATGTCTTTTTTTCGGTGCATTTAAACTGTCACATTGTATCAGTCACACAGAGATTACTTTAAAGGTTGCTTTTCAATTATATTTAATGCCAAACAAATAGTCTAATATAGGGGATTGCCTTTGTCTCCCGTATACGTTGGAGGAATAACTCACTCATAAGCCTTAAGCTACAAAGACTCTGTAATAGGACGGTTGAGATAATATCAACCCTGACAGGTTACCCTGTCCCACCTTCTTCAGAAATGGCACTGCTAAATATAGATTTAGATTTTATACCCAAAATCATAAAAGCTAGCTAGTGGGATTTTGATATTCTATATCAAAAGTAAGCGTGCGTTAAGGAAGCATCTTATTTTAATTATGTTTTTTTTGGATGCTGCCATTAAATTACGGTTATAACCGGCGCCATTGAGCACATAGGTCATAAGTTGGGTTTAAAGTGCCAGGGTGCCACCGTCGTTGCCAGGCCATCCCTGGTTATAAGTGTACTCTCTCAATTATAGCCTAATCTCACTAAATGGCGTTATAATTCGGATGCTTCTGGAATGCCAATAAATTATTATTTTTGCTAAGTTTCTGAGTGTAAACGTATAACCGTGATAATATCTTTAGAGGTAAAGAGTAACTGGCTATTGGGTCGAGGATCCCAAAAAATGAATTCATACTAAGGCCAAGCATCAAACTGATTGAACTTTAAATGGTGTAGTCTTTGTATAAATCAGCTGCCGTACCTACTGCTTCCTCTGAAATGTTTTCGTGAAGGGGTCATTGAGGCCAGGGGTAGGCAAAATGTCGACACTGCTTGTGGAAGTCAATGTTGCTTATGGGGCATTTAGTCAAATGTCCTTCATAGAGAATGTTGCTGCTGACCCCTGATTCAGCCAAACAAGGTCATGGCCCCCAAATACATGCCCAACATCAAGGAAAAAAAACTCTTATAGAAGGAAAATCACAGTCACAATAGACATGGCCACTGGGCAAAAAAGGATCGCACTTAATGCAAACTTAGTCCTTCTAAAGCCTGGACTCATCTCTTCTTCTGGAAGAGTTCCACTGTACCTATTCCAGAAATATCCGAGACTAGATATCCCGTTCCGGAAGGAAAGAAGCAGGCAGGATAAAACGACTATAACTGCTGTTTTCTGTGATACACTTTATGTTCCCTTTATTGACAGTTTTAGTTGTTGTTGGTTTTGTGAGAACACAATGCAGACATATATTATTTTGTGTGGATAACACTAGACCCAGAGAGACACTTTGCCGTGCCGCTCTCCTCACTTCATTGCTGACAACAAGGCAAATTCATTAGGCCATTTGTTACTGTCATGTACCGTGATTCATAATGAAATGCTAAATGTTTCATGGACTCTGGGAAAGGCAGGAGTATTTGTCTTGGGGTTGGCTGTGTAGACACTCCGGCTTTAAACTTCCACGCACGGGGGCCTGATGGATGTAAGGGAGAACGGGTGGGTACCGTTTGAATGATGATGGCCTAATATCATCATCCTCTTGTCAGACGTAATAGGCTTTTCCTCCCGAAATAATTCATAAAACTGCTGCATTATACTCCGTCCCTGACAGGTGCCATCCATCCTCCCGCCCAGCTGGATCCCGCAACTAATAAGGAAATATGTGATGCAAAGGCCTTAAAAAATTAAACAGGTAGTTTATGAACAATTTGTTGTGTCTTTGAGGTTTTATAATATTTATTATATATTGAGACCAATATATTTCTTCTCGTTCTCAGAAGCAAAGCGCTTTCTGCTCTGGAAGAAAAAAATAATAATAAAAATAAGAACCGTTATTGTCTTTTAGGGGACTTAACCGGTGTGGATACATTTTATAAATACATACGTGCGTGTGACTATATACCGGGTCTGTACGTTTATTTATTTATTTTTTTTTAAAGAAAATAAGTACACAAAAGGAAAAGAAATAAAACAATAAAATGGTTATTAAGCTATACTAAAAAACATTGGCTAGAGAGCTGCGTCATTGTAACATTGTAACCACTACATAGCTCTCTTAGGCCTGACCTGTAATCCAAAAAAACATGGACAGGGTCCACTGCAAGTAAGTAAAGACACATTATCTATACATTGTGCTAGAGAAATTGCTTGCAAATGTTTATATTTAACTATATAAGAGTGGAATATTATTTAAACCAATCCCTCTTGATGGTAGCTAAAGAAGAAAAAGAGATTACATTTATGGAAATATATTCGATAACCAGGCTAAAAAAAAACTTTGTATATATATATATATAACACCTATGATTAATAAATCCGGTATCATGGAGTAGCATGGATTAACTCACTTCGGAAATAGTCTACCGTCTACATAGCATGTCAATTATTTAGTTTTTTGTCTTTTCTTCTAAATGTTGTCTTTTTATTGTATATGTATTAATATATTTCTACTGGATTTTAATTCTAAACAGCGATAATTTAAAGTACGTGATCTTTGGTAAATTCCAATAAAAAAATAAAAATGATTATATTTTTGGATGAGAGAGACCAAGACAAATTCCTCTTCCGTGACGGGCCGAGTTGGCTCGCCATACGGCGTAGTTAATCCAACAAGGTCTATTTTGCTGCCTATAGATACTTCTGAATGTGTGAATAAGATGAGGTCACAGCCGTGACTCCATTACTTCCATTGTAACTGTTTTAATAACAGTGCCTGCGTTTTTACACAATACGTGTAGTGGCACAATGATTCTGATTTAGTAACCTGATAATGTACTTCACATCCATGATCCTATTATAGGTTGTCTGGGACAAAATTCTAATTAATAATAATTTTCATCTGGATGAATCATTGCGCAAGTTCTAGTATATATAAATATTATATATACATCATTATAATAAAATGTTATAATACAATATATGATATATTATAATAAAATGCACTTTTATACATCTGCCCCATTGTACATTCACATATTTACGTTTCTCCAAACACTGCTTTGCAACCTTCTCGCTTGTTTTTCCCAGGAGCAGAAATAGATTAGTATAATATTAACCCCTTAACTTCGAGGCGTTAGTGATAAATTGCTATGTTATGCGTCTCTGCCTTACCTACCTCAACTAGTTAACCTCCAGCTTCATAAAGACTACTCGAAGCACTCTGTGTTCTAAACTTTGAGTTCTCCTTTGGATGAGATTATTGGCAGTAATGCTCTCACACTGAGCTTGTTTTGAAGCCGAGTGAAGTGGTGGCACTAACCTCCATTGTTCGGTCATATTTAACTCATCACGTGCTGAACGTGAAGGTTAAAGTAGGATGTGATTATAGCAATAATCCACCGCGGGCTATGTATTGTGGCGGCACAATTGATTCAGGTGCAAAATGTGTTATTGTACACTGACAATTTGCACCCTGCTGGGCTTTATTGCAATAAAAGGAAAGAGTTAGTGTCATTAAATATGCTTTCTTTAGCCGTTGTGGGCCCTTGGATTGCCAGTTAAGCTTTTAAAGGTTGTTGTAGCATAGGAGGCAAATCAGTGTTGCCAACTTTTGGAAGTAGGAAACAAGACCTACAGTGGGAAACATCATCTCACTTAAAGAGACATTTCAGCCATCATATGCACTTTAATCCATATGAAAACTTGCAAATGCATGCGGGGGGTTGTTAGCTTCTTTGCTGCCCCCAGCTATCTGATGGGCTAGATATGCCTGGCTGCACGCTAAGTGAGCATAAAAACATAGCGGCCATGACCCGCAGCACCCAGGTGAGTTCAGGTGACTGTCCTTACCACCAGAAAACTACGGCGCTGGCTCGGTGAACGCCGTGAGCGGGGCCTTAATGTGACCCCTGTGCTCATGTGTGGAAAGCACTCCCATTGTATGATCGCTTCCAGTAAGCAGTCAATTAGGGGAAATAATCATCAGACCAAAGAGGAGATGGGTAGCTGTAGCTCCTGCAACGTCTACTTAAGGTGGTAAACAAAAAGTCTTTGATGGTTTGCATTAATTGCCCCACTTTTAGCACTTAGCACCAGAATTGCTCTTTATACGTAATTATCCATAAAAATTAGAGAAGATGGAGCAAAGCAGATATCCAGCATCCGCATTAAACCTTCAGTGGTCTCAGAGATTTAAACACATTTTTTTTCCTGTTTGTGATATTTACTGATGTGTTTACGTTTTTTTAAAGTGGGGAAGTACTCAGGTCCTCACCCTCCTTGACTTACTCGACTTATGTCCAAGGCAGCTAATGAAAGATCACTTTTGCGTACCATCGCTTATGTGGTAGATCGCGAGGCTGTTGGAAGCAATTAATTGGCCGTGTAGAACAATGCCCAGCTGCCGCGCAACGAACAAAAATCAGCGTTAATTGGCCTTGCACAACCCAAGAACTGAGCGTTACTAACGACAGCTCTTGTCAGAGTCGGTTTAAACTGCAGCCTTTTGAAAAAAACAATGGCGGGGGCAATCCCCAGATGCCTCCATGATCCACTATGGTTGTCCATTGCAGTATATGGTTTCCAAACCCTGCTTCCTCAGAGTGCTGACTGACAAAGTTATTCCCAAGTGCTGAACCCAGCGTGAGAACCCCTTCATTAAAAGCCAAAATTCCTCTTCTTTGGCGTCAGTTTAACTTGTTGATATTGTTAAGGAATTCCGGGCCGTCTCAAAAGACAACTAACTGCTGCCGACACGTGCGCGCACACACACACACATACATAC
>VKOC01000008.1:30680714-30693495 GCA_009364415.1 Spea multiplicata
ATTTGTGCTGCTTCAAATGTGTTTTATAAACATATATCAAAGTATTATCTGTTTAATTTAATCTTAAATCTACTAACCCTCCTGTACCACATCATTTTACTGCCTACGCCCTCAGACATTTGCCTTTTTCCCCTTTTCGCTCCAAACCCTTTTCAACCGTTGTTCAGTTACGGTGTGGCTCAACACCTAAGACTGACTTCAGCTTCAAGAAGTCGTTGTGTCCGATGTCCCTAGAGGGAACTCTACGTTCTCTCTTTTCATGCATCTCTTCTAGAGAAGCCAAAGGTGGGACAAGTTTTACTTTACTGGAGTACTGTGTGGTTGTACCTGCATGTTCTAAGGTTTGTGAAGGAACTAGATTGAGTGAAACTGTACTTGTGGTCTTCTGGGGTGGTCCAAGGTCATTATGGAGCAGATTCCATGGCTCCCTAACATCACAGCAGAGATTGTTCAGACTATTTTAGCATCAAGCAGGCTGATAAATAGAAGTAAGGTCATGGACAAAAGAGGGAAATGACTGTGTAGTCATTTTTTGGAGTAGCACATGGTCCTGATGGTTCTGTGGCTTTGAGTCACCTCATCTTTCCATGGTTCACAAGCAATGTATTTTGTATACCGGAATGGACAAATTCCTTGGAAATTAATATTCGTGATTGCATTTCAGTGAAGCGGCAGCAGAGACACTGGGACGGGGATGTGAGGTGGAAGTAATTTTTGTATTAGTGCCATCATATTGGCTTTTCCCCTACGAAACACACTAGTTTGAAGAAAGCATCGAGGTGCGTGGGTAGGGGGGAGGGTCGCACAACTGAAGTGATATTAAATTGTCTTTAAGGTCCACCAGTCACACTTCTTCTCTCTGATCACTATGCACCACAAATGTATCTGCCTTGTCGCAATTAACTTCCAGATATGTGGAAGAAAACTAAACACAATGTTATTACCCCTCAGGCCAAGCCAAGATTCACAAAATTCTAATTTTCCATCTTTCTGGACGCCTCCTGTAATGAGTTTCAGGTTTTTCTCTAGGATCCTATAATTGATAATATAAGAAACACTACATGTATATCATCATTAAGCAGATTCTGGAGCACAATCATGTTTGGATGGGATTGACAGGTATGTGGGAGATACCTCTGTGGGGAACAGGAGGCGACGAACCTGAAAATTGGGATGTTTTCTGTCTAAATGAAAAGCACCTGATGTGCAATTTTCCTTGTTATGCGACAGTAAATGTATTAACGGCTTGTTTGCCAGAGGAAGCTGACATTTTATTCCTCCCGCTACTAGCTTTTCTGCCTAGATGCGGATTCAAACAAAACATACAATGAGCTAGGAGGCTTTGACCTGCTAACAGTGCACCTGTGATGGCAAATAGATGCCGTGAAAGCGTCATACAGCTGGATACCTCTTTCTCGATGTAGTATGCGATGGAGTGAACAGCTGCACTGCTGGTAATGCGAGTGTCAATATCCAGGGACCTTTTAATAATGTGTAACACAGAGTGGGATATGTTAATTATCCTGTAGGGCCGCGTACGATTAATTGCATTACCATTCGCTTGCATTTTGTTTTGGCGAGCAGCGGGATTTCTGATTAGAATGATTAGTTTAATATTCGAAGATTACAATATACGGCTTTTGGTGCTCTAGGCAAGCAGCCTTACGGGAACCCTATTTAGAGAATCCTTGGTATTTGGCTCGGCTGTCCAAAAAAGCGGGGGTCCAGGCAATTATTGGCCCTATGGACAAGGGCATATGCCAACAGGAAAGAGTGATTTGTGGCCAAGGCTCAGACACTCCTGGTTGTAAGTGACCAATCATGGGAAGAAGGAGATTCAACCCTCTTTGTTTTGGGTAATCATATTATCTATTATTAAATACTTTGCCCTGGAACCTGTAACACCGACCCTCCTCTTCTTTACACGGCAGTTTTAATTTTTGCACGGAAAAATGGTTCCGATCCTCTATTCCCTTTTTTTTTTCCTCAATACCCCGCTATTAAAAAAACAAAAAAAAAAAAAAAAAAAAAAAAAGTCAATACGGTCACTTTAGCAGAGACACAATTACCGAAGTAAGGAGTGGGTTGTCATTCTTTACTAGAATATGAAAGACACCCTGCTGGCCAGAGTAGGACATAATGTCATTTAATTACAAAACTCTCCAGTCTCGAGAACAAACTTGGTCTCCTTTCCGAACATCAGACATCAAGGTCGCTGTCCGCAATGAAACAGAAAAATAAAAGTACGATGCTTTCGGCTCCCAGAGAACTTTATAGAAATGATTATCTAATTAGCAAAAGCGGGCAAATCGCGCTGCTCGCCGAGGGACGGTCCATCTCTCTGCTAATTTTCAACAGATCTCTGTGAACTTGTGCAAGCTAATTCAGCTCCAGTTTTCTCATCACCACTAATTATACTAATACATCTAAGCACCTTTTACAAAATGCATGAACCCTTTAAACCACCTCATTATAATGGGATATAATCTTAGCTGGAAAACTATCTATATAACAACTCCCTTTGCTTTTTTTTGTCCGCTTCTCTAATCAGTGATCGCTATAGTACATGCTTTGAAATACAAGAATTTATATATATTTTATTTATTTATTTATTTTTGAGTGTGTGCTGTGTGAACAAGGATTTCCTGCTTGTGCCCTACTTTTATGACTATCCTGTCCCAAGATTCAAAAGTATAATATATATATATATATTATATTAGAAGTGGGAAATACAATTAATGTTTCAGACATTCCCAAAAGAAATTAAAGATTCATTTCTCCCTGTTCTGTGTGTTCAAATTCATGAAATCTTCTTTTTTTTCCCCCCCACTCTGAAAGAAATTCTTTAAATAGCAAATGGGCCGTGCAGTAATGTGCAAAAATGAGTTATACAAACTGAAAGCCGGGGTGTAAAAGGGAACATCGTCTGCGACTCAAATAAAGACGAATTTGATGGTATTTATGTCAGTTAATTTAACTGCTGGTAGGGGCTTCTGTGGTAACACGAGTTAGTTCCACTGTTTAACCTTTCTGGATTAATGCATGCTTTATGACATCAGTGCTTTATCATACGCTCCTTGTAAGGACAGTTATCTCATTAGCTGGAATTTAATGAAATGCAAGGATACACTTCTTAATTTCAAGGATTACTATAACACAAATCAATTGTAAATCTTTTGCCTGAGGGACCCTTAGGGGAGTCACCTGTTTCACAAACCCTCAAACGGAGCGGGCAGGTAGCTGAACTACAAAAGCCAGCTGCCCCAATTTTAGATTTTGGGGGAAACATTTCTTTTGGGAGTGGGATTGGGTTTGCCTTCCTCTTTCATGGAAAAGCAGAGTTAACATTGTTGCTTTAGTCCTTTATAAACCATATTCAGCGGATTTTTGGATACATCTTTCTTCTGTGTGTTTGTATTTCAATGTTGTATTTCACAGCCAGGTTACAATTGCAGCTGCCCACCCCATGTGGTCCCTATTAAGGGCTAATAAGTGTGTAGGGGTTTAGAGAATACCTGTCTCTGTCTCATTAGAGATTTTTACCTTTAGCTCAAAGCAGCAAGGTGAATTGTTCCGTGTAGGACTCGCCTAAGACGTTTGCCGTGACGTGGCAGGCGAGCTTGAACTTTAAAAGGCCATTGGAGTGAAACTAAAAACCTCAGGTAACTATTTTTTGGTGTTTGTTCTATGTATTTTGGGCTGATGAATACTATAGCCGTTGCTGCCGCCCAAGAATGATGGGAGTTTGAGCGCAGGGCTTTCTGTTGTGCGTTTGTACACCTTCTTCTTACAAAACGCCAAGTGCTGGATTGCATTGTCCGTGTGTCGCTCCCGTTGTGTCCATTAATGAGAAATGAAAGCTTTGAAGACATAGCATTGGCATCAGCGATGGTCTCTACGGTGCCCGTTTCCACCATACGTCCCAAGGATGGTGGTGCAGCCTCGAGGTGGAGAGGGAGATAGTGCTTTATAAAATAATACTATATGCTAACTGCTAAATGGAGAAAAAAAGGCTTGCCAGCTATCTGAATTACAAATATTATAACCATGACACGTTAAACAAAAAAAGTTGCTATTATATGCCGACAGTCTTAATCTTACACTTTTTATGTAACTCGTGTTTGAAAGTCTTTACGCTCGGTGCGAATAATGGTTGAGAAGGATGGTAATGTGGGCAGTTGACTTTATTTTATTACAAATTCTCTGCCCCTTCAAGTGGGACGGAAGCATTACTGCTCTTTCTGAAGAAAATGCAGCATTTTCAGGCTCTGGACACAGATCATTAACAATGTAATTTACATGGAATTACTGCCATACTGCTTCTGTCATTGCATGAGTCTTGTTACTACCAAAGAACCGTAAATACATGGGTTCCGACTCAGTGGCAATGAAGAGTTCTCACTCTACGCTTAACTCTTCATTGACATCGAAATCAGTTTTGTATTCCTTTGGGATTAGGGGTACTCAGCTTCCCCATTAAATGCTCATAAAAGAAAACCCATAATTAAAGTACAGCGGAGATGTTCCATATAAAAAAAATAAAAAAAACCCCGCAGAAAACACGTTATGATGCCTGATAAGCCTGACGATCACATGGTAGCCCTGGCACTTTATGGCCAATGGTCGCCTGATGACGTAGGTGTAGCTGGTTGGCTGTATATTCGAAGTCGCACATTTAGTTTTTATGCTTAAAATTATTTTAAGTTATTCAGAGCTTTATATTTACAAACCTGACAACAACCAAAGGCATAACCTAGGAATGCCTTTGGTTGATGTCCAGTGTGTATTGAAAACAGAATTTATAACAATAGTTAGGAGGGGGTAAAAGTTTAAAATATTATACATCTCTCACATGCAGCAACACTGGACATATATATGTGAAATAAACAGTTATAGCTCATCTAACAGTGTGTGTGTACATAACACTTTATTCTATTCATTGTATATATCCATGCCTTTTTTTTTTTTCTTTGACGTGCTAAATCCTTCCCTTGTTTATGAGCGGATTTATTTTTGCACCTATATTTAAATATCTTAGTGGGTGTAATTCCCAACCTGAGATGGCTGGCGCAGCTGCCTACATGCTGTCTGAAATAGCTTGCTCATTGTGTCTTAATAATAACAACCCTGGAAGTTAACCTCTTCCTGTAAAGAAGGTCGTTTTAAGGAAATGAGCACAATTTTAAGGAAGCCACCCTAGATCTGAACATATTAAAACATTACTTCATTATACACTATATACACATGTGCTAGGTAGGTAACCATTGAGTTATACGCCATATAACTGCATATACGCTGCTGTAGTGTGTATCCAGCAAGGGGTCATTTATCAGCCATGGGCCTTAAAGTGCCAGTTGATTTTAATCCCCAGCCCGGCCCTAGCTAATAGTATATGATAGCTGATATGTATGCCTAAATACATGTGACTTGGCAGTGGCTACCAAATATGCTGCCATGTGCTACATATTCACACTATTGCAGCATGTGTCCCAATCTGCGGCAGGAGCGCCAGTAAATGTGAGTATGTGTACTCACCACTGGCCCACTGGGCAAGCTAATGTGTTGTGAGTTCACATGGAACTATCAAGGAAAATGACTCCAGAGCTTCCCGCTTCTCCGTTGGTAATTTTCCCAGGGAAGCACTTCCCGCCTAAATGTCGATAGACGTCTCTACAAATAATTGCACTTCTTATATCTGTAACATTAATGCCCGTGGAAGGGGAAATCTTTCAAAAGAGCTGCCTAGAACCCAAAATAGGCCTTTAACGTCGAGCGATAGCAATTCGGAAATAGGCCCTTTGTTGCACTTTGTCCTTTGTGCTGTACGGCCACTCAAGGCCTGCATTTGGCACACAGACTGCCAAACGTGTTCATGTCCTACACTCACCAACATGGAGAATTGGGCACTGTTTGTATTCCTGGAGTGACAATTAGCACGGGTGCCATTTTTATAAATCCATTTTACAAATGGCACCTTGGGGGACACGAGCTGGAAATATGTTTACCTCAGAAAAAAACGGTCATTCTGCTCAAACCTCGCTAATTAGCTTTTAGACTTGAAAATGGCTCTTGTTACAATTAAGACTACTGGTTTTTATTACCTTACAAGTTGATCGAGGTCCCAACATCCCTGAATTTCTGTCATGCGACAATAAGGTGGATTTTACCTCAGTGGCCTTTCCAACGGTGTTATTACTATTATAGTTAATACTATTCCTGCTCTGCTCAATGAATACTCATTTTAACCCATGTTTCTGCTTTTTTATAAATTGTTATAATATATATATATATATATTATAATAATATATATATAATATAATATTAAAAAATATTTAAATTTCTGAGCAAACCAGGGTCTTACCGCACATTAAACATAATAGGGGTAGCAACCAATGGAATGGCCCAATCTGAAAGAACATTCCGTTGGTTGCTATGGCGATAGGACATTTTCCCCCCAAACGTTGCACCATAACCACCTTTTTCTTTTTACATCACCCCAGCCAAGATGAAACGTCAATGGTGGTAATGCCCCCCCCCCATGGACAAAGCTTTGGGAATCGTGTTTCCTCCATTATATGCACAACTCACCACCATTAAATGCATCCCACAAACTAGTAGAGCGTTATGCTTTTCTTTACATTATTGTTGGGGCCATTTTATTGGAGTTAATAGTAGTTTGTGGCAGTACCTTCATAACTACTTGATAGAAGAGAATGAGGAGGCTACATATAATGGAAGATTATTCTGTTCTCCTCATTTTAGATGACTCAATAATTCTTTGTGTCTTTTATAATTTGATCTATCCTACAAAAGCACCAAATTCTATAATCATATCATTTTCTTCATGCTGTATATCCCCAGGTTCATGGATACATCTTTGTCACGCGGACTCTCAACGTGATTGCTATAGGCATTCTCTGCTCTATCGCACTGTTTTTACAGAGGTAAGTAGCTCTTTTTATATAGATATATATTTAAAATGCGCATTACACATATTCAACACAGCAGGAAACCATCAAGAAATAATCCTATGAAAATCTACTGAATAACTGTTATTAATGAATGTAACCCCAATGGAAAGGCCTGGAGTGGACTGAAGATCTATACATTTGGGTAAAATGAATGTTTTGTTTACGGGCAGAAATACTTTTCAATTAACTAATTAATGCTAAAATACATCACATTTTTGTATTGGAAGAAGAGCCAATTACATCTATGTAAATGAAGTAAAATAGAATATAGTCTTGCTTAGATTCTATACCGATAAAAGGATGCGACCACAATTATTATTTTTCAAGAGGATCTGATTAAAGCCCCTCTGGATATATACTTTGAGATCCTATGGAACTCAACCGTTGAGAAAAACTACGCAATAGAGGAGGCAGAGCTATTAATGGACATGCCTGATCGTTATAAATGAAGGAGCTACATTTGGGTCTAGAATAATTGCTTTTCGAGAAGAATAACCAAACATAACCAAACAAATATATTAGAATACAACTGGGTTGAATTCTTATGTCAGTCAATTGATATTGCTGCTCTTATTTTTAACCCTTAGATCTTGTGGGGTTTGTACATATGCAAAAATATATTTCCATATAATTCTCCCTCGTATCTGTTCACTTCTTTTATCCTGAATACTGTCTATGCAGTTAATGGATAATGGGTCGGCTGGGGATAACGAAGTGGCACTATAAGGTCAAAGGCCAGTTAATGACATCAGCGTGGCTATGACAGGCCGTACGTTTTTATACACGCATAGCATATAGCCGGGTATATCCAGATGTTGCCACTTTATTGGCAGATCAGGTCCGGATGGAGTGACGTCGGGCAGCAGCCAACTGGGCATTTGCCCGGTGTACCAGATGGCCTATCCGGGCTTAATAGGGATTAAAATTTGTGAATTGCATTCATGTGCAATGCATACAGTAGATTTACTTTATATTATGAAAACAATCAGATAATAAACATGATAAATCAATAAACAATAAATACAATAACATGTATTCAATTTGGTAATTATTTTGTCATACTGTACTGGTGGCTCTGTATAAACTATGTATAATAGATGTGGGGTTTATAGGTAAATTAATAGCCAGTATTAAACCCTCCATTATAGTAAATAATAATTATAATAAAAAATTCAGGGATGAGGCTGATCTCATAATGAGCTATAGTTGCATATTACCAAGCCTGTCTATAAAGACTTGGATTGCAGCAACATGATTTGAAAGATCAACTGTTTATTGTATATTAAAATATAAGATTTTTGCCTCGCTCAGGCATTGAACGTAGTATATTTCCATATTACATAGCGTGCTGATATATATTTTTTTCCATTCAGCGGAGGACCCCCTACAATTAACATTCCCTCTGGGGCCTCTATTATTATAGCATCCGTATCTCTGATATGAAAATGTTCCCCCTTCCGCGTTTCAAAGCAGAATGGAGTATTAGGCATATTGTAATGAACAATAATGAATTCCCTGCGGTCTTGTCTTTTTATTTACTTCTTTTCCCTCGTAAGACAAAAGGCCTCGGGCACTTTTCACATTAGGGGTTAATTCTTTCTCTGCTGTGAGCATTCAAAGGGTTTAAATTAATGCAGCCTAATTAATATCATGTCAAACTGGTTGATCCTCAAAGATGAGAGGAGCAGTCACAGCTTTCAAATATGTTGCTTATATGTTCTGAAAAATATCCCCCCTTCAAAGGGGTAAAAAAAAACCTGCTGCCCCATGAGCCAGCAGTGAGTGGAGTGTGAGGGTCCTGCAGTTTGACCGCGTACAGTTCTACATGATTTATGTTATGGTTCATACATAGAGACAGTGAGCAAATATTCAGCTCTGACTTCCTCTACTTGCTTGAGTGTTCTATACTAAGCAATCCAGCATCTGAGCTAGAATGGTCTATTGTCACAAGGTGCCAGGGGAAAACAAACCTATTGCCTGGTAAATATCGACATTGATTACTTCACATAATAACGGAATAGCCACCAGTTGGGGTTATTGCCCCTGTCTGATTCCCTGCGTGGTTTGCGTAACTTTAAGTGACCCCCCCTGTTTACCACCTTGAAGACGCTGCACAGGCATTAGTTGATTCTAAAACATGTTCTAATACATCTTCTGGAAACCAGAACCGTCACGACGACGGTTTTATTCACGACGACGGTTTTATTCACATATAGAAGAAAAAAAAATATCTTAAATATCAACCAGAGGAAAAGGACTCTTTAGCGAGTTAATGTTTTGTGTTGAGGTGTTAACATGTTCTAGGCGAGCGTTACTTGTGTACTGAGTGCTGGCAATCTAGAAAAGAGGTACGACACAGATTGTCTTCTTTTATCCATCAGTTGTGTTCCCTTCTCCCTTTATCGTTTTTTTTCAGTCAGTATCTCTCCTATGAATACATATTGGTGACCTTAAGACCTGGATGTCCACTTGGAATCATAGTCATTAATTTCATTACTCCTCATATAGACATTTACTTGTAATCTAAATGTAAAACTGTTTGGTGCTTTCTTCAGGTTTAGGTGCCCATAAGATGTTCAACCAATTAAACAAACAACCCCCCCCAGTAAATATGTTGGGTCCCCTGTTGACTTTTAAGGACTTATACAAAGTAAGGGTGTTTTTTCCTATATATTGGTAATAGGGAGCGATGCATCCCTGGCTGATATGAAAGGGAACGTCTTTCCGTATCCGTCTTTTATACCTCCTCTCTCCACCCTTTCATCCCGCGTTTTAGTGTGCATAAAAGTATCTCTGATCCCCGAGCCGCAGCTCGGAATGACTGGATGCCTGTCAGCCTTGTGTTCTCCACACGCCGCAAAAGCTGACAGAAAAATACCGACCGTGACAAGGGAAAAAAAGAACATTATGTCCTTTCACCCGTCACTTCTTCAAATTGCTCAATCTTGGCTGACATATTATTATACATTGTTTCTCCGCAAGAAGGAAAGAAAGGAAGAAGAAAAAAGCCAATCTTTTCTTTTTTTACCTTTTTTATTTTATTTTAAACTACCAGAACTTTTAAGAACTATAGAGGCAATGACGTGGGAGACGAGTGAAGAAGAGTGTGTCTTCTATTATTTTCAAAACTGGTTATAATTAACCCGTATGGTGCCGTTACTGGTTGGGAATGCGTGCTGTCTTTGTCTACCGCTGTTTTAATGACCTTAATCCCAGGCCACCTAGTGGTGCATGACACGTCGTGAATGGGTGCGGTGGCAGAAAGTTTAACCCATTCTTTTAAAATTAACCCATAAAACACCCGCCCCCCCCAAAAAAAAAATCCACAACGTGGGTGTTCCTGAACCTGTTTTACACACAGTTTCTAAGAAAGTGACAATATATAATATCAAACCAGTGGGCATTCTTTGCCCGAGGTGCGTAGCCCATAGAGCAACAGTTGCCTTTTTGCCGACGGGAGTCTCATGTTTTCCGACAGGACCATTTCATTTCTTTCTAAATAGCCCCCACGTGGAAATCAGTATATATCAGAGTATAAAACAGCAAAATATTGCCCAATGATACATTATTTAATCGTTTAATTGGAAAAGCGAAGGCCTCTGAGGTTACAAGTTATGTTGCCCAAGTGATCGTCAGCTCTTGGGAAAGCCAGGCAGGGGTAATGTTTATTTAGGGCATCTTTATGCTTATTTGGCTCGGCAGTTGTCTGGAGGAGGATAAATAAATTCTTTTAATACACCTATCTCTTTTCTTTCTCTTCGGCTCGTCTGCCTTGCCCCGGTGCTCCTATGCGATGTTCGTCAGCGGCAGACGCGTTATCTATTTTATTTTTTTTTGTTGTTTTTGCCGCAGCGTATACCGTATGTGACATCGCTTTGAAAAATCTTTTACGTATGGACCCAAAAATGCATTATGCAAAACTCTGAGAATTTTGACAATGCAGAAACTCTAACGGGAGACAGTCTGCGCTAACATTTTAAATCCCCACCGCGAGCTGCTTAGTTAATAGAATATGTTGAAAAATATTGATGTGTTTTGTGTCTTTTCTGTCAGATTCCATGTCTTTAAAAATCATAGCAAATGGCCAGAATCTTCCATATCTTTCCTACTTTGAGTTAATATTATGTCGCACTGATGGGTAAGAAATCCTCTCAAAAATGTCTTTTTTTTGTATGTGCTTCACTCATTTGCATTTGTCTTGAAAGCTTTTAGCGTTTTGAACACTTCCATTATCATTGCTTTAGCTGTGCATTAACATCCCAGCTAAAACAAAATATATAATATTTTTTTTTTTCATTTCTTCCCACATAAAACGCAAGATTATTTAGCTTTATGCAGGGAAAAAAATGTTTATCTAAATATAGATACAAATTAGAAAAAAAAAATCAGAGAATCGGTGCAAATTGATAAAAAGATGAGGAGGGGAAGAAGTATAAAGAAAATACAATACCTTTAATTGTAGGGAAAATGTGTGTCTTGCTCCCCACCCTCCAGCATGTGAATGAAAATACATTTCTTTCCTTAACAATCACAGTTATAATCAAATTGTCATTTTTTTTTTCACCCCGAAATGCTTGGATCCATTGTGACTTGTACTTTTTTTTTCGAGGTCCATAAAAGTGGTTTATGTTTGAAATGTATCAACTGGAAAGTACTTATTACTAGTAAATGCTGTGCTATTTCACGTTCTGCAAAGTGAGCTGTTAACAGATATAATTTGAGCAGAATAGCCAGAGGAAACCTTTTGATATGCAGAAGAGCTGACCCGCGTACTGTGCCTTTAATTGGGTTTTTAATTTTCCAGGCCATCTGACAATATTAAACAGGGTCCCAGACCTTCAAATGTTGATTGGGGGGCTAGACGCTATGTTCTGCAACATGGCATTATAGAAAGGCGAGGGCACTGCCACAGACGCAAGGAGAGAGAAGCTCTAGAATAAAACCTTTTTAGAATTATGCTGCAAAACAAACACACAGATACACACTCACACACACATTTATACAAATATATATAAATACACACAACACCCATATATATCTATATATAATGATCTAAATATTATACTAGAAATTAGATAGTTATATAATAGTTTATTTAATTGTTTTTCACTATTTGCATTCTAAATATTTATCTTAGTCTAGATATCCCTGCGGAAAATACAGCTCTGTATTACCGCTAGCTTTACAGACCGCGGCGCAAAGCCGGTCGGACGGACCGCGGCTTCTGAGCAATTCGGGCGGAATCTATATGATGGCGCGCAGGGACTCTTTATTGTATGAACATCAGAAGAATTTCTAAAATGTGAAGCGTGTCATTTGTGACATGCTTTGCCGGCTTCATGCAGTCTCAGCCTTGGGCTGATTACTTTCTTAACTTGTTCGGAGAGAATGGTATTATATAAATGAAATATGCCATATCGCGTCTGCCCCGGTAGAAGAATAAATGGGTTCCTGGGTGATGGGAACCTTAGTCCAAAATTCTAATGCACTTCGTCATAACAAAATATTCCAAATAATTATTATTGCCTTCATCATTACATTTTTCAAAGTTTTACAGCTTGCCAATGCTTAATACGCTTCTTGGCAATTTGGAAATGTTTTCTTCTTATTCCAGTTCCATATTAATAAATAGCATAATTATTAAAGAGAAAATGTATTTGAATATTAATGCAACAACTGTTTTATTAACCCATTATGGTACACAAAAGCTTGGATGCTATTACAATGTATTTATTATTATTAGTTTTAATCTATGCGGCTCTTCTTACATTGTGTATATATATTTAAAGGGTATAGAAACGATACAGACT
>VKOC01000008.1:30693595-30704211 GCA_009364415.1 Spea multiplicata
GTGCGGTGGCAGAAAGGTTAACCCATTCTTTTGAAATTAACCCATAAAACACCCCCCCCCAAAAAAAATCCACATGTGGGTGTTCCTAACCTGTTTACACAGTTTCCTAAAAGAAAGACAATATATATAAACAGTCATTCTTTTGCACCGAGGTGCAGTAGCCATAGCAACCATTTGAACCTTTTTGCCGACGGGACCAGTTTTACGACAGGATTCATCTTTCTAAATAGCCCCCACGTGGAAATCAGTATATATCAGAGTATAAAACAGCAAAATATTGCCCAATGATACATTATTTAATCGTTTAATTGGAAAAGCGAAGGCCTCTGAGGTTACAAGTTATGTTGCCCAAGTGATCGTCAGCTCTTGGGAAAGCCAGGCAGGGGTAATGTTTATTTAGGGCATCTTTATGCTTATTTGGCTCGGCAGTTGTCTGGAGGAGGATAAATAAATTCTTTTAATACACCTATCTCTTTTCTTTCTCTTCGGCTCGTCTGCCTTGCCCCGGTGCTCCTATGCGATGTTCGTCAGCGGCAGACGCGTTATCTATTTTATTTTTTTTTGTTGTTTTTGCCGCAGCGTATACCGTATGTGACATCGCTTTGAAAAATCTTTTACGTATGGACCCAAAAATGCATTATGCAAAACTCTGAGAATTTTGACAATGCAGAAACTCTAACGGGAGACAGTCTGCGCTAACATTTTAAATCCCCACCGCGAGCTGCTTAGTTAATAGAATATGTTGAAAAATATTGATGTGTTTTGTGTCTTTTCTGTCAGATTCCATGTCTTTAAAAATCATAGCAAATGGCCAGAATCTTCCATATCTTTCCTACTTTGAGTTAATATTATGTCGCACTGATGGGTAAGAAATCCTCTCAAAAATGTCTTTTTTTTTTTTGTATGTGCTCCGCTCATTTGCATTTGTCTTGAAAGCTTTTAGCGTTTTGAACACTTCCATTATCATTGCTTTAGCTGTGCATTAACATCCCAGCTAAACAAAAATATAATATAATTTTTTTTTTCATTTCTTCCACATAAAAACGCAAGATTATTTAGCTTTATGCAGGGAAAAAAATGTTTATCTAAATATAGATACAAATTAGAAAAAAAAAATCAGAGAATCGGTGCAAATTGATAAAAAGATGAGGAGGGGAAGAAGTATAAAGAAAATACAATACCTTTAATTGTAGGGAAAATGTGTGTCTTGCTCCCCACCCTCCAGCATGTGAATGAAAATACATTTCTTTCCTTAACAATCACAGTTATAATCAAATTGTCATTTTTTTTTTCACCCCGAAATGCTTGGATCCATTGTGACTTGTACTTTTTTTTTTTTTTCGAGGTCCATAAAAGTGGTTTATGTTTGAAATGTATCAACTGGAAAGTACTTATTACTAGTAAATGCTGTGCTATTTCACGTTCTGCAAAGTGAGCTGTTAACAGATATAATTTGAGCAGAATAGCCAGAGGAAACCTTTTGATATGCAGAAGAGCTGACCCGCGTACTGTGCCTTTAATTGGGTTTTTAATTTTCCAGGCCATCTGACAATATTAAACAGGGTCCCAGACCTTCAAATGTTGATTGGGGGGCTAGACGCTATGTTCTGCAACATGGCATTATAGAAAGGCGAGGGCACTGCCACAGACGCAAGGCGAGAGAAGCTCTAGAATAAAAACCTTTTTAGAATTATGCTGCAAAACAAACACACAGATACACACTCACACACACATTTATACAAATATATATAAATACACACAACACCCATATATATCTATATATAATGATCTAAATATTATACTAGAAATTAGATAGTTATATAATAGTTTATTTAATTGTTTTTCACTATTTGCATTCTAAATATTTATCTTAGTCTAGATATCCCTGCGGAAAATACAGCTCTGTATTACCGCTAGCTTTACAGACCGCGGCGCAAAGCCGGTCGGACGGACCGCGGCTTCTGAGCAATTCGGGCGGAATCTATATGATGGCGCGCAGGGACTCTTTATTGTATGAACATCAGAAGAATTTCTAAAATGTGAAGCGTGTCATTTGTGACATGCTTTGCCGGCTTCATGCAGTCTCAGCCTTGGGCTGATTACTTTCTTAACTTGTTCGGAGAGAATGGTATTATATAAATGAAATATGCCATATCGCGTCTGCGGGTTCCAGGGTGACGGGAACCTTAGTCCAAAATTCTAATGCACTTCGTCATAACAAAATATTCCAATTATTATTGCCTTCATCATTACATTTTTCAAAGTTTTATAGCTTGCCAATGCTTAATACGCTTCTTGGCAATTTGTTTTTTTTCTTCTTATTCCAGTTCCATATTAATAAATAGCATAATTATTAAAGAGAAAATGTATTTGAATATTAATGCAACGGTTTTATTAACCCATTATGGTACACAAAAGCTTGGCTGCTATTACAATGTATTTATTATTATTAGTTTTAAACTATGCAGCTCTTCTTACATTATATATATATATTTAAAGGGTATAGAACTGATACAGACAAAGACAAACCGATACATTAGCTTAAGAGGGCCCTGATTGCAAGCTTACAATTTTGTGGATATCTAGATCCCAAATATACTCATCTCGGCCCTTTATTATTGTACTCGAATAATTAGTGCTGATAAATGGCGCATTGTCTTTCGTCAACATTTATAAATTGTACGGCGCTCATTCCTGTTATTTAAAGGGTTTCATGTGATTAAGGTAGACACATGTCCTGCCTGACAAGGGGCTGATCACAGGGCAATGACATGTTGAGTGTGAGTGTATAATATGGAATTTACTAAATATAATCTCGTCTGCACAGGTTAGTTACCCTTTAAATTCTAAACCTTAGTACCTATTCGTTTTTAGCTTTAGGATTTTAACTAAAATACAACTATATATATATATATATATTATGTGTGTGTCTGTAGAAACGAGGTCAATAGTCCCTTATGCAGCACAGTATATGATTGAACACAGTTTTTCACGGTTTCTCGTGCAAGGGGTTAATCCTGTTGATTTCTATCCACGGAGTGGTATAATTTAATAAGCCCTTTGTTTTGGACAAGGAAGTATAATGTGACAGTTAATCAAAGAATGAGTATTCCTGTTTGCTTTGTTAAGAATTGATGTTTTGGGGCTAAAGTAAAAGGGTCCTAAAAATGACATGAAAGTAGCTGAATGACTAAGATTTGTAATTTTTTTTTAAAAAAGAAAAACCTCTTTAATAAAGGCCCGGGGAATTATTGTTGAGGAAAATGTAAAATAAAAAAAAAACCCCTAAAAAAAAAGCCTGCTGACAGCTCCTTCTTCTAAACGAGAGATGACAGCACCCTCATTAAAAGAATTAATAGCGGGCTCAGAAATGTTAACCTCTTCACAACCAAGGGAAAGCAAGGAATGCTGTAATCGGTCTTTGTACACATAACTGTTTTCCTTTTGCTTACGTTATTCCTTATTGGACAAAAGGGGGATGTTAAAAGCTGTAATGTGAAGCCCCCCAAACAACACACTATTCAGGGCCTGTGCATAGATCTTATGTATTACAACGCTAATTTGTTCATGGTTATTAGGCCATACCTAAGAACTCGGGAGTGGAGCGCTGCTTCACACCCAATCCCCCGAACCACCTAATAGTACCTGGGACCAGCACTTAATGACTAGCCCCACCCCCTCACAAAACCATATGGCATATGACCATACCTGGGAACCTTCTATACGGACCCTGAGATACTAACCCATTAATGGTCCATCGCAAAGACTCTGATGTCACTCATTAATGGCGGCAACCAAATGGTTCTCATAATGGTCCTTATGACGAACGTTACTTGTAGTTGAGTATTTGGCCTGTGTTGGCATGACCAACTTATGAATAGGCGCTTGCCAAGTTAATTTCAAGTTAGCATCAATTTAGACTCGAGCGGTTCCTGTACTTCTTTTTCTTTTTGGTGCGTTGACGTGATCAGTTGACCACATAGTATAAAATTCTCAACTGAAGGAAGCGTAGTTGGTCCTGTAGGGACAGATTTGTTGGCTGAAAGGCACTTTTCTATACGTGTAGGTAAAAACCAGAAGAATGGATGCACACTTACCATCCCAGTGACAACAATGGGAGTACTGCTGAATATTTCTTTTTAGGCTTTCAATCTAAATTAGCAAAATTTTCAATTATTGAAAGGTCCTATTTAATTTTCAATAGTGTTTCCCCCTATAGTAAATCGGCTGTGCATTTATTATGGAAATATACTGTATATGATTGCATTCTGTAGCTGGATCATAAATAATCATATAATGGTAAGGTTGCTGATAAATATTTGTCCCCGCGGTGTGTTTAATTAATGTCATCGACTCTAATTTACACTGTGAGTTCTTTAGGGAGTGATAGAATGCTGCTTTGGACCAAGTATATGAAATTAGGTCTACACACACACTGCAGAATATTATGATGGAATAATGGATGTGGCAAGACTTTCACTAAAGCAAGCTTTTCAAGAGAAACCCAATTAGAGTTTAATAATAATAATAAGGCTGTTCTGGAATGAAATTAGCATATATGCTAATTACGGCAGTCCTTCACTTGGTAAAAAACATGTTGATGAGGTCAATCTATCACTATGACATAGCGGGAGATGGTGGCAGCAAGGTTCTAATTGCGTTATTTGTGTAACGGATCTTTAACTGTTTGCTTGGCTGAGCAACCAGAGTCTTCAACAAGTGAAATTTTGTAAGTTCATTGTTGTTTATCAACCTACAAGACCTACAAGGATATAGATGCTGGCAAAAGCATACGGAAGAAGTATAGCAGCCTAGATTATGCATAGATCCAATTAAATAGAAATATTGCTGGTAAAAAATACAACAATATTCAAATATTAATTTTTTCTTCTTCTTCTTATTATTATTATTATATTTTTTAGAATAGAGGTTTTTGCCCAAAATCTGTTTAAATACCCCAAAAGGGTGGTGTGTTTATCAGCTGATAAAACTGCACTCAGATGTAAACAATGTTTTTTTACAGGTCTAGAATGTGCGTGTGCATTCATTGTGTGGAAAGCCGAAAACTCATTGTCATTTCTAATACATGACATGTTTGTTAAAGGATGTGTATGCGAGAAGAATCACAGGGTACTTCTTTTGGCTGAGTAATTTCTCCCTCCTGAAACTGAGCAGAAAAGACAGGGAGTGAAGGAGGGGGGGCAGAAGGAATCTACATATAGCTTCACAACAAGAACTCATTAAGGAGATATGTGCCAATCTAGCCTGCAAACTATCTGGACAGCCAATGAAGCCGGGGATGTTGCTGGTTAGTGGGCAGTGGGCACGTTAATGTCCGCTCTGCTTGAGCCTGCACACACATTCCTAATTAGATACCTGTTGTCCAGAAGCAGAGCGAGCTTGGCGCTTGCATTTTGTACACATCCCATTAGCTGCCTTGTGTCATGTCGAGTTACGGGACATGCGCTGAGCCCCGCTGCTTCTGGTTGAAGCATGGAATGAGCAACGTCCCAACTGATTTAATCAGAGCAGATGGGTAAAGCAGGAGGGCAGACTCAATCCTTGACCACAGTGATTTCTATGATACTCCTGCACTCTGCCAAGCTAATTATCTGTGGAGGTGATGGCAGGTGATGGCACTAAAAACAGGTCACTAGGAAGGAAACTGGGGCGGTGTAAAGGAAACAAGGTCAGTATGGTACCAAGAATGCAGACCAGCCAGCCCACACCAAGAGCCATGATGGCAGCCAGTCGGTATTAGGATTGATTTGTATGGAGATTCAGGAAGATTTATTTTTAATAAAAGAAAAGGTCCAAGAGCTGGGACAATTAGACCTCTAGATGCTTTTTAGAGCTCTAGTCACTGAGGGACACAAACAGGCCAGGAATTCTGTGTATTCCTACCTAGTTTAATGAATGTTTAATTGAGAGGCCTGTAGTCAAGCAGGGATATTAGAAATTATGCCCTATAGTCAGTAAGGAAATCTGCCCCGGGTATGCTGCGTCCTGGAACTGCTACCCTAAGCCTAGTCCGCCTCTGTGTCTCCTTGCATTTTAGCCCACATGTCCGTGACATACGGAGCCTAGGGGAGCCATATCATCATTTTTATCAAAATATTTGCAATCAAGTAGGCCAGCACAATATATAGATTAAATGTCCTCCTCTAGAAAGTGCCAGATTGACATTTATTATGAGAAGTGAACGTGGAGAGCAGTAATTGTGATTTACATGTCCATGTATATGTTATGTATATGTATGAGTATGTTATGGTGATATTGCTGGAGTGTGGCTCGTTGTCCCCTCCTGCCGCTGATGTACCATTGATCTACAATACTTCCTGGGTGACATTTTGAGTGTCTCTCTCTTTATTACACTCCCTTGGCATATCTCCCTAGCAGTTCGAGGGACTCTGACATTTAGCATTCAGCATGGAAATGGCTTACAATTGACCTTTTTAGCCTAAGTTAAAAAGTACAATCACGTGATTTAATTACTATCCTTAAAAATATACAGGGCGATTTGTAGAAAAATGTACAATCCATGCAAACCCAAAAGTGAATTTAAGGTACTACTTTTTAGGAAGTGGGATGTTTTACATTAAGCAGAGAAAGGGTCTTTCACGTCATCTGAAACATCAATTACTTTTTTTTGAGAGGTATATGCGTGTGGCGGTATTGTATAAAAAAAATAGCTTGTTTTAAAAAATCTTTAAAATAAACACTGTGTTCAGTGCAATGGGTAACCCATTGATACATTGTCCCAACAATATTTGTAAAGAAGTTGCAAAGTTGTTTATTTTATGTCCTTTTTGCCTTCCTACATCCATTGTACTAAAGAGAACTGCCTTCTTCGACTCCTCCCGCTGCCTCTACTGAAACCAGGAAGTGTAAGCAGGAAGCATACTTAGGTACACTTTTTGCCCATGCTCAGTAGCACCTTGATTGTAATCAAGCAGCAGCCAATCACGTGTATAGTAGTTAAACATCAGTGGTTATCTAGCATTAGCTATCGCTACACCTATTGAGTAGAATAAGATTGCTACTGAGCATGTGCTAGAAGCAGAATTTAGTAGAGGCCACTGGGCTGAACTTAAATGGGCCAGAAGTCTGATTTTTCTAACTCTAGTAGCTAAAGATTGCATGCAGTGATTCAGAGTTACACATTGAATGGTCACCTCCAACAAACACTTTCCAAAATGACGTCTTAGTTTTCTTTCTTCCTTACTGAAAACCCCATGCTTCTTACACAAAAGAGTTCTTAATCATTGGCCTAAAATGAAGTGGATCTTTGTGTGAAATGCGTGTGGGTCACTGATCTCGCCAGCCGGCCCATTAGGACTCGGCACAGCTCTCCCTAGTTTCCTTCAGCACCGTTTCTTCCTTTAAAAGGAAAGCACCCATATGATGTCATACTACTGGGTGTTGGGATAAGGACAGTCGCACGGAGGGTGGTAGTCACTATAAAGTTAATGGGGATCATGCTTTTCCCAACACAGATTTATTTTCGATTCTTGTTACTGCACTCTATCTTAATTTTATGGGCCGTAATGCATTTACTCTTCACGGCTTTCTGCTGGATCCACGCAATCTGGTGAAATGAATGCTCACTGGCACATTCGGGTACGACAGCCCGGCGGCTGAACATTCATAGGTGTATTTATTTGAAACGCTGCCAGAAATGCATGCGGACGGTACTGTTATTTAAGGTTTTAGCACTGAATGTGTTAACTTATTCAACAAACTTCAGCAGGCTTTAGTTCTAAGACTTGTTCTTTCTTTCCAAAGACTTTACAATTAAAGCTGCAGGCAACTCAAGTGCATGGCTTCAAGCTTTATTATGTGAGGCTCCGAGTCGGCTTTCTTGTTTTAATTGCAGAACTGGTGTTCTCTTGCAGGTAAACCAACATAATAAAGCAGATCTAATGAATATTTGCATAGGATCCTGCGTGTTTTATGTGACTGCCGTCCGGTAAGGTTGCCGTTATGTGCGGCTCTGAACTGAATGCAGAGCTTGGATGGCCCACTAGGGTTGCAGTCATTATTATAATGAACCAACAATAATATTAATAAACAATTCTTACTGTAAAGTAACAGTGCGGGTGCCATCGTGGGTTTTTAAAGTTATAAGTTACAACCAATTGCGAAACCGAGATTAGCTGGTAACACAATTCATAGATGCTCACGAACCTTTTAGATGGCGCTGGAAAGACTATTTCATGTAGAAATGGAGAGAATAATTGCTTGCCAAAATGTAAATAATCCTGACATAAGAGAAACAATATTCCTATCAAGCGAATTTGAATTTGTTTTAAAATACTAAATCTCTTTTTAATGGAGTATATAGGACAGGCAGCATTCTCATAAATGAGTTATGGTAAAAAAAAAATCAAAGGACCTAAATTAGCTTTACAAATGACATTGCTTGTTGATTGTAATGCAATTAAGATAACGCGGTGCTAACATACTCAATTAGTTTATGCGTTTAATGGAAACTGCTTAATCTTCAGTTACTGTAACATATATGTATATACATTAAAAAACATGCTGCTGTTCAGGACATGTGTATTTATCTTGGGCACTGCGTGATGCGTGCCTTTAAAGACATGCACGTATTATAATTCATATAATGTCCTGCCCAGGCGGCGCAACACCTTTTAATACGAGTATATGGAGGCTGTGCTTGCAGCATTAGGAACTGGTCGGGCAAATTCAAAGATCCTCCTTTAATTTGCCGTCATTGGGGCGGGACATTGGGGGCTTGATCGCCCAAAGTGGTAATCTGCCTGCCCAGTTGCCGCTCCCCCATATATAGGTCCCAAATGCTCTATATTTTTTTTTTTCTTTTTTGTAGGTGGGATCCTTTAAGAACTAGAACCAGTCCTAATATATAAAAAATATATATCAGATGACTTAGCCAGCCTATTCAAAGAAAGCCTTGGTCTATAAACTCTTAAGGGTCTATATTTGACCCATACACACCTTTTGTGGAAATGTTGTAAGGTCCATAAGGATGATGGGAGGGGGAGGATTTGAGCTGGTCAGGCTCCAGCTCATACTGATTCTTCTTCCATGAGCCAAATACCTATAGAAATAGGTTTAAATAATATATTGCTGTGTTGAAGAATTCCTGCTATTTTTTGTATTTTACAAACCATTAAATATACACAACTATGACTTTCAGTTCAAATGTATAATTTATCAGGGCTTTAGGTTGATGACCTATAAGACTGTGGTCCTCCATTATAGGCTGGGTCTCAGGCACATAAGAGAAGCCTCCAGTATCAGTATACCTGCATGACATCCTTTGAGATTGGCTGGGTCCTAGAGGTTTAAGAGACCTCAGAGTCACAGAATGCCTTCAGTGGCTTCCATCCATCAATGCCGCTCTTTTGTTTTGTTTGATGACGTGGAAATGAGCAGTGATGGGCAAATATCCCACCACCGGCATATATCTAATTTAGTGTTTCCTTGCTCTCCTCTCCACCTTGTGTGGTCTTGTAAATATCGGGTGACTGCATTATATTCTAGAGCCCTCTGTTTTTTAGTTCATCTATGGAGAAGAACTACATGGATCCCTGGCAATGGTTTCTTAACTTAAGCTCTTGACGCAATTTAGAATAGATTTTCCCCCTAAACTCACAAGATACCAAATTTTGGCCTAACATGCTAAAAAATATCAATATTTGCAATCTCAGAAATCCAAAAGAACAGGGCGATGGTTGGTGTGAGTGCAACCAAAAGAATTTGGTTACTCACCATATATCGGATGGTAACGACTGGAAAATTAATTTTTGCTGAGACATTCAACCTCGTTAAAGGCATTGAAAATAAATATCGAAATATAAGATGGGCTGGTCACATCTCCAGCTCTACACATCATTGGGTTTTTATTTTACAGAAATAAATACATTTTAAGAAAAGTTCATATGATTTTTTTTTGCCGCTAAGGATGTCATTAGGAAAATGGGTAAAGACTCAATTTACTGCAATAATCATTGCAAGGATGAAAAAAAATTCCCTTTTGCTGGTAATTGATTTATGCTTCATTTAAATGTATAGAGTGGTTCCAATATCATTTCTTATTCTCGTTAATGACATGAGCAGGACTGGGAGGGAAAGATGAAAATTCTCAATACTAAATTATTGCATTTAAATGGATTTAATATTTAATATTTAAAAAATAATAATTTCATGTAAATAGCTTTCATGAATCACAGCAAACTCTGCTAAATTAGTTTAAGTGAAAAAAAGATGTTCTATCCCATATATATATAAGCTATAATTAGTTATGCTAGTATTTAGCTTCTTTATAATAGAGAAGGTACTTAACATGTTTAATGCTTAAATATAAGAGATTAATCATAATGTAGGTGGAACATTTTGATTCCGATGGATGAAGCTGACAGCTTTTAGACATTGTGAAGTAAAGGCTTTCTGTCTAAAAGGATGGGGCGGGAGATAATTTCTCAGTGGTGTTTATATAATGGGATTAGAAGACTTTTTCTATATCATAGGTTGTTATCACGAATAAAAACGAACGCAGACCTTTATGAAAGTATTAGCGGAACATTTGTGGAATCTGAAGATTTTCAGTGGGCTTTTTGACTTTTCAATGT
>VKOC01000008.1:30728061-30741840 GCA_009364415.1 Spea multiplicata
CTGAGAGGTCATTTCAAAAACACCCAAGAAAGAAAGACATTTGAAGCCAAAATGATACATTTTTATGATTGTAAAAACAGAGGACTTAATGTGGATTTGAGCTTCTTAGCACATTATCAAAACTTCCTATAACCTGTGCCTTTTTTTTTTCTTCTTCTCTCCCTCTCTCCTACATGCTCACCCCTGCTCCCCCCTTGCCTTATCTGTGCAGTATATGCCACTATTTACTATTTACGACCCTCTTAGTTTTTTGTCTGCAAATTCTCTATCTTGTTATTTTAACCCCTGTTTTAACCCTGTATCAGAACATGTACTGGTCAGTTTTAAACTGTTTTAAACTGTGTTTTTCACTTGCTTGGTCAGAAATGCTTTTGACTTGATAAAGGGAGGACTCCCGAAAGCTCGTCTATTATTTTAAATACTGTTAGTCCAATAAAAAAGGTATTACAAGATTCTGCAACATTCTGTTTTTTTGCATTCGTATGTGTATGTATATAGTTAATTATGCTTGTATCACCCAAACCAACAATTGGTTAATATTTCAACATCACCATACTGTGTGTTATCAATAATAGAGTTACTGCAGCTTGGTTTCCAAATCAATAATTTGTCATTCATTAACACTAAAGGCATAATTAAGCAATTAATCAAACGAATAAGAATGGGGGACACTATTCACAAAACTCAAATCAAGTATTAAGGGACTGGAAGCATCCATGTTCTGAATAGTGAAAATAAAATGTCACAACTTATTTTTATTATTATTGTTTATTTATTTATTGTTTTATATAGTGCCATAGTGCTGTATAATGAAATAAGAAATGGTGCATAACATAAGAATTTGGGGTTACAGAAATAAGAGGTAAGGAAGGCCCTGCTCACATGAGCTTACAATATTTTACATATCAGGAGTACTAAGTTGACTGTAAAATCATTTTATTTAGGGCATTATTTACTAAAAGGAAGCATCCATTTTTGACCACTTGACCGTTAATAGTCTATAGTTAGATAAAACGTACAAAATTGTGAATGCAATCGCTGCAGCGGCCCATCAACAATCTTTATGAGCGTTTGCATTCAACATGTAACTGGTCCAGCAAATGAGACATTTATTAAATAGCAATGCCTAGATCACATACATACAAAATGTAACATACAAATGTCCTTAGGGTTTTAAACTTTAATATCGTTTCTGTAAAGCACAAACTTTTTGTGGCTCTGTTCCAATCATAACGGGCGTAAACGCCACGAGAAAAAACATTATCCGGGCTGCAGTTACCTCTTAGGTCTTATGTTACTGACCCTATACATGTACAATAGTGTTTAAATGACTTCATTTTTCCTGTATGCTCTGTGTCAATACTCACTAACTGCCCCAAAATGTAATAATGTGGCTGAACTTCATTATTAAACCAGGAAATTCCTATTGCCCTTTATACTCGCAAACAGCATAATCTAACCATACAAAACAAAGTAAACATCCTGAACCATACATATAAATACATATTTAATATAAATATATATTAATATATTTATATATATATCATATTTTAATATATATATAATATGATTTATACTGTTATATTTTATATTAATTACCTGATTAATATTGAATTGTACAGAAGGTCAATAAAAAATAACAGGATTTTTTTTTTACATTATTAAAGCAAAAAAAAGTTCTTTTGTTCTCCCCAACCATCACAGAAATTTCTTAAGACAAAATTAGAACATTATTTCAGACTTGAACATTTCTGTCTGCCTATTATCATTAGTTATACGCTAAGCCTGGTTAATGTCTACTGAGCGCGGCTAATGTTCATTTTGTCTTGAAGACAGGTTGCCGCTTGTCACTGGAAGATGGGGAATAAATGACAGCTTTGAACCCTGTACCTAGCAGGCATATTAGACTAAAGAATCGGCAACACGATGAAAAATTATTTTGTCAAAAATTTGTAGGTCACTGTGATTTTCTAATGTATTTTGTGATTAATTCTGAGCATAGATCAGTATTATGACCTTCCAATGCATCACTTAATTGTCGCTGGCTTCGTGCTCTTAATATATCCTCGATGCATTTGCTTCTTGCGTTTTTTTTTCTTTTCTTTCTTTAATGAAATGCCACTTTCTGCATGGGATCTCCTGGAGCTGCACATTCATTTTAGGCAAACGGGGAATATTGTCAGTTCTATGCGTTGATTCCATGTAGAAAGCATAGGCTCAGGTAATGATTTAAATGAGTTTTTGTCTATCTATTTTTATTTTTTTTTTATAAACGAAGGTAAATATAAAGCATTAACCCCGGGAAAGGGTGTTAAATGTGTGATTGTCGTGCTAAGTAAAGATAATAGTTTGTCAGGTTGGCCGGAGGTTCCTCGGTGTCCTCGGCTATTATTTGCCCCAGGAGGAATGCCCTAAGACCCTTATAAGTCTAAAGGTAAGATATATTTCAGATACAGGCTGTTTTTTGGATTAGATCATACAGACCACCATTCACTTTTCACCTCCCTGGGCTGGTCAGGGGACATCAGAGGACTGTTTCACGAAAACTGGGACTGTTGGGATGTATGCCATATTCAGGATAATTATAGTGGTGTAATATATTAAGGAACATCTTTAATCATAATGGGCCCCAGGGTAAGCTTCCTGAACGTTTACACCCCCAGCCCAGATGTACCAGCCTCCAAGCCTCCTTCATCCCTAGTGTTGCAGTGTGTTGGGGGGGTCTATGCAGCCATTTTCCATGAGACCCCCCCCCCCCTAAGGTGAACCTGGACCCCAGGGCAACTGCTTCTTTTAGCCTCCATTGAGTAAATATGAATATATTATAATCTATTGGGATATAACCCGACGCAAACAATATATTTTAATATCACCCCTGTGATACTGGTACTGTATAAAAATAGTGAATTTCATAAAAAAATCTTAATAAATTTACAGACGGTTAGGTTAAGTAACGTGGGCACAGCGTGACGCAAAATTACACCAGATCTAATGGTCCAGGACAGAATGGTGGACATTATTTGACATTTAATTGGATAAAAAGATACCCCTGGGGTTTCTGACACCAAAATTCTACCATAAATACATAATCCATTTAAAAAAAAAAATGTAAATCTGTTACATGCTGGTAGCTTAATACCCATCGCATATAGAATTGATCCTGTCAATAACCCCCTTCAATCGAATTCAATATGGGGCCCGTAGAGAAGCACATATTTTATTTTATCCAGTTGCAGGGCCAGTCTGCTAAACGCCTGAAAGATTAGCAAACCTCTACATGATCTGCAAGTAACCTCCGTAAAACAGCACCCAGCAGCAGAAATTGATACAAAGTAACCGCATCCATCTATAACATTCTTTTATTTTTATTTTTTTGTTTGTTGAATGGGAATCTGCGACTTTAAGAATAAAGAAAAGACAGGGAAATGAAAAGACGTGCCTTACCCTGACTCACACTCCTTGTTTTATGTTCGCTCTTATATGCTAGGCTGAGTGTCTGCGTTAATGTATGTAGATTTCATTTCTGACTCGCGATTATTTGACTGTTCATTTTACCAAGATTAATGGTGTGTCTGCTATCTACTGAATGCAGTGCTAGCCTTATCTTTAATAAAAGAGATGAGCCCATTAATCAGACTTTGTCAGCAGCCCTGACTAAGACATTAAATGTACTGTATGGGATAGGTAAACACAGGACGGACCATTCCTTACTCGAGTACATCAGGCAAAAAAACACTCATTATATTTATCATAATTTCACATCTGCTGTTTTTGAAGCAATGTACCATGAGGCCATAAACTGTATTACAACTGTGCATAAATTCAGCTGATTTGTGGATGGACTGACTAATTCTTAAAGTACATTTTAGAAAAAACAAGCAGTGAGGCCTGAAATTGCAATTTCATAAAGGTACTAAATTATAGAGCGCAGAATCATGATTTTGCTTGATGTGATTCTGCGGTGACCATTTTTATAAAAAGTGACAGATCTCCTTGTGATTGAGTCAATAAAGTAAGGACGAGTGCGCCGGATACTCAAACAAGATTAAAGAGGAAGTGAATGACAAAGGACGTGAATGCCGGAGAGACATCGACACAGTTCTCATCCTGCCAAGGAAATGGCTCTGGGATGTAACTATTAATAGCTGGCACGCTTGTGTGGTGTTAATTACTCCGTTCACCTGGTTCAGACGATGTAATGGAACCGTACGGCAAAGGCCAAAAAAAGAAAGACGAAAAAAAAAAATAATCTGCATCCTGGGAAAAAATGCTAAAAAAAATGTGTAATATGTGTAAAAACCTGTTTTTGGTTAATTAAATCAACCTGTAAGAAATGTTTAAATTGACTCGGTCCAGCTGTATCCATAGTGGTAATAAGATGATTTATGAGATAAAATCCTTCGTTGAACACCTTACACGCTTTGGTCCACAGCGTAGTAATATTAATTCCACGTAGTGACATCAATGGCCAAGTATGAATAATTCCTTGGATGTACATCAAAATATAATTGGTTTAGTATGCACTTATCAGTGGTGTAATAAAACATGCAGGGGCCCCCTGTGAGACATAAGCTTGGAGCCCCCAAGTTCCTCCTACACCCACAGCAACATACTTATAGACACACTAACACACAGTAAAACACTTACACAAGCTAATATACACACACTAACATGCTAACACATGCTAACATACTTACACAACCAGTGAAATACTTATGCACACTAACATAACTTACATACACATACTAATACAAACACTATCGTACTTACTGACACACAAACAGTAACATACTACATAACTAAGGCTCAGGCTGGCATCTTCTGGCTCGGAGGGCAGAAAAGGCTGAGTGCTCCCTCACCATAACAGTGGGTAGAAATGATGGCATGTCCTGGCGCTCAGACTAAGGGTGCTGGGACTCAGGGAGGTCCATAACCTAAACAATACATATTTATATAACTAGTTGGGCAGCTCCTAACGTAGACAAGCCGATCAACATAACTGCTAGTGCCCATCGAGTAGAGGACATTCTAAACTGTCGATCAACCTTTTTCAATCAAGTTACCCTAACACTAAGAGCTCTAAATATTACTAGCAGATACGATTTACCCTAGGGGATTCACATATCACAGGCTAAGCAAGGCTACTGACCCCATGTAAGCCTGCCTAAAGTATAATACGTTGCTCATCCTTTTGTCATGTCAAAGTCTTTGATCTCTCCTAGCGTCATTATCCGTTCCAGCCATAGTCATTGTCATCGTCCAATCTATCCCATAGTGTTGTATTTCCCATTGTTCTTTTCATAACATCATCCTCTCGTTGCCAGTTAAGTAAAGGTGCATCTAAATGGCACAATTGTATCCATTGTATGTTTTCCATAACATTCCATGCGGCCTATCAACATTTGGTTGGTGCCTTCACAAGATAGCTCAAGGGTATGTACCTGGGAACTTTGTGGCTCCTGTTACCCGAAGCCCTCCTATTCTGGGATGCGGCTGGGCGGTCCTACTGATGTCAGTGGGAGGTCCTGCTATCATCAGTGGGCAGGGACCGTGGGGTACTGTAACATCGCTCCTGTGACCCAGAGTTCCCCTTTGGGGACCCAGAGAAGTGACCCCTCAGCCGAAGTCTCCAGGTGAAACCCAGCCCATAACATACAGTGTCATGACTTCATGTCATATTTTGCAGACATAATGTGGGTGGAAGAATGATGGAATTTAAGAAAATGTCTCCACTATTAAATAAAGGAGTAGAAGGGAACTATCGTTACTCCATTTTCAGTGTTTATTGCAAATGGTGCATTAACATTTACTTATATCCACCAGGTAATCCTGAAGACCGTAGTGCAAGGGATTCTGGGTAGGTATCATGGAAGAGAAGGAAGAGAAGGGAGGCCTGGTTGCTTTCAGCATAGGGGCAAGCTCAACCAAGTTGGCCAGTAATATTGTGCCCGAAAATTTGGCAGAGAACATCAGTCCTTTTGGTAGATTCCACAACTCATAAAGCGAGCAAAGAAGGGATCAGGTCCTAGCTACCATTAACACATGTTCCACTTAGACAAGGAGTGTTGAAGAATGCTAACCCTATAACCCTTAGCATTATTACCCAGGTAATCCCTGATCCCTTTAATCACATAAAAACAGCGCACGCTTTTAAGAAGCCTCTCCGGCTTCTATGGTGGCAGCCTATCGGTACCTGATTTTATGTCATATGACAATGAAGAGTTACCTGACAAATGATGAAAGTGTTTTTACACAGAGGATTAAGATCTTCCAGGGCTCATAGGTGCCCACATGCACACGCATATACACATACATGCACACACAACATTAAAGAAGACCTATCAAATAAAGTCATATACAGTATGCAGGATGCATATAGATTTCACATATTGCTGACAAGCACATGTAATCCTGCAACATGTGTGATACATAACCGAGAAGGTGGTTCCTATTTGTGGGTTTATACATCACACATACTACAGGGCACATTATCGTTGGTCTGCAATATGTGAAATGAATGTGTGTCCTGGAAAACAAGGCTGTATATGGTCTCCGTAACAAGTGCAGCCTGTTGGGGATGTCACAAAGAGAGCGGCGGGCAGAACGGCCCCCAAATCAACAAATGTTTCTCGAAATGTTTTCTGCTTCAGGATCCTTGTTTCTCCTGATACATTTTATCACTGGCCAGGCTCAGCACAGTTACTCAATTAAATAAAACACCAACACATAATATGGGTTTGAAAAGGCCACAGCCGTTTTATTTAACAGGCATTGTCCCGTAAAACCTGAAATAATAAACATAGATGCGCTAACAGAGACGATGACGTAACCGAAACCAACCTAGCTTGCCAAGTTATCCAGATACCATACCACACACCAGTTTTAGGAGGGGACATACGAGGATGCCCCAACCCGGACCTGAGGTTCCGAGCACCACTCCTTGCAAGGAACCTCCCACCGCTGATGACCACCAATGATCATACCACCGCATTAACCCCTTGGATACCTGGCAAGCTACCGCCCACGACTGACGAATGCAGCAACCCCACTCCACAATCTCAACCACATAATGGGTGCGACAAACACCAGGTAAGGTAAAACAAAATATATCCTTACCCTGAGATCACCAAACTTAAATATCCTCCGCCCAAAACTCCTCCCCTAAAGCCCACAATTCCTGCCTTAGCCCAACCCTGCTCAGCACTCTGTCAGGGCCCACTCTAGTCCATTCTGGCCCCCGTGGGCTTCATTCTGTAATGTCAGATAAACGCAAATAATTTGGTAAAATGGATGCAGTTAGCAGTAGTGCAATTTACCATATAAATTAGACTATTATAAAGCATGACTTGTTGTTCCCTCTTATTCCTCCCCTTTTCAACATTAAAAGGAAAACTGCCACCTGCACAGCTTTTGGTACCTAAATTCCCTTCTTCAAACTCACTGCATTTTTTTCAAAGGTTTGGGAATATTTTATTATATATACTATATATATCATAATTTTAAAGTAAGAGCGTGTTTTAAGATCGAAAAGTAGAGATTTATGTCAAATTGTGACAAAAAACGTTTAACAATTTCCTGTCCTGATGTTATTTGCTTACCCCCTTTACGAAAGGCTGCTGAATCAGCAGCAGCTTGCAACTATTAACTTAATGGGGAGGAATCATCATCATCATGCAAATTCTGAGTGCAGGATGTTTCGATGGCGACTTCGATTCATAAGGTAGGATTCTAAGATTTCCTATTCCTAAAATTAGCATATCATGTTAGATTAAATTAAGTAACATGTACTCAATGGACATCACCTATGTTATAAGCGGAGAGAAAGGCAGCTGTATTAATGGTGAAATATTGGAGTAGAATGTGAAGGTATTACTTGCCCCTTTGCCCCAGGACAAGACCACAAGGCTGATTTTTGAACTAAGGGTCTCCTAATCCTCATCCAACCGAAAGCTGATTGAGGGTGTTGGGAGCTGGTAATTCAACAGCTCTGCTGTCCTGAACTGTGTAGATGTAGAATTCTGTAATGAACTTATATATACACGTTCCATGGCTCCATTAAAAAAAATTGCAATAACCCGTTGATAAATTATGGTGGAAAGATTAAAAACGGAAACTAAGGTTTACTATAACACAACCTTTCCTATTGTAAAGGACTCAAGAGCTAATTACCATTCCGCATCCCTTAAAGTGGCAGAATGAAATACCTTCAATTCCACCGAAGTAAATGTTTAATTAAATTCAAGACGTAACATTTAGAAGTTGAAGATACCAATCAGACCTCGCCTGTTCCTTGCCTAGCCAGCTGCAAAATATAGTAACTTCTAAGCAGTGTATAAAACATAGTGCTCAATTCACTTTATTAAAATATCCAATAATAATTGATTTAAAGGCAATAAAGCGTGTTCATTAGAGGGTTTATATTCAAGAAATATTGAAAGTATACCTAAAACTGTCACTTTTATTGTGAATGAACAGGATAATATGATTTGAACAGAGTGTGATGATACTCGGGATTTGTCCTGCAGCTTTCTCCGATAGCTCGTAAAGAGCTGAAATTTAATATGATGCTTTCAGTCAGTTTAATTGAAATTTAATTGCCACTTTGGGCAGAAGGTTTAGAACTGATCAATAAAATACTACAGCTCTAGAGCCTTGGCACAAGATTCTCCCTTAGACAACCCTTGCCATCAGTCCCCGATCCCTACATGCTACATATGGGTCATTTTCAGAAGCAGGGGATAGCTATGACTTAATGAAAGGCAAATGTATTTTGTATATTATTGCATATCTCCCAAGTGTCCTGTGTTAGAAGCAACAGTCCTCATTTGGGACCCAAATCCCTCTGTCCATCATTCCTCCCCTGATGTCCTTCTTTTCTAGGAGCTCAAAATGTTTGGTGGGTATGAGTGTAGAATTGTATGTGAAAAGTTACAATGTGTAACGTTGTAACAGCAGAAAGTGGGTTTATACATTAAACGGTATCAACAAAATTCATACTTTTTGTTTAGTTTTATGAAAAGCTATCATAAAGGTAGAGCCTTGCCCCTAGCCACCCTCTAACCACATCTACTAAAACAAATGTGTCCCTCTCTGGCCATTTGATGTATCTGTGCTCTGCAACCCAGACAAAATATATTTGTATAGAATCCACAATAATATGTTTATGGATTAAATTAATTGTCATTTACATAATTATCAATATGTCACAGAGTGACATAAATGTGTTAATAAACGCTGGATGCCCTAGATGCTCCTTTAACCATCTTATACAAAACGGTTCTTCTCTGTCCATTTTAAATGTTACCATGGGTGGTGGTATCTAATTCAGTTGGTAGTTGTTCAGACCTCCTAAGTGTCCTGCCTTTCACGGGACAGTCATGAATTTTGGGTACTGTCCCACAGGGCAGTCCCACTTTGCGTTCAGCTGTGATCATGGGTCGGTTGGAGAAACTCATTGATCTCACCTGACCAACTCTCTAAGCTTTGAAATGGATTAAGGTACCACCAACATGTCCTCAAAGTTGTCCTGCTTTGGACACCTGAAATGTTAAGAGATATGATTGTTAAATCAGGTTGCTATTAGTAATTTGGTAGCCTCGGTATCTGTTTCGGTGGAGTTGAAAGCTCCTACTCTTGCCCCAGTTGTGTAAGCGAGGGGGTTTGTGTGTTTCTGGAAGTATCGGTTTGTGAACTATATACGTGTGTATAAACGTCGATCCGTTACAGCTCGGAAAGCAGTGAAAATAGAATGGGGTTTTAAAGAAAGATGGTCACCTTCAGAAAGTCATTAATGAAAAAATGGCTATAAATATTTTCAAATGTCAGAGCTGATAGGGGAATCCAGCAAGGCGTGAGCTGTAAATCAGAAGCAGGACCTTGGGAAAGAATTTAAAAAAAAAGAAAAGGGATAGGGTTCCTTGGTATTTTAGAAGTAATTACTAACAGAGAGAGGGTAATGATGGCACTGTAAATCACATTAAGTTTAGCTATTAGAGGAGGATTGGTTTATAAAGCGCAGAGACGATTCCTGGAAATTGGACAGAAAGTTATTTCAACTTTTCAGTTTAGATTATTCATTTCCCGCCCAGCTTCTTCTGTTACTCATCGCTCCAGAACAAAACTCATCATCTGACAAGGGAATCTGCAGCACCACATTCTCAAAATGAATTACATTGTTCAATGGTTCTAATGTAGTCTCCTTTCGTACAATTATACCTGAGACCACTCAAGGTTTACTCAACAGAACGACGGGTCAGTCTTTCCGAATTGGGGCTGACACTTAATTGCACTTGCTCCAAAATTGGATTCGTCTAATCCGTGTCCAGTTGAGCCTCTCCTATTTACAGAGGACAGTATGATAAGGAGTCAGGGTGTTTGTCTAGTAGACTGGACAAGATTGGAAAAGATTATTATTATTTATTGTTTTATATAGTGCCATCAAATTCTGTAGCGCTGTACAATGGGATAACAGATCTAGAACACATACAAATGCATAATGTGTAGTTAGAGATGCAGGAGAAAAGTCTACTGGCGCATCATATCACATGCTGTGAGCCAGGTCTGGGGATTTAAATCGTCCCCGTCACTTTAAAGGCAATGGTTAATAAATGATGTATACGGCATCCTTACATGTGGCCCAGATTGCCAGTTTGGACAAATCCCTGCATTATGTACATTGTTAAGTGGTTAGTTTCCCGCAAGTTCCCTTTTTTTCTCACTAAATGAGCTGAATTTACCAAAACTGAAGTATGGCAAATGGAATCGGCTGCTTTGGTAGCCAACCACTCCAATTATTTCCAGGTCTGATTTTTCTTCTTTAAAACTAAGCTTTCCCGGTGCCCAGATTTTGGGTGATCAGCCAGCCTTGCCCAGGTTTATGCCCCTTGACTGTTGACATTGCACGTGCATTCAAGTCTGGGACATGCTGGCGAGCACATAAGAATTACATTATCCTAAAAGGAACCAGGATCTCAACCTGGTGTGACCCAGCTGATAATCAGCACCGTTCTTTTATCGATGAGACAACTCAATTGTTCTGGAACAGGGTCAAAATAACCTTTCCATTTCCATATCCCCAATGAGTTTGCTCGGGGTTGAATCCTTTTGGTGCTATTGTTACAGACGTCTTGCGTTGGGTCCATTATGCCACATTTCACATCAGCAGCTTCTCTGAACGGCAGCATCTACTCCATCCGTCTTGGATGTGTAAAGCACTCATTCTCTGGGCAGATTAAAAAAAAAAAGTCAGCACCTCCAGTTCTGGAGGAAGAATTATGGCCCGGCATAGTGTAATTCTGCTGACCAAAATCTTGCTTCATAAGTAATCAGGGGCCACAGAAGATTTATTGATGATCCTCAATGGAAGGGGGGCTGCTGTGGGTGCTGGAGAAATTGAGGACTAGTAGTATTTCGTGGTATAACCCCTTCGCTACTAAGAATCTATTAGCTGGTATATGCTAATATAACGCTGTTCAAATGTTTCAGATATTCAAATGTCACGGCATAAAATTAATAATTGCAGCATTTTGCTTCTGCAGCGTTTTTCAGTCCATCACCATTATTCATGTTAAAAACCGTTTTTTTTTCACCACAATTGAAGTATTTCCTCTGTATTATTCCCACCACCTTCTAAACTGTTCATAAAGGAGACAAGTCAAGGCATTTTGGAGTTGAGAGGGGGCTATTGAGTGGAACTCTGCGTGGCAGAGAGCAGACCAGCCAGAGAGCGGGTAGAAATGGAAGAGAGGTAGGTAAAATAGCCTTGGTGGTGGAAGTTCCACAAAAGTACCCCATAGGCATCATCTTATACCGGATTGTCTATGAATAAGCCCAGCTATGAGTTGTTGAATCCGGAGTGTCCGAGATATCCCCAGTCAGTACTGTATGTACAAGTAATTTCCGCAAACACAGAAATATAAAACTTTATGTGCTTGTAAAGTTTGTATAAGAAACTAAGAATTCAGAAAAATCTTCTTAAGGAGGAAAATAAAGTACTTGATAAGTACTGTTGCTCATCACTTGAAACCTTTTTCTTGCCCTTAGCCTGCACTACAAAGCCTTTTAAATAAACTACCTTGCGCCTGCAGCCTGCAGCCTGCAGCCTGCAAATTGTGTAACCAGGCGCGGACTTTGCGTCTGTGAAGGAGCAGCTGCCAGAGTGAAAGGGATGAGACAGCTAGAGATAGAAGAAGAGAGTAGACCAGCAGGGGGGCTGTACAGAATTTAATAAAAGTAGTTTTTTCTGCTGCACCAGGTGTTTTTTTTTTCTACTTAACCTACTCTAACCAGCATATCGCTTCTCTCCCCCTGCTGCTCCTTTGAGCCTCTTTTGAATTTCCAGGTCTATTAAAGACGCACGGCACCTGGGAGCAGTGTACATCTGAGATCTCCCTCGTAACTGGCCCATTGAGCAGTGATACACTTGATCATCCAATAGGACGATCTGCCCCCGTTATGGTGGCCGAGGGTTGCCTGCTAACCAAGGCCAGAATACATCACTGTACAACAGTATTGTATGTTTTTTTTTTGTTTGTAAAGAAATACTAGTTTTTGTGAAAACATTTTATACTTGTGTACATTTACCTTATATCTGTATTTTAGCACTCTTATATTCCACTCAATTAGACAAACACGCAAAGTCTTAGCTCACTCCCTTGTGGTAAACGACAGCATGTGTCAGTAAATCTCCCAGGGGAGCTCCAGGTAAGCTGCGGCAATGAGTTCCTTAATGCATTTGATGGCTGAGTGTTTGTAATTACCATTTTTTTAATACAAATGCATTCATCAGAATAATTTCTTTACATTTGGTCCCCCACTCCTTCCCTCATAGATAGTTGCCTTGCTGGTGATGTGTTCAGTGCTAGTTCTCACTGTCAGCTGGTTTGTGCGAGATTTCCAGGGGTTCTAAAGAGGCCTCTTGTGCATTTAGTGCTCACATTAAGTTCAAATGGAGCACTTTCTTGCCAATGATTGGCAGCTTTAAGGAGACAGAACTGGCACAAATCTTGCAGAATTAAGGGCTCCACAGTATTTCAATACATATTGAAGTACCTATTATGTACTTTAATATACATTCATATATGATGAGGCTGTTTGGGGCAGTAGACTGTCCTTTTAATAGGGAGGAGTACTAAGTATAAGCTTATTAAGTATTTTAAATGTCAATGCATTTAAGTAGATCTATAATAATCAATGTATACAATTCTTCCTGGATTTTGCATAAAAACCTGGTAATTTTTCTAAAGTACTTTTGTGAGCATTCTTAAAAAAAAGGCAAAACAAAAACACCTTCCACGCATGCACACAACCAGCTCTGGTTTTAGCTGAGATGCATGAGAATGGGCAAATACATATGGGGGGGGGGTCTGCAGACCCCCCCCCTATGCATTTACAAGGGGGATACCATTAACAGTCTAACACATGGAGCCACAGCTATCATACTCTTGATAAAAATCCCTTCCCGTTTAGTTGGGTGAAAACAGACTTCCATTTGCGAATGAATGATAAATCAGCGGCCGGGTTCTGGGTAACATATTTAGTGATTTTTAACACAACTGAACTTCAATTTTTTTTTCCTGCACTGGAGAGTGTTTGGCGAGCACATATAACCGTGAATTCTTCCCTAACATCCAGGTAATCTCCCGACAAAGATAAGAGTCTAACAGGTGCACAGTGCACACACTCTTTACAAGTCCATCTTCACCATAACGCTTTGTTTATCCTCTTCCTGCATGACAGATAGTGAGTCCCATTTATCAGTGATTACTGCCAAACCTACAT
>VKOC01000008.1:30762396-30780441 GCA_009364415.1 Spea multiplicata
ACCACTGACTTTATTTTGGCCATTAATGGGTTTTGCGGCAAGTTCCACCGCCTAGCTATCAGCAACTTGGTGGGAGGGAAATATGGATGGAGAGCTTTCATAGAGTGTGGCTCATGTCTCTGAATGCAAAGGGATCTCAGACTCTGGACTCGGGAAGATTTGGTGCGGCGCGGTAGCCTGTGATGATAGCCTGAGTGCATGGGAGAAGAAGGAGAAAAAAGAGAACATTTGTTCATTTTTTTGTAATTTTTAAAATAATTTAAACAGTTCTAGTTATGGCGTAATAAAATGTTTTCAGTTCTCCCTCTGTTATCTCAGCCGAAACTACTAAGGGAAATACCCTGGCTCCTACCGCCTTGTGGTAAACGATTGAGTGGCTCGGCCTTAATCACCCAGTCGGACACTCTGACTAATTCTAACTCTGTGGTGAAACAGACTTCACTAGCATTGCCGTAAAGAATCACCTCTGTGTGGTGTTTGAGCAGAGAAAGTCACCAGAGTATCACATGAGAATGACGGCCTCCAGGTCTGCAGATAAAAAGGGAGTTTATTGGTACAAAGGCAGAGCAAACAAAGTTTTCGTCAATACCGACCAATATTATCGTATACAGCGCTGGGGTTTATGCTTAAAGAGAAAAATATTATTTTCATAGGATTTCCTTTAAAAACCTTGAATAAGATACATATGATAAAGTCAATATTAACATTCATACCAAACACTACAGCTCTCTATTTATTTTAAGACAATTTTGTCATAACTAAATTAATCTTATTAACGCAATGCTTGCTACTCTAATTATTTTTTTATTTGCTACTTAAAGATATTGGATGTAAAGCTAAGCGGACTATTTTATTGCTATTTTAAGATGAAATCTGTTTGGCTTTACCAAGGACTTTTCTATGTGACTTTAGTAACCTCTACATGGTTACTTATATAACCCGGTAAGGCATTTAGAAGAAGAATAATGTATTTTCTTGATAATGTATTTGTAGACACATTCTGTTGTTCCTATAAGCATTATTGTAACCTTTAGGGCTGGAGAACACTGGGATACACTCACACCCACCAAGTATTTTGACATTTGAGGCCAAAAGAGTGTCTGTCCCTCCTAAGGGAGTTATGCCGTTACAAGGGGTTAATAGTCCATCACTATTATTCTGTTGCTAACAGTGGTGCGCTAATGGTTCTGTCCAGTGTGAAAAGAACCCGTTGGAAGACGCCATAAGAGCAGAATACTAAGAAGTCAGCTTAAGGTTGCGAGACCCTGAGAATCTGCCCAGTCGTCTTGAGAATGGCGATTTACACTGAGGAATTCTATTCTTATTTTGTGTCTTCATTAACTGTAGCTGACTTTGTTGGCCACCAGCGACCCCTGGACGGCATAGACTGTTTTATTCTTCACCAGCGAGGAGTTGTAAGGCAGATTTGAAAGCTGTTTATTGACACCTGATTTTAACAGCGAAACAGATGTGGCCGTCTATTACATTCAATTACTGCAGGTGGCGTGTCATTTATCCCTGACTTAATTAGTAAACAATTAGTTAATAGAATGAGCTGAGATACACAACTATTTCACTTTAAAAGCACAAGAGGTTAACATGGGAAGCGCTGCCAGGTTTTGTTGTATTGCTCGTATGGTAATGTTTTGTCAGGTGTGAGGAGTTTTGTCACCGAGCTCCGGCATCAGCTCTCCCAGCCGGACTCCGGACCAAACAGGACAGTGGCAAATGTGGCAAATGCCCCAAATAAGGCTGCGTTCTGCCTCCCCGGTAAATTCCCAGATATGCAGAAGAGATTACGTTACGTGTTACCTGGAAGTGCTCCAAGTTTTACCCGGAAGCTCTGGGTGAAGCATCACTTCTCTGGGTCATGGACTGAAATCTCCGAGTCGCGGGAGTGGCATCTAGACATGCCCCACCCATAGCCACCTCCCCATCCTCATGCAATCCCCGCCCACATCATCACCGGACACTCCCACTGATGATGGCTGCCCCACCACCTGATGACATAGGCACCATCCACAGCCCATGGATGCGGGGAATTCCCAGGTATTATTATTTATTATCTAAGGCCGTCTGAACCAATCAACATCAACTAGCCACTTTACAATAGGGAAGGGATAACACAATGGGGAGGAATAATCATCCAGATCTCAAGAAAGGGAATTTATGCTGCCATTTCACACAATATGTACATTAGAGTTTAATAAATATATTTTAATATATTTTGTCTTTATATATATATATATATACACAGTAGAATTGTATTTATCATATAGACGAGGAAAAAAGTGAAAATACCACATATAGGTCATGTTATGGGTGCACACAGACACCCCCCCCCCAGTATGCCTTTTTGGAGACAAGTTTAGGAATGCACAGATAATGGGATAACATTTGGCCCATAACTTCTTGGTATTTAGCTTCTGGGGATATTACGATCACAATTAGACGTTCGGAAGCATATGTCATGCTTGATAATTCTGTGGATAGTGCGGTTAAAGGCACTTAGATATCATAATCCATGATGGTGGCCTTCCTGTGACAAATTGCTAAATTGCATAAAGCTAAATAATAAAAAGAAAACTATACAAGAAGATAGAATGGAGACGGAATGAAGCTGAGTTGCGCATGCAGCAGATATTTCAGCTCCGTGGATCTTGTTAAAATTGTGGATTTACAAAAAAATATTGAAATTTTAAATTCAATATTTTGGATGATATCTGGACTGAGCCTGCCATTGCTCTAAACGTGAATGATCGGATTTCTTAAGACGGGGGCTAATAGTGACCTTCCACATTGATTTTTACCTTGCTTCTGACATTTGATCAGTCTGTTCATAGAGAAGGACGGAATATTTGCACCAAGCAGAAGGCGGCACTATTCATTTCACTTCGCTGATTACCAGAATTGCTCCGCGGCAATTCTTAATGGTTAAGTGGGCCGAGTTATTTTAAGGGGCACACATTAATCTCTGGCAAGGATAAGGGCTTTTAAATCCCTACATTTACATACCGTTCCAGCACATACAGAAACGTTCCAAATCAGCTCACCATGAGTAATGACTTGTTTGGGGGCTATTTTACATGTTTTTCATTTTAAAAAAAAAAATGTAATTTAATTTTTATTTAAATTTATATTATTTATTGTTCCACTTCTCTTCGTAGAGGCCCTCAATGGATCTCTCTTGTAACTAAGGATGGATGACCATACATTATAATCCCACTCATATATATATATATATATATAATTATATATATATATATATATTATATATATATACCGGTAATTATTTATTAATTATTTTATTACTTTTTTGAAACATTATAAATGCTTTTTTTAGTATCAAATATCTATCCTCACCAGCAACAGGGATTATTATTTTTATTGTAATTACAGTCATCAAAAAAAAATACAGGAGTGAAGTTTATTTCAGAGAAGAGATGTTAGAACTAGAGATCTTAATCTAAAACCAGAGGGTCGGAGGTGTAGATGTAATGTGAGGAAGTTAAGAGGGTGGTAGATAAGTGGATCAGCCTCCTATGAGAAGTGGTAGAGGCTGATATTAAGGAATATATAGTACAAGTAACAACGCCAGGATTCTTGCTGTTGTATATCTGCCTAATGGTTCATTTCACCCACAAATACACTTAAATTAACACTGGGTGAGAATTTGAGTACAATCTCGTAGGGTGGCACAGAAGTGTAATGGTGCTCACGTGGTTGACGGAATAAAAGCACCTTTTTTTGATGTTATTAGAATTCCGTATTTTGAACACAACCATTGGGGGTTTGTTTGTTCCATTTTTTTTATTTATTTATTTTGCAACCTGTCCTTTTGTCTACCTTGCAATCCTCAAACTGTGACGTCAGCAAATGAAAAAATAATTAAAAAATATATATATCATATATCGCGCAAAACAGCTGTGAGATGGTGTTTCTTACGGCAGACAATGCATGGAACATGTATTATTCAGAGGGACAATTTAAATCCCTCCCCTACATCTGGCACTAATGATACATGTTACGTGGCGGCTAGGGGTGAGGAACTGCATCTTCTAAGTGTTTACGGAGGATCTGCTCTATTATAACGGGGCAGAAGTGCAAGCCACCTGCCCTAACCATCTCGCTGAATGCACTCACCAGCTGCACCACTAACCAGCTGCGTGTACAATGGGATTTCACTGGGGAGACGCTACATGTAATGGGCCGAGTAAGGGCTTTCCACCTCCTGCCAAGGTTCCTTCCTATATGTAGGGTCGCACATAGCATATATGAGCGCACGGAGTGGTCTGAAAAGGGGTACTAACTAGGCTCACGCAAGATCAGGAACATTTAGTAAGTGTCCACAAAAATGAAACGACTCGTCTCACATGAAGTAACCCAAACACACTCTCTCCTATGTATATATAAAAAATGTCGGAAGCGTCTGTGTTTTCACCTGGTAAATCCTTTTTTTCAGGAAAGGATGGCATATTGAAGTACAAAGAAAGTACTTAAAAACACATTCTTTGTTGGTGGAGCTGTATAGGGCATTAAGGGACACTCCAGCCATCATATTCTCTTTAATGCAGATGACAAGTGAGCGGCCCCTTTATATTTAGATGGTTTCCACCTAAATATGGGCTTCATGGAGAGATTCTGCAATTTACGGCCATGAGCATTTGCCCCTTTGCTCACCCCTATCTTCAGGGTAGGAGATATGTTTGGCCAAACACGGAAAAGTCTCAGTACCAGTTATGGACATATTAGAACTCTTCGCAAGTGATGATTTTAACTCCACGGAACTCCAGGTTTCTATGTCTAACGGTATAATTATTCACTCAACTGCATTTGGATCATCTACTTTCTCGTTCGATTCCAGATCATAAGGTACCAGAGACTATGGAGTGGTGGTGGTGCGGCTAAATTATTATATAACTTATTATATAAGGTCCAGATGGATGCCCCTAGCAAGGTGATAGCTCTCATCTACCTGCTCTGTCCCACATTGTCTACATCTTCTCGTGGAGATCATACTTCCCTCCGCAAGTTAATTATATGTCAGCAGAACATACAGAGACACAATCAATGTCCTTTTCAAGGTCATTAATAAAGAAATTAAAAATAGGACAAGAACCCTAAAGGTACAGATTTTACATATCGTCTCCAATTGTTACATGTTCCATTTCTCTGTGTTCATGTAGACATCCTTTCCCCCAGGCCTGGATTCTTTAATTTGTACAGTAACCTCCAACATTGTTCATATGGAAAGGTTTTACAAATGTTGATAACACCCACAGTGTCCTATTTCTGGGTTCTGTTTCCTAGAAAGATGTCAGAATTGTTTGATTACATTTTCATAAAAGCGTTTACAAATAATATTTTGGGTTTTCGGGTAATCCTGTAATTGCCTGCTTTCAATCCTTAAAGTCATTATTTTTCTGTCTCTCATCACTCTTTAGGTTCCTCTGGAAAAAACAAACAATTATATCTATACATGTGATGTTAATCTATGTATATCTTCTAAAAAAAAAAAGAAAAAAAATTAAAAGAACAGAAGTGTCTGAGCCTAGATCTGCTTATTGATCAGAGCATGAACCAAGGTGGGCTTGTCTTCCAAATTCTAGAAGCCCCTGATTCCATGTGTAAGGATTGGCTCTGGTTCACATCCTCTTTACAACAACAACTGCTCTTACCTGCTGTATGAAGATTCCCGTCCGCCCTGTTCGAAAGTATTAGGGGTTTCGGTGAGCAGAAGGGTCCCTTGAGAGGTGCTAGGTGAGAAACCCACAAAGAGTTAATACCTGGATCATGGCTAGATGTTAGAGGTTAGAATTTGTTTATGACGACGTCAGTAGGTGACACGGCTTAACCCGACCCGCTGTGTTGAAGAACGACCAGCGGTACCTGGCGGGCTGATACACCATGCTGCAATGTTTATAGTAGTATGATGGGAACCTACAGAAAGCTTAAGTGGTTAGGTGATTTATTAACGATTAACTGCTTTATTCTGTTTATGTGTTTCAATAAAGTACGTCGCGCCATTTAGGTAAATGAATGCCGCGGCCATTTCTAAATCCAAGTCGGGCTGGAGTCATTTATTGTGTGTGTATTATTTAAGGTTATATCAAACCACTGTCACCAGATTGTATAGACAGTGCAAGGGTCAATCAAAAAGCATTCTAACAAAAATCTGATCATCTGCACCCCCCTCAAATAATTCAGTACTTCCTATTGGAAGAAATAAATAATCTCACGAAAAGAGCTGGACAAGCCTACCAAAAATTCTGGAGCCAGAGAGGATCATAGATTGTCAAGGCTACCTTCTTTAGCATTACCATGTGCAAGGGTGGCCCTACATAAAGCATCTGAATGGGGGCTCCTCACTTAGAGCCCACAGAAACCTAGAGATGCATCAGACACCAGATCACCAAGTCCATGTATAATTTTCCTTTGTTAGGCTAGAGAACCTGTGCTTACTCCTGCTTACTACCCTCATTACACTTAATCAATCAATAATTAATGAGTTGATAGAGGGAATGGGTGACAGGCAGATAAGACTGCATGTCAGGTGAGTCCTAGATGTTTATCTTATCGATTTCCACAGAGCTGCAAGGTTCTCCATCTGTCCTGAGCATGCGTAACGGTGTTGTCCTATTTTCTGCTTAAATGAATAAGCGTAATGGGTTTTAGGAGATGAGCTGGTGTAACCGTAACAATCAGATGTGTTGGTACAGTGCTTTTCAAGAGATCACTGTATGCCATGCACAGCCATGGCTTTAATTCCAATGGGACATTGGGTGAAACTCTGCTGTCGACCTATATCTTTACCGAATTGCAAAGCCTCAGATACATATCACTTCTCAAGGTGTCTTTCTGAATGCTGCCTCATTTCACGTTGGGTACTCCTGTATCAAACAATTTTTGATTTGGGACTTTGACCAAACCATTTAATGGAAGTAGGATATCAATATTTATCAGCCAATAAACCTTATCAGTGCACTGCGTAGCAATGTTGGAAAATAAGCATGATTTATTAAAAATATTTAAGGGTCCTTATTTCAACCCCTCTGATACAGATCAATCTTCATATCCATATTATTGCTGAGAATGAACTCATTTGACAGGTCTCGGGATGTTCTTACATGCATCACATAACATAAAGACATAACTAATTCCATTCATAACAATATGTTATTGCAATGTAAGTACACACTTCATACATGATCAGTCTAACTGGGAACGGGTACAGTGTGAGCTTTCAGAGTCATACAGTATATGGTCAGCCAAAGGGTGGTCCAGCAAAATATTACAAAATGATATGTGCACAGTGTCATGTTTCCAGCTTCTTGGAAACCTTCTGAGTGTCGACCATCAGGATCATCTTCTGCGTTCATGAAGAAACAAGAATTCTCAGCATTCCCTCTGATGGGATTTGCAGTTGTAATCAAATGGCTTATTTAGGACAGCATTTACATGCTTTTGAGTGAACACGTCCTAGTCTTACGCCGAAGAGGTCTACAGACTTAGGGCCCTATTCACCAAGCAAGACTGAAGAAGTTCGGCTTCACTGAAAATTCTGGAATGGTTTTAGTGATATAGCGCTGTTCTTCCATAGCTTTGATAAATCTGATCCTTCAAGTAATACATGCAAACTTAACCAGGCTAATATGAGCATGAATCTATCCTACAGGAAAAACGTCTCCAAAGTCGTGGTAGAAAGCAGCCTAGAACTCTTATGGAGTGAACTGTGATTATGATATTTGGTTATGATATTTTCAAGTCCTCTATTAATGTTTTGATGGTGGACTGGTCAACTTAGAGGGAACAAAACAACAACGAGAGTAAGATAACTGTCAGGGTCCATCCAGGCTGCGGAGCTGCATATCTCTGATTTTCCCTGTCTTGCTGCAGTTTCCCCTTTGCTGTAATCCATTCCTGGATTTCCTTATGCTCTGTTCTGTGCTTCTGATTCCTTGATTCCAGTTCTGCTCTTTGCTTCAGCTTCTGTTTCCTTTATAAGGTGTGTCCCACCCGTGTGTGCTGTTTGTCTCAGTCAGCAGTCTATAGGTATGTCGTTCTTGGTTCTGTGTTTAGATTCAATATGGGTCTGTTCCCAATAGGAAGAGTTTACGAGAGAGTTGTGTTTTTGCTTTTTGATTTCACTATACATACATACAAAACATATCAATATTTGATGATAAATCTAAAACTCATATACCAGTGGAAAAAATTACTTTTACATTAAGTATATACATGACAAAAATATAGCAATATGTAAACAATACAATCTTGTTTAATCTAAGCAAGAAGAAGGGCTAGATGATCTCCTACATTCTAGGCTACCTTTGGCGCTGTGCCTACTGCTGCGCCCCCCCCCCACTCACTAATAAATTAGATTAATAATAAGCTTATGACTGGCAAATGGGAATTAAAATAGTTGTTTATGAGAAAAAAAAATAGGACAAGAGCTCTAAAACCGGAAAATGAAATGAAAATATAAGGGTGTTTCTATACAGGTCGGATGGCATGATCATGCCCACTAGGATAAAATCAATATGAAAATAAGCCTTCAGAAAAGCCAAAAGTGCAAATTTAAAACCCTTACAGAATGAGAGTCATGAGAAAATGCAACATTCCTGTTATTATTTGAATATAGGTATTATTATTTTAATAATTAATAATATATGTAGCAGACATAAGCCAATTATAATGGGTAAAAATAGACATCCGTTTGGTGCGTCCACTTTTAAATGTGTAACTCGAATTGTGTGTAATAAAGAAGGGAATTGGTTGGGGGGGGAGGCGAATATTAGCAGAAAATAGTGACAGGAAATAAGATGTGTTCTCGTTCTCACTTACACAGAGGGAATGGCCAGGATATCGCATTTGCTTGCCTATTGCAGACATGTTTATCTGAGTGCTGTCATCACCTGAGTAATGAGCCCCCAAAATAAAAGGAAGTTAAAGAAAAGACATAAAGATGGACTGTTTGGCCCTTAAACCAACGAAAGGATCTATTTTAAGCTCACTATTCTGACAAATGTGAAGTAGTGATGCTTGGGATAGATTTCATGGTAGATAATGAGGGAACAAGAGGCGCAGCTAGTTATAATTGGATGTGCGGCGTGACACTGTCTGGCTTACAATAAAAACCTGAAGGGACCTTCCTGTGGTCTGAAGGACACAAAGTAACCCCTCAACCCCTTTGTCAGGGAACCAAGGGCATTTATTACCGGTATAAGTGGAGAAGGTTTCTAATAAATAGATCTACCCCATTCCAAGTTAAAATATACTTTTTGAAAGTAAGGCTTCCAAGGGATCGATTCTATCCCACTAAGGTGACCACGTTGGCCGTGTTTTCCAGGACACATATAATTGTTCCATGTTGCTAACCTTCTCTTCTAGCTGCTTGGTGGTCCATCCAACATATCACAGGAAACTTCGGCAGTGAAGGCAACGCTAAACAGGACCTTTCGTGAATGTAGGATGATTGCAAGCCTTTTCTCTAAGCTAACAAGCCTTTTCTCAATGTTTATTTTAGGAAGGATGGAGATGTTAGGCTGCACACTACATATTCTCATACTTTCAGCTGTTGAGGTTCACTTAGCAGGTCTGGAGACTTAGAAAGGGGGTAATGTTGGCCTGGATTTCTCTGATTTGAAGATTGGGGCCATGACCAATAGTCTTCTTTTTTTGCAAGGTTTTACTTTAATTTCCACATATAGCTGCTGGGGGTCCAGAGTACTGTAGGCTGCATTTACAGCATGATCGGATCCTTTATGTGCTCCTATTATTGACTCCCTTTTGGTAAACTTGTACTGATCATGTTGTCAATCATACATGTTTAGGGCCCCATATCCTGACCATACCCCTAACCTCCTTAAAACTAAAGTGTTCTTTTTTAACCATTTCAAATGTTTCTAGCTATAGGTTTAGCTTGAAGGTCTCATTAAATTAGTGCTATGATATAACTACTGAATACCGTCGTAATGGTGCCTCAGCATGGACCGCTTCCACTTTTCCATGAAAGTTTTCACAGGTTGGACTTTAGCAGAAAGGTGTTTGCATTTACTGCCATGAGAATTAGTGCTCTCCCGAGAGTCGGCTGCCTAATGGAGACACAAAATGAACACAATGCTTAATTCCTCGTTAATCATTTTCCTTCACTAATGAGTAGGGCTACATCTTCACACTTCTGATTTTCAGTTATCAGTTTATATTGTTTTTCCATCCATAAATTAACTTACATGACTCTCTGGGGGGTACTTATTTTATTAGATGAAGCCATCTCGCTTCCAACAGATAATGTTGTCACCCAGTGATGTATCCAGGCTTAGAGCGACAGGTTGTGGTGGGGCAGTAATCCCCTGCTACTAAACTGGGTAGGGGGGGCAAAACACACTCTTGCCCAAAAAAAGAGAAGGTGTTAAATAAGGTCAGTTTGGGCTCAAATCAGAAAAACCCTTCACCGTCATTATGACTTGGTCAACTCGCATGGTAAACAGGACATCCCAGGTCTACACAGATAATCAAGTTACTTAGAGGCAGTGAACCAAGGTTTACAACCAATGTGGAACTTTCAACCTATACAACCCCTGCTTTGTTTGTGCTGTACGTCAAGATCATGGCGAAACACAAGATACACTTTCTAGGATTTAAGGAACCATTAAGAGCATGTAGATCTAGATTGTAGCGTTCCGTGCACGGCCCTGTTTACCTAAATCATCCATTTGTCTTTGTCTGTTCTAGTGTTGTCAGACACTTCGAATATATGGACTGTAAGACGGATTGTTGGTGCTATATAAATAAAAGATAATAATAATTCATGGAACCATATGCAGTAATCAACGTTGTGTTTTTTGGAGATTAGATATTCAAAAGAAGTAGCCGTCAGCAGTTATTCTTCTAGATCCAGTAAACTAAAGAAAGACGTCCTAGGAATAACTTGGAAACCTATAAAAGCATGTAAACATAGGCAGGATAAAAAAGCTAAAAAATATATCATCTGCATGCATGTGTGGTTATTATACATTTCTCTGTAACGTAGAAATAGTCGCTTTCCTTGTTGCTTGCTGTCTCCTACGCCCTAATTGATGGCATCCCTAAGTCAGCGTGTTGAAAGAGACATGTTTTGAGACCTGTGCCTTTTCAAGCAGCCTGTCCATGAAGTTTAGGGTATGGCTCCCTTTTGTGCCTTTGTTTCTGGGTAGCTATCAGATCACATGAAGCTAGGGAAAGGCTGCAGTCACGTACAGCAAAGTTTCCGTGACTTTACATATCTGCTCATCTAAACCAACAATGACAATCCTCCCAACAAGGAGTGGGAATGAAACCCTGGCTTTGTTTTAATGCTATTCATTCATATACCTTTAAGAATGGTGTGGTGCCGGGATGTAAACTAGAATGGAGAATTCATTTTACGAACACAAACATTATCAATTGCTGTTTTCTTTACATTTTCAAAGATGCTTATTTTCAACGTCACCCTCTTTAAATGTATTTCTAGGAACTTCGCAGCTCGAGGGCTTTCATTGCACAATACCTAGATGTGTGTACACAAAATCCTCTATCTTTTGTCTGTAATATTCCTCGGTATTTTAATTATTAAAGATATGTATTTGAATTATAAATATTCTAGTTATGCTGGAATAGGCAAAGCAGGCCCTGTGCCCCGAGGCAAAAGTCTTCCATTATCCATAATTCTTCTGCCGCCTGCCGGCATTCTACTTCTTTATAATTTATTTTAAGTTAAAAAAAAAAAAAGGCATAACAAAAATAACCCATCTCTCCTACCCGCTGGAACCGAAGAGATCCCTTCTCAATATGTATAGGGACCTTGAAGTGAGAATATGCCGCTGCGGTGTCCCTAACTGTCTAGCTCTCCCATTGAAACCGGTGTGTTTGTCACACATCACAGTGGAGAAGACCCTTTATAGTGGATCATTAATATTGTCAGATAGTGATGGCAGGGATGATAGGGGGGACTCAACAACAGCCTTCTGTGAATATACAAATAAGCGAATTGTTATCTCTCCCACCTTGGCGCAGATCAGCGAAAAGACAGAACGGCTTAAAAACATGACAGATTCTCTTTGGCTGCACCATTAAACAGGGATATACAATAGGTGTGAATCAGTGAGGCAAAGAGCCAAACGAGTGTGAACAATGCTGTGTGATAAGAGACTACCTCAGGGCTTAGTGACACGAAGGTGTACATTCTCAGGCACAGTCGCTGAAACCTGCCAGCATTTGGTGCACCATAGAATATACATTTATATATGTATTTATCTATACATAACTTTCTAAATATTTTGGATTGGTGTTGGCTTTCAATGTAAAGATGTTGCAGCTCGATGGCACGCAGCATGGGTGGTAAACAATAAATGGTATGGTAGCTGCTATTGGAAAGACCTCAAATAAGGTCAAAATGTAATAAAAGGATTACTTGTATTTCATTGATTAATTAGCAGAAATCAGATCTTGAATTGTTAGGAGGTCTACGTCCTTACTGAACCGATGTATCTGTTGTGTATACTAAACCTGATCTACCTAAAGTAAGATGTGGGTGAAATAATTATTCGTGCTATGGTCCCCACACTACGAGATTAAATATATTATGAAGTATGATTAGAACTTGCATTTTATATGAATACGGGTTGATTTTATGCTACAATGTATATCATTCATACGCTTTCATTTCTGCATGATGCCATGCGTGACATTCATGCTGTGCCAGGGTCACAACTTGTATCATAGTGATCTGGCTAAATGAAGTCCTGCGCGAGCGTAATTGAGCCAGACAGAGGGCATAATGTGAATCTATCACAGGATCATATTTTAGAAAAGATGAGCCCGTGTTACGCTGTGTACCACACAGATCACTGTACTGCTATGGGTAGCCTGATGCATGTTACAAAGTGTACATAGCGTTCATTCTCTGGCTGATACGAGGATCTCCCAAGCCAGTTATTCTACGTGTCATACTGACTGACCCTACATGGTTTCAAGTTGGTATATGTATCAAGCTGATCAGTATCTATGCATTATTTACTGGACTAGTATCAGTCATAATGTATACTGTAATATATATACTGAATACAATGTGTCACCAACATAGCTGTGTACATAAAGTTTCATTTGGAATCTTTGGGTGAATGTGCTGCTCCCTTGTTGTCTACGCCAGGCAATGACATTGGGTTCCACCCAGTGATGCCCACTTCTACCCACCCTGCACCCGCTTCCCAAGCATATAAAGTCTCATGTGTGCGGGGTGCTATTCTTGCACTCAATCCCTGTCTCCAATAAAGAGCAGGAAAAGGGCAAGCTCTTGGTGGACAGCCCTGAGAAGTTCTCAGCTATGGTCACTGAAGGAAGTTCTATACAGCAAGGAACAATAATATTTTTAAGTTTCAACTTCCATCAAGAAGATGCTTCTACTGAAATATGTTTACCATCAGCGTTCTACGTTGCTCAGCGTATTCATTCATGCATGTGTCTACGTAACAGTGTATTCACTAAAGTTTGCCGGTGAGCCGGACATTTTAACTTCTTATCTTTACCATTCATTTTAAAGGGCCAGACCTGATGAACTAAACCAAGAAGGATACGTTGACCCTGCATAATACATAGGTCAACTTTAAATTAGGCAAACAAGAACTTGGTTCTATGATGTATTCTGGGCTAGGTCAACCAAGCCCAAGGTGGCAGGTCCGGTATGAACTCAAAATAAGGATAACGGGTAATGGACATGAGGTGACTTGATGGAGGTATCATGACCCTTTATTGGGGGTAAACTAGATGTCGTAGCACTCCAAGTCAATTGATTCATTTATGTCCTGCATTCTCCCCACCATCTCTTTCCATGGTTGTGTTGGTGCATTATATTCTTAAATTAATGTATATGCTACAACGAGCCATTTAGTATCCTATTCTAACACCTTCCAATGTTATGGCATGGGATCGATGCCACTCATCCTTGCGCTAATTGTGAATTTTATTGCATATAACTATGTTTACATGTTTTACATGAGATCTTGAAGGAATGAGAAGCTTGCACAGAACCTGCAGTGCTTAACAAGAATATAAAAAAATTAGCTTTCGTTATTAAAGAACAGATAAGTGCAACACTGGTGATTTTAAATATGCATTAAAGAATACTTACAAATTGTGGTATAACATGACACAACTGACATAGCGCACACAAAAGGTATAATGTATTAAAAACAAGGTTTTCATACATGTGAAAATTTAGTGTGAAAATTAGTTGAGCACGATGTTCTGTAAAAAAGATGGGATTCTTCTTTTGTGCTCAGCATATCACCTATAATGAATATTTTAACATATAAAATGGTTACTAATTCGCCTAATACAATTACATTGGATTGAGTCAGTTTAATCAGCGGTACAGATGCTTAAGGTATTTACCTTGACAACTAATAAAGATATAGACTAATGTGTCCCGCTGGAGATTATGGCATTTGTTGATGTCCCCTCGGGGAACTCCTGCCCGGTTTTATCAGAAATCCCATGGTGTGGGAATTAGGTTGGATATCCTGAGACCTTTGAAATCTCTTCATCTAGAAGGCAATGGCCAACAGACAGCTTTGTACACAAGAGTCAAAGCATTAAAAAAATAAATTGGATTACTATGGTCCCATAGTAACACTAATAGTGCAAAATATTTTGGCACTAAATTCTGTGTAAAATGTAAATGTAAAATATATTTAAAATAATAGTTACCTTACAAAAAAGATGTTCCGTCTGGGACTTTTTTCCTAGGAAACTACTTTTCTTCTGAGCTCAGAAGCCCCCACCACAGTATTTCTTTACTATATAGCCCGATATTACAAGAAAGCCAAACCACATCCTAGCCAGATGGATACAGGTTCTTGGCGCACTACCAAATGTTCTATCGTATCCACCATTGTTACAGCTCAACTACAGCCCTGGAAGCAGCTTATAAACTGACTTTATTCTGGTATGTTATTTTTATTTATTATATAGTGCCATAATATTCTGTAGCGCTGTACAATGGGTAAACAAAACATAACATGTAGAATATAACAATTTGACTTACAGAAACAGGTGAGGCGTGCCTGTCACGCCCCATCCAGGCTGCGGAGCTGCATATCTCTGGTTTTTCCCTGTTTCGCTACAATCCATTCCTGGATTTCTTAATGCTCTGTCCTGAACTTCCGATTCTTAGACTCCAGTCCTGCCCTTAGCTTCAGCTTCTGTTTCCTTTATAAGGTGCGCTCCACCCGTTTGTTCTGTTTGTCTCAGTCAGCAGTCTATAGGTAGGTCTTTCTCATGGGTTTAGGGTCAATGCTTAGTTTATTAGTAATTCAGTAGGCAGGGTTTAGTGTTTAGGACCCACTGATATATTGAAGGCATAGTGGTGGGCTAAGCATGCTATGGCCATATGTGACAGAATCCCCAATCTTATCTTAGAAAGGGGTTCAATTCATGTCCTTGTCTAGTCTATCCTGTTTAGTCCTGTTATTTCTGTGTAGTCTTGTCATGTGTAACCTGGTCAGTCTTGTCAGCCCTGTGATCTGGTGTCCTGTCCTGCGTCCCGGCAGAGGGGTGTCGTGTCCTGTCCTGAGTCTCGGCAGAGGGGTGTCCTGTCCTGAGTTATTCATAAAGATTTTGAATATTTTTTATGTAATATTTCAGTATACATATACTATTACAGTATAAATATTAATAAACAATCTTTTGTTCCCAAGCATAAGCATATACACTTTCTAAAATGTCTTAATATTCTATATTTATTGGTGTGGTTTCTTGAATGAAGCATGCTGGCTCCATAGATACCATCCGGATACTAATTCATGATAGCATTTCATTGACTTGGATTCACATATGCTAACATGCCACAGACATACGCATGCAAGAATAAAGATAAGCCCAAGATAGAGCTTTATTCTCAAGTGAGCGGAAGAAAAAAAAGATGATTGCCTTTTCATCATATTTAATTCTTGCATTCAGTGCCGGGGCGCATTGTCCAAGCACATTGATCAAGGTTTTTAGCTGACCGATAAAGACATTGAAAGGACTGCTGGGTCGACCGTCTCACAATAGAAGAAAACCCCATAGGGATTTTAATAAGTCACAAAGACTACACCCTCCCCTGTTTGATAAACTCTTTGTTCAGGACCTCATATATGTTTGATATTTGAGAACCTTTCAAACATCAGTAAATGTATCTATTAATTGATACTACTCGTCCAATTATAAGAAGCATTATAAATTAAAAAAAAGTTACATTTTAAAAAGTTATATTCACAAAATATTTTTTCCTAAAAGTATTTATATTTTTTAAATTACGGCTCTAATCAGCGTTTAATAGCATGCAAATGTGAAATGATTACATTAGGACAATTATTATTATTTTTTTTGTTAACTGCTTTGTATTTTCTGGCAAATGCATCTCTTTTACGCCAACATAGAATTGGAAACATTAACGATACATTTAACATCTCAGAATTATGTAAAACATTAAACAAAAAAAGGGGACACGGCTGTTTTCTAAGCTAATTGTAGAGGATTTTCGGGGTAATACCTTACATTAGCGGAGGAACTGGTTTTACTGGGGGCAATTATATGAAGCAAAGAATTAACCACTTAGTTGGCAATGGAGCCCCAGTACAATAATGGTAATTTCTGTCCAGCTCAGAAAGGGTAAATATTCTTGAAAGTTTCGCACAATTTTCCTGACATGAGCTTAGTGACATTTAAAAGTTCTGTTTTTCAGCTGTCAAATGCCACTCTGAATGAAAGCGGATCCTTTCTCGTTGCTGATCTCTCGGAATTGAAAGTGACGTGCCTTTTTTTTTTTAATGCTCCATTTCGGAATCTTTTCTGAACTGCCCACAGGTGCAGGAGGAGATGAGAGGGCACTCGCCCTATGAAAACATTTCCATACTTTACGGACTTTGAGAAGTCCTAAAGCACAAATATAGATGTGTGTATATATATATATATATATATACATTTGTAGTGTATTTATAACTGTATATATGTGTGTGTATGTATATAGTTAATTATGCTTGTATCACCCAAACCAACAATTGGTTAATATTTCAACATCACCATACTGTGTGTTATCAATAATAGAGTTACTGCAGCTTGGTTTCCAAATCAATAATTTTGTTATTCATTAACACTAAAGGCATAATTAAGCAATTAATCAAACGAATAAGAATGGGGGATACTATTCACAAAACTCAAATCAGGTATTAAGGGCTGGAAGCATCCAGGTTCTGAATAGTGAAAAAAAAAAGTCATTTTTACTTATTTTTATTATAATTATTATTGTTTATTTATTGTTTTATATAGTGCCATAGTGCTGTATAATGGGTGAACAGGACATAAGAAATGGTGCATAACATAAGAATTTGTGGTTACAGAAATAAGAGGTAAGGAAGGCCCTGCTCACATGAGCTTACAATATTTTACATATCAGGAGTACTAAGTTGACTGTAAAATTGTTTTATTTAGGGCATTATTTACTAAAAGGAAGCGTCCATTTTTGACCACTTGACCGTTAATAGTCTATAGTTAGATAAAACTTACAAAATTGTGAATGCAATCGATGCAGCGGCCCATCAACAATCTTTATGAGCGTTTGCATTCAACATGTAACTGATCCAGCAAACGAGACATTTATTAAATAGCAATGCATAGATTACATACATACAAAATGTAACATACAAATGTCCTTAGGGGTTTTAAACTTTAATATCGTTTCTGTAAAGCACAAACTTTTTGTGGCTCTGTTCCAATCATAATGGGCATAAACGCCATGAGAAAAATATTATCCGGGCTGCATTTACCTCTTAGGTCTTATGTTACTGACCCTATACATGTACAATAGTGTTTAAATGACTTCATTTTTCCTGTATGCTCTGTGTCAATACTCACTAACTGCCCCAAAATGTAATAATGTGGCTGAACTTCATTATTAAACCAGGAAATTCCTATTGCCCTTTATACTCGCAAACAGCATAATCTAACCATACAAAACAAAGTAAACATCCTGAACCATACATATAAATA
>VKOC01000008.1:30795592-30808732 GCA_009364415.1 Spea multiplicata
TTTATATGCTATACACATATAGATAATGCTGAGCCCAATAATAAAACCATGACATTAAACTATAATAAAATCAACCGTCTCCGAGACGCGATCCCTGCACATCGCTCTGCCGTGAATATAGCGATACTCGGGGAGTGCTCAGCGCTTTATGCCCTTAGGGTATTCTCCTGAGTTTTTATTGGCAGCAAGTTGAGAAATCCAGTGTCTTTAATTAAAAAAAAAAGTTTTCATTTTTAGGTGTTTTTTTTTTTAATTGCCTAATTACCCCGGGGGGTAGTAAATTATATAATGTTAGTTTATCCTTTAAAAGTGTTATAAAGAAATATAGAAGTAAGAGCAGGTCTAAGCACAGTGGATGCCCCTGTGGGGGCAGATCTTGTGACACTGAGTGGGGCACTTGGTCAAAGCTGTGTGTGAATCCATCCCCTTCTAAAAAGACATGTAATCTCATATCTGCCCCAATAAATCGCTCTATTTCTTCTTAAATCGAGATTTATAAAAAAAAAAAAAAAAAACGAAAAAAAAAAAACAGATCATTACAGATGCCCGGAGATATAAAGGACCTATATAAATATAGGATTAATAAAGCAAGTCCGCTGTACTTTTCTGATCGTATAGAAAGTTTTATCCAGGATTTGTTCTATTAACCCACAATCCTCTTCATTAGTGGCAGCAGTGTGTGGATGGAACTGCCACTAGGAGGCGCTGTAGTGCTGTGTAAAGCTATTCAGAGAGCTCTGTTCTATCTGAGCAAACTTGCAGACATAAAGCAAAGGCTGGGAGATGGGGCTAAGTCGTACTACCCATATACCCCAAATCAAGCAAGGTCATCCAGAGGTCATACTGCCTACCAGCCCCCCTATACCAAAAACAAACAGAAATGACATATTTGGAGAGGCACAATGAGTGAGTAGATGGTGTAAAGATGGAGGGCTTTCTACAGAGACTTTCTAAAATATACATAGAACTGCCCACCTAGTGTACACAGACTACATGTAATAAGACGTCCAACGGAAATAAATATAGCAATGGTAAACATTTAATTTTGGGAGAAACAGGCTACTCTATCATAATAATTTTGCCTTGAAAATCAGTGATTGAAACAACAGATCTGGGACTGACTTTACTGTCTGGGTAGAAAAATCCCACGAGATCCCATAGATATTTGTATAAAAATTGTGTAGTTTACATTCACACTTCAAATCTTTAGACTGCGTTTTTATTGGCTTTATTTGATTTATAATCCAAAACTTCCTAAGTAAAAACAAACTCCTTAAAAGCTACATCGGGGGGGAAAAAAGAGGATCTGATTGTTCCTTGCGATCTGGCAATTCAAAAACGATTTAATACCCCCAACCATAGAGGATAGCAAGCGTATACTAAAGGGGGTTTAATCCAATTTAAATGATTCCCCAATCAGAATAAAGACTGTTTACCTGCAGGTGACTCCAATATGTTTGCGAAGACACCAGAACAACTGCATCTTTCTTGTAGGAAGTCTCTTGTTTAAATTGGAGAGGGGCTTTTATTATTTGCCCCTTGTGTTAGAGACCCTAATTCTCAGCTGCTATCAGGAGGTTGGTTTTAGTGTCCTCCAAAAGCTCTGGTGAAGAAGATCTAAGGCTTTAGAGCCTCTTGTATTGTCTTAGTTTGTTCCTAATGACTCCCCACACAGCTGGACCCCTCACTCCAGGGCACTGAGAGCTTTCACCCCAAACTGACCCCAATCTGACTACCATAGCTGATACTTCACCGTCTGTTTTAGACATTTCCAGGCAGGGCAGGGATGTGGATTCAGAAATTCAGTCTGTAAAAGTCTCTTACTTTGTTATGAATTAATAAAATTATCTTTTTGCAATAGAATGTATTTAATTGATGTTTTTGCAAAAAAGACTATAGAAAAAAAATTGTCATTCTTTCAGATTTGTTTTTTTGCAAAAAGAATATATTATAAGTTTGTCTTGGTTCGTTTAGATGTTTGTTTAAATTCTGAACGGTGGAGAAAATCCACGTTTCTTGATTCACTAGAAAAAAAACTAGAAAAGAAAGGAAGAAAAAAAACCAGAATACAAATGTGAACCAACATAAAGAATTTCACATTAAAATAATTTTCAAACACGAGTTTACAATTGTAATTAAAATTGTAAATAAACAGGACAAGTCTGATTAGGGTTAACAAAAATATCACAAAGAAAAAAAATATATCTAAAATGTATCTTGTTAAAAGTCTTACAGAGTTTCAACAGTTAGATTAAATATTTTCTGTGATTTCAAAAAAAATACAAATAAAAAAACAACCGTGATTTAACCAATTCTGTTGATATACTTATTTTTTTTATAACTATTTCCAAATAAAATGTAATTGTATAAATCGAAAAATCATATAAAAATTAAATTTTCTCAATAAATTTAAAAGGATGCTCAAGCAGTAAAAAAAAAAAAGTGCGTTAATACCAAAATGTAACGTTTTTATTCTCAAATGTACATTTATTGTTAAAAATTGTAATATGTAATTTAAAATCCGTACAATTACATAAAGGAACTGACTATAAGCACAATTATTTTTAAGTAAATTCTATTTAAAAATATCAGTAGTATTACTATATCTCATTAAATCAACTGCTTTTCCACTTTCATTTTTCAATTTTTATTTGAAATTTTCCTGATTATTCAGATTAGGAGAAGTAAGAAAGAAGGAGGTTATGGCGAATATACATATATAAACGGTGTGGGATTAACAATCAATGATCCGTGTTATGTGTGAAGATTTTATAAATTGCCAGTATGAGTACTAATGTATGCTATATTTAATATTGGATATTGCATAATGCATGGGATTTTTAATGTATAAAACAATATTTTTATATTTTTTATTTTTTTCCCACATACTCACATATTCCAATTAATTCCTGGATTCGTTTCTGCTAATATCTTGAGATCCGTGGGTTCCTCCTTAAGTCTGTCTCAGGCTGAGGGCTGCAGAATGTGCAGTCAAGACCTACAGCGCTGCTCCTATGCTCAGCTTCCTATAGATGCCCCCGTCCAGCTTCATCTGTCTTATCTTCCTTTCTGGAAAGTAAAACCCTAGCTCCCCCAGACCAGAGTCTCGTGCCTTCTGTCTTCTCTGAGAAAGCCATCCTCAGCTACCGTACAACAGTGTCCCATACAGGCTGTCTATACCCCAGCTCCTCTAGAGTCCAGGGGAAAGCTGTCCATACCTTAGCTGCTCCAGGGTCCAGGGCAGGTTACCTATACCTCAGCTGCCCTAGAGTCCAGGCAGGCTGCCTATACCTCCGCTCCTCTAGAATCCAGACAGGCTGCCTATTCCTCATCTGCTCCAGAGTCCAGTGCATATACTTCAGTTCATCTAGACAAAAGTTCCCTGCAGGCTGCCTATAACCCCCAGCTCCCCTAAGCTAGAATGTCTATACCCAACTACCCTACACTAGATATGCGATACATAGAGAGGCCCCTCAGCCCCAGCTCCTGGCAGGATACTGGGGGGGAAATGCCCACTGTCTGCTGTTTACCATCCCTTTCCACTATCTCCCTCTCTATGTGTCAGGATTTTCCTGCAGACATCTATGTTATAGAAGCACCATTCAGTACAACAAGCTTAACCATTTCACTGTCACTCTGGGAGCAGAAAAGCCACAAGGCACCCCCCCCCATACACACACACACAGTATCCCAGCAAAGGAATAGTTAATTATCCTGCCTGATTTAAGGCACTCAATCTTCCTTTGGTTAGTGACCCTAGAACTACAGGACTCTATTAACCAATTGAGCGCTGTCTTCTTTCTGCCTGACCCGGTGGGAAAACTCAAACATTAAGGACTATTCCCAATCTTTGTTTTCTACTTTTGCCCAACAGAAGGCTGCTGTGATGATTACAGAGATGGTGCATTACAGGGGGCATCACTAAACAGAGTAAGCCCTCCGCCCCCTTAAAACTTCAGGCTCTGGCTATGATTGATGGGCTCCAGGACTTGTTGTAATTGACTGTTCTGGGGTCTAAAGCAGGTTTCACTACTTGAAAAGAGATTGGCCAACTAGACAAAAAACAGAGAGAGAAGCAGCTCCCCTCCCCCTGGGAACTTCTTGGTGTTTCTTCTCTCTCCTTTCTCTTGGACCTGATCATCTGGTGCTTGGGGGGTGCAGAGTTTTACTGCATTTAGTAAATAGTGTGGAGGTAATTAGCACTGCCATTAGGAAGCATTACCACACTAATACCTGTGCACACATCTCACGCACACACAACAAAGGGAACCATAGTGCTCTATGAGTGGAGAGACACTGCCTTGGAATCCTTCTTTCAATCCCAATCTCCACTCACCCGCAATCATTCTGATCCACACTTAAATCAAGACTTTAATCCAGGACACGCTCTAGAACAGGCACTTTCGACTCTCTTTCCTCATTGAGGGCTTCTGGATCCTAGACTCATATCTACCCCAAGCCTAGTACTAAATGTGCAACTCCAGAAATCTCATGGTAATTACCCCAAATTGATTTTATTATACTGTGCCACACACTTCAGATGCCACCCTTCCCAAGCTCTTGATTATAACTCAGAGGTACTTGATCAATGCTAACCCAGGAACAGAGATCTTCCACCCCAGGGCTTGTTAACCCCGACTCCAGAAAAATTAATACGAGAAGGCACAACCTAATTTGGAATTATATATTAGTTACAATACCTCCCTTCCCTACAGAAAAGGCTCCAGATATATCCAGAGCAAATAACAGGACAGTATTTTGGTGCGCAAAAGTTGACTGTACAATACAACCTGGCTACAAATGTGCCATCCAAAGCACCGGTGGAAACTGAAGGGTTAATTCCAGTGCCAATCTGTTGGGTTGAGGAGTCACAGTTCGCGTGCAATAAAACACTAAGATCTTTCTTGATTTCGGGGTAATGCCTGCACCTTTTTTTTCACGCGTTTTGCAGAATACTCCTGTTTTGCTTGCACGAATAGATCTAGATTTAAAGGGAAGGGTGTGTGAGTGTATGGGTATGTGCTGTGATTGTGAGGCTAGGACAGTGTGGGATCAGACTTGCTATTTGAATGGATCTTGGAGAAAAGATCTGTGTAGTGTTAGGAAGGATCTGGCCATGAAGCCACCCCCACTCCCAGCCTCCCAAGCCCTGCCCGTGGAGGCCCAGCACTCCTGATTGCTTGCCCAGCCTCCCAAGTCTCTGCCTCCCTACACGTGTCTGTGTCGTAGGACTGGCTCTGGCTCCCTCTACTTCCGGGTTCCATCATTTTCATTCTCCCGCCGATCAGCTCCACAAACTGAGTCTCTTCTATAAGCCAGAAGCAGCCAACCTGCCAGCAGTCACTCATCTGCCACAGACAGGCGTCAAAATCCCCACCTCAGCTCATCACTTCCCTGCACAAGGAAGCACCTTTTTTTTTTTAATTATTAATTTTATTTATTGCATTTTTTTAAACTAAATTCATTTTTTTGTAATTTATTTTAATTTTTTTTTCTCGGCATGGAAGTTTTGATTTTTTTTTAACATTTTTTTTTTTTTGCCATCCTTTGGATTTTTTTTTTGCACGGTGTCATTGAAAAAAAAATTAAACAGAACAGATCTGTAGGGAGCTGTCAAGAGGAGTTATAGAAACATAGGAGCAGCAGGGGAGAAGCCTTAAAAAAAGAGAGAAGGGGTTGGAAGATTTGCTGCTCAGTTGTATCTTCATCATCACTATCACCATCATCTTCCTCCTCCTCTCCTGCCACCATCCTTCATTCAGCACCTTGACATGCACTGCCTCTGATTGACATCTGAAGTGGCCGAAAGCCATGACAGTCCCCAGTTTGGGTACATGTGGCTCTCTCTAGGGCCAACCCTAAACCTAACTTGGAAGATTTGACAATAAATTACAATTACCATTTTTTTTTTGCTGATTTCACGTGAGAACCAAGAAGACCTTTAAACACAGGCAAAAGTAACACATTTTCACCAAAAAAGGATAATATTCTGGGGTGGATCTCTGGCTTGAGAATTTAGAATGTTTGTATGATTTGTATTGTGTCATCTCGGTGCCGACTGAAGAAGCTTTTCTGGATTGTATAAGGGGCAACCGAGATTGTGTTTATTGCCCCCCATTACCCTTTTGCCACCATCCCAGGACACGGAGAGAGCCTGCCTCGCTGGGAAGAGGGGCTGAGGCAGCAGCTATAGGGCACTCGGACAAGGAGCTTTAATTGATGGCGCAAAGGTAGGTTTAAATGGCCCCCCACGAACTAAAAACTTGATGAACGGGGGGGGGTATTTTCATACCTGGGCGCGGGGGGGGTGATTTTAGAGATCAACGTATATGCGATTTAATAAAAGAGTAGATATGTATGATCAGTGTGTTGAGTCTCATCTGGACGTCTCTCTCACACTCTCTCACCCCTCTCTCTCTCTCTCTCCCTCTCTCCCTGCTCTCTCTCTTACTGCTGTCTCTCTCTCAGTAGTCAGTCCTATCTCTGGCTACAGCCCGGGTGCCTGATGTCAGTCTCTTTCTCCGGCTACCCCTTTCCAGCTTCTCCCCCTGCAAATCCCATTCTTAGATTTTTTATTCTCTCCGTGGACCTCACACTCTCGTGTTCTTTATTCTTTTTCATTCGGGGGATTTGTGTTTTTTTTGGATGAGCAGTAAAGACCCCGCACTCGCTTCAATGTTCCTGGTAAAGTCTTCTACCTCCTTGGAACTTCTATGCTTTTATTTATTAATTTCTCACTTTTCTGATTTTTTTTTTATTTGTTCAAGTTATTGGATTTTTTTTTTTAACATTTTTTAAAAATATATATTTTCCAGGGGATTTCTGTTTTTATTTTTTTTTAAATGTATTTTTTTTTAAAATCCTCAGGCCTCCGCCACCTTCCTGCTTTCTAAATTATACCTAACCTTCCTTAGCATTCTGTCTGGATCTATTTTTTTTTCGTTTGCATCTTTTTACCTTTCTCATTTTTCCCTAAATTCTGCTTTTTTCTTTTCCTGGCAGTACGATGAGTTACCACACTATGGCATGGACGGAGTGGGGGTGCCAACATCAATGTACGGCGACCCCCATGCCCCGCGACCCATTCCACCGGTACACCACTTAAACCACGGACCCCCCCTCCATGCCAGCCAGCACTATGGGACTCATGCCCCCCACCCCAATGTTATGCCCACCAGCATGGGATCTGCTGTAAACGATGCCCTAAAGCGAGACAAAGATGCGATTTATGGGTAGGTACTTGAACATGCTATGTATATAGCCAGGCAATTATTTCAGCATGCATGAGGAAAGAGTAAATAGTAATAAAAATAATTATTAAAAGAATAACCCCTGCTAGCCCAGGCGATTGGTGAAAAGTGTACAATATTAGATAATTTTTACAAATACTGAAATAAGAAAAAGTGAGGAAATAAATCTATTGTATATTAAAACAACATTTCTGATAAAATACAAAAAATATTAAAAACTAACCTAAATTTTAAACTTTAAAAAGTTCTGTATTGAAGCGAAAGATTTGTTTGACGTAACCCCCTCGCCAATACCTTTTCTAGGCTCGCAGGAGCCGGCCAAAGTCAGTAACCCTTATTAAAGGCAAGAATAGACGGTTTCTAACACAGAGCAAAATTAAGGATTAAAGAGGTGGGATTAATATCAGTTTGTTGCCAATGCAGATAGGAAAGAAAAACCTGCGAAATCCTTCATTTTCCCAGGCACAGTCCTGAAATATATTGCAGGCACGAATCTTCTGTGTTGCCCAGATATTTAAGCGAATAATTGTTACATTGATGTTAGATTTACATTTTATGCGTAGAAATATAATTTGTAGAATTTTTACAGATTTTAGAGAGCCTGAAAAAATAAATGATAAATGTTGGATTATTTGATTTATATTCTTTTCTTTTTTATTGTAAGATTCACAGGAGGCTGGATATGCTTTTTTCTATTTAATTAATATATATATATATTAGTCTTATTGTGATCTATTTAACATATATATATATATATATATATATTATTATATATTCAGAATAAATCCATACTGTGGATTGTTTTGCTATATAATATTTGGAAGATCTGCGTGGAATTACCTGGGTTTTGGGGGGATTTTAGCTGTCATTGTGGAATCCATTTATTGATTGTTTTTTCCCCCCTCTTGTGTGGCACTGTTTTGTGGGTATTTCTTTTCTAGACACCCCCTGTTTCCTCTGCTAGCCCTGGTTTTTGAGAAATGTGAATTGGCGACGTGTACCCCACGGGAGCCGGGGGTCGCGGGTGGGGATGTGTGTTCTTCGGACTCCTTTAATGAAGACATCGCAGTATTTGCTAAACAGGTCAATCAACTGAAGACTTTTTACTCCTTAAAAACCCCGCATGTATGCCCTCCATAGCCAGGCCCGGATACACTGTAGAATATGAGCGCAATGTTTGTAAATAGAACGTGTACAGTGATACATTGTATCTAATATACAGATCCATTGGCAATGCTGGGTAACAATCGTGTAACTAACATTAACCAACATTAAAACACTTAACTCGATCTATGACGCCAGCCCTACGTCAAACAGGAGAAGGTTAACATTATTATCCATCACAATTTAATGGTCGGAAATTGTTATATTTTTATGTTCTATATTATGAGAAAAATACCTAAAATTAATAGGTTAATAGTTTAGTGATATTTATTTTCTGTAGCCAAAAGCCAATGTATATGGTTTAATAGTCCCCCCTAAAATGAATACAGATTGAGGGAATTGTGCCCTAAATTCGTTGATTCTGACTTGTTTTTATTTCGTTATTATCTCTCAGGTCCGGGCAGAGAAACCACTTTTCTCCTCAAATCCTGAACTTGATAACTTGGTAAGATTATTATTATAATTATTATTATTATTGTTGTTGTTGTTGTTGTTGTTAAAGCAATAGTATACTTTTACTTCTTTATTTCTGGAATGAAAGCACGCAGGGTCAGTGGGAGTTTTAGTAGTTAATTTGCCTTATTCTCAGTTTAATTGTCATGCAGAAGTGGCAGTCCTGAGTCACCTGTGGAGTTAGGTGTCCCTCGGATTATTAATGTCACTGAGCTGGCAGCCGGGGCATTCATCAGAAATCTCAGGATTAGTCTTGATCAGACCGATTGAGCCGTGACCGAGGAATAAACTCGAATACCGGCTAATTAGGGTTCCTCTTGACAGGATCTAGACATGGGGCAAAACCCTGCCCTGTCCCAGCAAAAAGCCACTAATACCCCCACACACAACCGGACTGGTTCCTAGAACTCCCATAACCTATATTGCCCATTTTAGATTATTATAGCCCTAGCCTAACACAGGGCCGGTCCTTTACCCCACTCTGCCCAAGCCCAGACCGGTTCTTGCCCCACGGTATAACCCAAGCTCTCTCTCTTGCAGATGATCCAGGCCATTCAGGTTCTGAGGTTTCACCTCCTGGAATTGGAAAAGGTAAATACATTTTGTTTAAGTGCGGCTTTATTTTTATTTAGGAAATTATGCCATAATACTGAAAAAATATCGTGTCTATTCTGTATTTGGTATGAACGTATTTATAGTAATATATTTGATGTATATATATCATATAATATATGTGTGTGTACATATAGTTTAAGTTACATTTTAATTTACATTTGGAAAATAATCTGTGTGTACATATTTATATATATAGTTGGTATAGCCAATTAAAAAAATGTAATGAATGCATTTTTTTTCTATACATTTTCTCATTTATGTTTTTTTTTACATTTAATATTAACAGTAAATTTTATATTATATATAACCTACTACTGATATTAAATATGTACATCTTAAAAATATATATTTTTATATATATATTTACATAATTATATAATATATCTATAATACACACACGTATATATATAAGTATATATATATTATATATTATATACTATGTATACAAAATATGTATGTTCCCCCTGCAGTCTGTGATATTGTACATTTATCAGTAAATTAGTGTTTTAATAACCGAGGGTAAAATTATACGAATTCTGGTGAACAAATTCGCAGTAGTAGAACCGGTTCGTAGTATTTCTGCCCGGTGTCTCCATTGCCCCGGGGATCCCACAGATCGCTCGGGGCTGTTACCGGCTGCCGGAGTAAACGGATCTCGCTTCGGATTTTGTGGTGTCCATATTTCCCGGGGAATGGATCTCACTTCGATTTGCGGCGTTCACTCACACTCCTGCGGAGAGAATGCACTTGTTTTTGAAGCCCACATACCCCTGGGAATGGATCTCACTCCGGTTTGTGGAAGCCACATACCCCTGGGAATGGATCTCACTCCGGTTTGTGGAGCTCACATACCCCTGGCAATGGATCTCAGCGCCACATAATCCCTGGGAAATGGAATCTCACTTCGGTTTTGTGGGTGGACCCTCAATACCCCCCGGGAATGGATCTATCACTTCGTTTGTTGGTGCCGCATCATACCCCCCGGGAATGGATCTACTCACCTTCGTTTGCGGTGCCCACATACCCCCGGGAATGGATCTCACGTCATATTTTGTTAGCCACATGTCCAGGAGGGATTTAGCATTAAATTATCGGTATATTGGAAATTAGAGCGCTGTGGCAGGACTTTTTGTTGTTTTTCTGCTCAGTACTTTTTCTGTATTCCTTGATTCTCCTTTTTTCCAGTTGCTTTCTTTTTCTCCCCATTTCATTAATTTCTTATGTAATCCCCTTCTCCCCTCCTGTCCCTCTTTCTTTCTCCCCAGTCCCTTCTCCTCTCTTTCCTCTCTCTTTCCCCATATCTGTCTCCCCTCTTCTCTCCCATGGTCCTCTCCTCCCTCTTTCTCCTCTCTCTGTCCCCTGTCCCTCTCCTCTCTTCCCTCTCTCTCTCCCCTGCTTCTCTCCTCTTCCTCTCTTCCCTCTCTCCCCTCTCATCCTCTGTCTTTTTCTACTTGTTGCTGTTCAGGTCTCAGGAGAATAATATCTGCTGCTACAATTTCTTTATTGTTTCCTTGCCTGCAACTATTACAGTCCTTAATTATAGTTACTCTTGGAGGATACCAGCTTTTTTTTTTTTTTTTTTTTTTTTACTCTTCACACCAACACAAAATACTTCCATCTCACCCCAGCCTCTCCCCCCAGGTCCACGAATTGTGTGATAATTTTTGCCATCGATACATCAGCTGTTTGAAAGGAAAAATGCCAATAGATTTAGTGATCGATGAAAGGGACGGCAGCTCAAAGTCTGATCACGAAGAACTATCCGGATCCTCCACGAACCTCGCCGATCATGTGAGTCACATGTCACATACCTCATCATGTATGTAATGTCTTATACCATGTCTGATCTTGCACGCTGTATGTGAATTAGAACTCGTTCTGGAATCCCTCTGCTTTGTTACACAGCAACTCTTTCCCTGCCAGATGGGCTGCTGCTCAGTGTTGTGTTGCTCTGTATAACTCTGTCTCTGTGCTAACCCTCCACGCAGGACTTGTTCTGAGTGTTATTGCTGGCCTGTGCCATGCCCACTCGTGTCCCACTGATCTGTGATTCCCCAACAAGATGTGTAGCCAATGACTTGTAGGCCACTGACATGGTATGTGTCACACTTGTGTACAGGGATACAAAGTGTGTGTATATTACATATATATATATATATATATATATATATATATATATATATATATATATACACACACACATGTATGTCTCTCTCTCTCTCTCTATATATATATATTTATATGCAGATGTATGTCTCTCTATATATTTATATACAGATGTATGTGCACAGCTATGTTGTGTTAGTAACACTTTGGGTGCATTGATGACATACAGTGCATGGGCTGTAGGTTGTATGCAGGCAGCTTTTATTTGGGGGGGGCTGGGAGTGCCATGTGGACCCTGTACCTGCCACCCTTTTGTTATGGTCTTTGATTTTATGGGCCACAAGGTACACAGAGCCAGGCGCCCGGAGCCTCTTCTAGTAAAGGATCGTAACCTTTAATGAACCAATAATTGACTTTCTATTAAGGAGAGCTGGAGAGAATTATTAGCAGCGGTATTACAGGTTAAGCATTGATTTCTAACACTCTAATAATTGGGCACAATGGAATCAGGCAGGGTTTTAGAGAGAGTTTCCAATAAATATTTGGTTAGATATTCCGTTATTCACTATTTTGTTGTTGTTGGTTTGTTGTGTAATTCTTGTGCTGGTTTAAGTATTGTTGATGTAGAATAGAGCCCATGCCCCAACTGTATTTACTGGTCATGTCAAGTAAATGAATTCTAACCCCTTCAGTGCCAGCTTGTCAGGTAATTTTCACCCCACAAACAAAGAAGACAGGAATGTAGCGGTCTCCAGAAGTCATGGAGAGGGTCATGGATTGCAGTCTAATTAACTAGACCTAAATCTTGAAATAAACCCTGGCTATATATCAAGAGTGCGCGTCGTCACTTTCCACGTATGAATACAATTTATTATATATAATGAGATGTCTCGCATGTCATAGGTGATAAAAGGGTTAATGCTACAGACTAAATAAAATATATATATTTATATATATTATATATTTTAGCCTTAATTTCCTCAAATCAATGTGTGTGTGTATGTATATATATATATATATATCCGCACATGTACATCCCCCACTGTCTGCAGGGTCTGGCTTCTTCTCTAGAGCTGGTGTCCTTCTTGGTGGATTACACCCAGCCTGTTTAGGGGTCTGACAGATGGCAGAAGCTAAAGCCAATTTACTTTGCTCCCAAGTAATAAGTAATCTTTTTATAGTCCAAGGGAACTGTAGATTTGGGTGACCAGCCATTTATCTGTGCATGCATGCTAATTACCACCAGGCCAGCCTCTCATATCTAAGAGAATTTTGTTATTCGGAGAATATATATATTTTTTTTTTTTATTTATTTAAAAACCAAAGAGTTGCTGGCCATGTTTGACCCTATAGTTTATCATCTCGGCTTTATGTAATATCAGTGATGTCATAATGCAAAATGGTTTTGCACTTAAAGTTCGAGCATACTTATCCTATCTTAAATTTTATTTAGTTTTGTGTATATATATATATATATAATAATATATATATATATAATAATACTAATTATTTTGGTGTGTGGCAATAAATAAAATAAAATACCTTTTAATTA
>VKOC01000008.1:30848447-30861295 GCA_009364415.1 Spea multiplicata
AATTTTAGGAAAATGTCAAACATATAAGTTTTTTTTAAATGATTAAGTTATTAATAATTGTTTACCATAATTATTCAGTATATAGAATGTTCCTTAAACATCAGCGAATATGTTGTGGGTGATATGTTGGGTTATCTCGTGTTTTATGGGAAGTTGTGTTGAAATTTAAATCCAGATACATCAGTTTCATGTTTTGCGTTTTTTCTGGTGAAGATCCCGGTTATGAGCGAAACGTTAACCAGCATTAGTTTAAATATCTTCCTTAAAACGTGATGGGCTGAACTCATCTTACTGATCAGTTCCTAGATACAGTTTGTAGCTTATATTAGATTGTAAGCTTTGGAGGCTATCAATGTGTCCTCTTCAGGTATAGTCCCTGATGCCATGTGGGGGGCTGCTGGTTCTGTGACCCCCGGAGATGATGGGGGTTTATAAGGCTCTATAAACAATTTATGGCAGCAATAGTCGCTGGTTCTGGAGCAAACGCAGGGTGACTGGAGACAATATTATTATTTATCATTATTTTATTATATTTATTATTTATTAACAACAATAATAGTGCATACTGTGTGATAACTCGGGGTTCTCGTTCTGGAGTCACTGCTGATTTCCAGAGAGGGGGAAAGGGATCTGGAGCTGTTGAGATAATACAGAGATTCAGGGTTGCAGTGTCTCGATCTTTCTTTCTCTTCTTCTAAGGGACCTGTAACTGCTTTTTTGTTCCTCCCCAGCACATTTGGGGGGCACACGGGGTGGGGGGATCTCCATGGTTCTGTTCTCATTGATCACTCAGTCCTGACTAATGCAATTATCCCCATCAATAGAAGGCTGCGGAGAGGATCATTATGTGGGTGACGTTGATAAATGATCTTGGCTGGGGTATTTTTTTTTCTTCTCTGGGGCATCTAGTGCTGACCCTCCCACGGATCCATGGTCACCATAGAAACCACTACACAAAGATTCGGTTTAACCCCTGCCCTCCCGTGCTCACCTTCATGCCCAGACCCTGTGGGTAGTGCATACTGTGTCCCTTCTCCCAGCAGTGGTAGTTTGTATTCACATCAATGGATCTACCATGTTAACTTGTAGATCCCCCCCCCCGCCCCAACCCTGCTAAGTAAGCTGCCTGGAATGCAAAGGTCGTTAGTTACAAACCGGGGCGGAATAAATGCAATTATTCCTGGTATGTGCTGCTACCTATACACCCAGGGATGGCTTCAAGGTTACACTGCTGGGCAGAAAACAATCTAAAAAGCTTTTTGCAGGGAAGGAATTTCCAGTAAGAAGAGGCCTCTGCAGTCTCTCCATCATGTGCATATTTGATTTCAGTAAAATAAGAGATATTGAGAGCAGTAATTGATTCCTAATGATTCCGAAATCGATGGCGGAGGCCGAGGGGTGTTTGTTTATTTTCTTTCTTGTTCTGAGGCTTCAGCTCCGGTGACTGAGGGGCCGGGGCTGGGAAATGAGAAGCCGGCGAGATCATCCATCATCCCTGTCAGAGGCAGCCTGCGCTCCCCCCTCTCCACCACTATTAATATTAAAATCACTGCGCCTTCTATACAGCCCACCCACCCACCCTATACATTCTATAGACACCAACATCTGCCCCTCATCCATACACACATATTTCTATCCCTCTATCTACTACATATATAAAATATCTGTGCATGTGACATCTGCCCCTCATCCATACACACATATTTCTATCCCTCTATCTACTACATATATAAAATATCTGTGCATGTGAATATATATTATGTCATTTGTTTATAGCTATAGATATAATTACACAGATAATATTTATATTATATATGTTTTATATATAAACATCATTGTTATAGCTAGAGAGATATAATTACATATGTGTAATATATATATATCTATATATCTATATATATATATACACGAGTGTAATTGAACATTAAATTCACAACAGATAAACCACCTCGTACAAATAGAAATTCACTAAATTAGAGTGTAAGCGCTTGGGGTTCTTTTCTGCCCAGCGTGCATATAATTACACAGATAGTATGTATATTATATATATTTATATATGTATCAAAAACAATTTTATAGCTATAGATATATAATTACAAACGTGTATTACACATTATATATAGCTATTGGCTATTTAATTATATGTTTATATTATGTGAATATATATATCTCTCTCTCTCTCTCTCTATATATATATATAGTGTAAATGAACATTAAATGCACCACAGATAAATCGCCTTGCACAAACCGAAATTCACTGAATTAGAGTGTAAGCGCCTGGGGTTCTCTTCTGCTTGTGCCCCAGCGTGCATTATCCGTTTATGGGAATGATGTATTGTGACAGCGCTACGGTATGCGCGGCGCTGTGCGAGTATACCGGTCATTTATTAAAATAGCGGACCGATTAATTCACCGGCAACGAATATCGGGCCGGGATGTTGTTCGGATCGTTTGCCGTTAAATGCGATCATGAAATAAAACGCTGCTTATTTGTCATACCGATCTGCAGATATTGTAACGATTATTTATTGCTTTTATTTATTTTTTATTTATTTTATTATTAGAGGATTTAATCATCAGCTGGGGGGGTTAAATTCTTCACCATTCACCCCCCCAGCACTAACCCTTTCGCTACCGGACAATGACAAATTAACAAATTGGAGCATTAACCAGTGAGGCGCCCGGTAGAGCTGGTAATAAATCCCGTTTACTCCAAGAAATTCACAAATAATTCCGCGATCGCCCTTCAATGATATCGTTTCTTGATAAATATTTCGTTGGATATGTTTTAGCAGCAACGGTTTTATTATAAATCGCTGCAGTATTTTAATTTGCTGAGAAAATCTTTTGATATTTAATTGAATGTCTCCAACCTATAGATACAATGTAACAAAACTAATAATAATAAAATCTGTGTATAGAAACATTTGTATTTTTATGATTTACTATTTCTAGATATATAAAAGCTCCTCAGGATTTTCACATTTAATACATTTTTAAATATATTTTTTTCAATAATTTAATAATTTATATTTTTAATTAATTTTTCTAACATTGTATAGTAAATTTATTATTTTTACATTCTTAAAGAGTTTACCTGCTGATATATTATATATATTTAATTATTTCATAAATAAAGATCTGTGCTCAACCCTATTTTAGATATGAGCACAGATCACTTTGTTAAATACCTAATTTTAATATTATTTGTGGCCCCCCATATTTTCAGGTTGTCCATTAACTTTGTAGGCGAATATATATATTAATATATTTATAATGTTTCTTGTTACACTAATATATATTATTATATATATATATATAATAAATATATATATTCCATGGTTTCCATCATTAATGACCCATTTGGTGGAGTATTTTGCTTAATTTTTCTCTATATTGTGATGTAATTGCCTAATCTCTAAATCCCACATTGAGAGCACACACAGAGCCCCACAAAAAATCCAAAATGAAATATTTATTACCGCATTTTGTAACACCTTTTTTTTTTTTTCTTTTTTCTTTAAACATAAACTCACAGTCCTCATACAAGTATTTTAATGTAAATTTTGACAAAGCTTAAAGGTAACAGCATTTTTCTCTAATGAGGAACACGTGCTGAGAAAGAAATAATCCATGGACATACAATACCAATCCCACAGCAGGTTTTACTAAGAGAACATTCTTTTTTTTTCAATTGAGGTAACACATAGAATATCTAACATGAAACATTAATAGAACAAACTCTGAACAAATTCTGTTACAGTATTGTCTTCCCTTCACAATCTCTCTCTTCGCACTTTCGCAGGCACACGCACATTCTCTCTTTTCCACGCGCACTCTTTCACCAGTCTTTGAGTGTACAATTAAGTTTTTTTTTCATTTGGTGCAAAGACCAGATTGCAGGAATCCGCCCCCCTCTCCATCCATACAAAGGGGTGTCCACATCAATCACAAGGATAAAAAAAATTGTCTCTCTCTGTCCTTGTGTGTGTATAACTGCCCCCAAATAAATTGTCCTGTAGTGCCAAAGGGGCAGATAGACACTTCTCGCACCCTAGAAGGTCTTGGATCTCCATGGTCTTCCCAGGATGTGCTCTATGCTCTTCTGCAATGGTCACAAGTGATAAAATCCGGTAGCTTTCCGTAGGGATGGGTTCTGGCTGAGCCAAAACAGTCATTCTTTTGGGAACAACACACATAGTGTGGAAAAAACAAGGATATCTTTTTATGTCTCTTCTAAAACTATTTAAATCAACAGAAATGTACAAGTTAACTTAGTTCCTATGTTTTATCCTACAGTAGTTATATCTTTCAGTCTTTCTGCTTTTCCAGAGGGGACTTTGTGGTTTTTCTTTCTTTCCGGGCATTAACTAGGCCCATTTGTTTGTTTTGTTTTTTTTCACATTTGTGTTCTTATCTTGTTTTGTTGGTCCTTAGTTGTTTTTGTGTTTTTTTGATGAAAATGACAAAATGTCTGTTTGTAAAAAAAAATCACAGCTGTCTGGAATTTTACTTTTAAAACTGGTCAAAGTTCAGAAGTCTTACATTTTGCTTTTCCCTTGAGGTTCCTTATATTGTTGGTGGGGTTGTGTCGAAGAAATGACTCCCAAGTGCTAAGGGAGAAGGGGTCAGGTGGTTTGGGCGGACATGGTGATCCCACGGAGAGCCAATCCTCTGTGTATGTACACGGCTCGTGATGAGGTGTCTTGGCTGATGTAGGGCACTGGTGGTCCATGTCTTGAGGAAAGAGGGTATGACGACAACTTGGGAGGAATGAGAGCTGGTTGTACAAACTGATACCCATTAGGACCACCCTGAGAAAGACAGTCCCCTGGCATGTCCTGCAGACCTGAAAAATAGGGACAAAATATCATTGGTATAGACAGACAATAACCAGACAATAAAAATTACATCTCCAATATATTCAATAATTATATTTTTATGGAACATCCTAAATGGGTTCAGAAACGAAGAGAACAATGTAGAAAGCCTGATGTGAATGCACTAATCTCTACTAGAATACACAAGCCTCAAATACAAATTACTAAAAAGAAATACAAATAAAAAAATATAATTTCCCATCATATTTTAGTGGTGGCTGCATCATGCTGATAGATAAATGCTATAAGCAGCTAAGGTCTGTCCTGCATTGTAATTTAAATATTAACGCTACTTTTAGTGTACACACACAGGCCAGGTCTGGATCTTGTTTTCATATATTTTCCACAATTATCTACACAATAAATACATATATTACTCAGGACATACTTGCTGAAATATATTGGTCTATGATTGGTCTTTATGCCTATCCCATGCATATATATATATATATATATATTATTTATATATATATATATTATATATATATTTTATTTATAATATATTATATAACTATTTGAAGGCTTGCAAGACCAGTGTGTGTTAATCTTAGTTAAATGGTATATTGTATTCTTGATTTTCGCTGTTCTCTATTGAAATAGCACTATGGAGCTCTATGAATAAATCGGAATAGTGTAAAGTAAGACGAGATTGATCTGGTGATGAAACGAGAAGGGGCACAGTAATGATCAGAAAATGCCCCCACCACGCTGTCCATGATTGTATAACCTTTTATTCATTTGTCATTTGATTTCAATAACTATATGCTTGATCTGTCTTTCCGCACACGGCCATGAGCTGTGACTTAAGCTGATGGTCAGTAATATAAATTTATGGGCTGCTACGCGCTTATCTTGAACGTATAATGCCAGTGATGTAACTAATTAATTTCATTATTCTATGAATTTTATGAAAAAAAATATATATATATATTTTAATTCCTGCAAAAATATTTCAAGTGAAAAAAAACAAAACAACTCCATATATTTTTTTCACACCCAAAAAACGGGATGATGAGGACGACGAGCCAGAAAAACACGTGTGCCGAAGCCATCGAATCTCCCAGGCTGTATGGTTGGCCCTGTGTTTGTTTTAACCCGGCCGCCTTCTCGATGCATGATGATAATTAAGTACCAAATATACCATATTGTGTGGCTGCGTAATCAAATCAAGAGAGGATAATATTCTTCTGTATTAAGCTATTAATGTAATTGGTCATGAAGCATAAAATATGTTATGTAATTAAATAGGCTAGAAATTATATGGCCTATATTAAGAATTATCCAAGCTGAGAAAATGTTTTCTCTGTGGCCGTTATAGGGAACATTGCTTTCTGTTTCCTCACCGCATTTGTAAAAAGACAGAAGAGATGGGAAAATTGGCTTCATCAGTGGATGTCACGCCAGCCCCATGAGATCGGCTATGAAATGCTGGTCTCTATTTACATATACAGAATGATTTAATCAAGGTAAGTCTTCCTATATTCGGCCTCATTAAACAAAGAAGTTTCAATGTTATATGCAATTCTGTCTGCTCCGCTGCCTTCATCTAAGGGGATGAAGCTGGCAGGCAGCATTTCTTTTTTTTTTTTTAAAAGATACGTCAAAACACTTGAAGCTTTAAACTGTAATGGGTTTCTTAATCCAAGTGCAGCCATTCAGCCCTGAGTGAAAAATGGGTTGCTTTATATTCACTTGCCACTAAATCTCTTTCCCTTTTTAATACATTTATTGACTACCTCGCCCCTCTCTCCCCCAGCAGATGCCAACGTATTTAAATAAAAGTCAAAATCACACCAAATATCTCAAGAATAGTCGTCAGGGATACTCCTTCCGATTTTTTATTTTTTTTTACCATCTAAGATGAGATCGACGACTAATTAAGGTCTTTGTATGGGGAAGCTGCCCATTTTTTCGTGACCTTTAATCAGTCCTCGGTCTCGTCGTAGACTAGATTTGGCCGAATGGTTCTTATCTGCCGTCAAATTCAGAGTTTCTATGTATCGGTCGGGCACGGACCCAAGATCAGCGGCGTCAAATCAGTCAAAGGCATAATTACGCTAAACCCCCTTCCCTTCTAACCTTCAATGTGTGTAGGAAGGCCAGTCAGTGACTTAATATGCTTAATACATTCCGAAGCACACATATATATATATATATATATATGCCTGATTTTGTCTCGTGATGTAATATATTTTTTGGGTAAAGTTACAGTAAAAGATGGATACTAAATCTTGATTTAATTATGAATTATAGTCTTTTTTCCCCTGTTTTCCTTCATGTCGACACTGGCATTGGGTTAAAAGAGTTGCCTTGATATATCCCTATAGCTGCTGGCACTTTACCGTGATATAGAAACTATGGAACAATTTAAACTCTTTATGATTTGCAGAAATTGATGTCCGTTCTAGTTCCATTTATCCATAAGTGTCCGATTATTAGTCCCTTACAACCAGAATTTACAATATTAAGATACATCTTACGGAGATAACAAGGCACCATACATATAAATATATGTATGTATATATATATATATATATATATATATATATATATATATATTGCATATTTTATATATAATGTATACACATGTTGTGGGATGCTGGATATACCTACTTGTTATTCGTTGCTGTGCAAGGTGATGGTTACATATAATGCCACTGTCCATCCATGCCCATATTCATTCCCATTCCACTCATGGGCCCTAAAAAGAGAGATAACGTAGTAAGACACCAGATAGGAGGGACAGAGATTACCCAGCGGTAATACTCATTCCTATTTCCGTTTATTGTGTATGTTTGTGCGTAGTTTTCCAAACAAAGCCATACATTATGTCGCCAGACATTTTTTTTTTTTCTTTTCAAGGTGCATCAGATTTTGGAAAAAAAATGCTAAAATCATGAAATTATGTGTATATGTCTCCAGAGGTCTTAAATGTGCATTAAACTATATATAGGATGTCCAGAACATATTATGTCGCCGATAAAGAACTATGTTCTGCGTATGCTAAAATAGTTTCATTAGGCAGATGTTGCCCCTGTCACATGGCAACGTCTAACTGTGAACGCCACCAGAAGTGTGAAATTTACCTGCGGGCCGGATCCCCATGTGTTGTTGACCATCCAACACAAAGCTCCCCATTGGCTGACCCTCGGGACTATACGCTGCTCCTTGGCTCACTGAAGGATCAAGAAGAAAACCTGATTGTGGTCAAACGTGGACACAGAGAAGGAAAAAAGAAGAGAAGACATACCGGAAAATCAGCAAAGGTTCCAGTGTCAGGACTGAAACACACGCTATCAACCCAAACAAGCACTCAACCAGACACTAACTAGACGCTACACGGAGAGGCCATGATTTGTCTGCCATTGGCTTGGTGGGGACCTCTAGGATCTCTAGGAACATGTCCCCTTTACACTCATCTTGCCCCCACTTAAAGTTAGGAGCCACCGGGGTCTTTATTACTGCCCCACATGCCCCACTTTCAAAAAGAGATTTTAGGAAGCCACAAAACCTTAACGTTGTCACATGCAGAATGAGAAATCATCTCCAAGAGGGAAGATTATTGGCAAATACAATGAATATGCAACGTGATGTACAAAAAATGCTTTGCTCCTTCCGTAGACAAAAATCGGCGCCATTCTAATGGATGGGTGAACCCATTCCGCTTTAGTGTAAAAGAGTTTGTGAGAATAAGGCCAGAGGGGGGGGGAATTAGCTGTGAGCTCCTATTAAAACACAAAAAAACACAGCCTGCTTTTTTTTTTAATGGCAATTAGGAAGTATTAAAAAGTTTGTAAATTAACGAAGGTGGGAAAAAAGGGGGGAAATTATAATGATAATGTCCATTTCAGTCCAAGTCATTAAATGTGATCGGTGTGACTTTTTTTAATGGAAAATATGCTTCCCAAAGAAACCCCCCCCCCCCCATTGGCATTACTCACACACATTTTCTCACCCTATACCTAAAAAAAAAAAAAAAAAAAGCCAGGGATTTTATGCCGGCGGGCTCCTTGTGAATAGGCTGTGAATGAATGCGCACAATGGGACACATATAGACGCAGCTTCCTTGCACCGCCAGGAAATTTAACCCTTCAATTGGGGGCAAGCACCTGCTTTGGTAACCGAGGGGTTAAACGGCTTCCTAGTGGCCCAGTACTTTGCGCCAATTAGCGGTTTGTGGGAGGAGGGGTTGCAATTGTACTGAGAGCATGCTGGAAATCTCCAATTAGCACCAATTAGCTGCTCCCTATGGCGGGATGCTGGGATTTAAAAGGGGGTGAGGTGGCCCCCACTTCTCTTCTCTACTGTCTCCCAGAATGTCTTGCTGAGGCATTTTATTTACTGCCCATTGAACCCTTCTCTGTTTCATACACCTCTGGCTGATGCAAAGTTCTGACAGGAGCTGCAGAAACTTAACCCGTTCATAATAAGTGGAGAGAAAACCGCCTGGGACCTCACCTGCTCGATTAGACTGGTCAATCATCGGCTGGACTATTCGTCTTCTGGCGTTAATGAACCTGAAACACAAGAGAAATACAATTAGTTATTTTATGCAACATTCCCATGAAGAGGATAAGAAAATGATACACAAACCCCTTCCAATTAGCCTTAAGAAACATGCTTGAAGACCACCAGTTGCATGGTACACCTTCCATGTGCATTTTGCAATTCAAAAATAAAACTTTAATCATATATGAGAGGTTGGAACTCGGGAACTTGTAAAGTGTTACACGTTGTTGCTTCCTATAACTTGAAGCTATACATAATTGTATACAAAGAGGTTAGCATTGATGACTTCTCCTAATGTGTCCCCTGCTGCCTTTCGTCTCTGGGCAGTATGGATGGCCTCCTACTTTTGGGAGATGTGTATCAAGTTCATGTTTGTTTTCACACTGTAGAGACGAGGTTGAGGAATCTCTCAATGATATCACAGAGGAGCAAACAAAACCTTTTATGTCGCTGACCCCTGTTAGTCACATAACATTAAAAGCCACCACCACAAGATGGACTTCACATATCAGCCACCTATGTACCCAAATACCCAGCCAGGAGAGTCCACACACCACAACGATTGTAAAAGTTACAAGTCTCCCTAATTACTATTTATTATCAACTTAACGTAATTAACACATGGGCCAGCTAGGTAATTGTGTAGGGGATGCCACTATGACGATCCTACATTAGCAAGCAATTGCATGCAGGAGAGACAACAGAGACATCATTGGCCCGGAGTGCTAGAAAAAGGCACGAAACCATCATAAAAACGATGGCATAACGGAGACCCCAAGTAGATGCAGCCCTGAAACGTTGCTTTAAATTACGACAAGTCTTCTCAGATGCAAATACAAATGTAAATTTCCATGGAGCAGCCCAGAAGTCCCCCTCTCTCTCTCTGATCTCCCAGCATAGTCCTGCTCCCCTCCTACCCAGCCCTAAATGAAGTCCAGGCGTTCTTGTTTTCATGTGGCTTCTCTGGGTCAGCAGAGACATCCATTAAACTGTCTTAAGTTTTATTGCCAGTCCTATAGAGGCTAGAGAGCCAGCTCCAGGAGTGAGGCCCCCTCCTACCTCATACTTACCACCTCCTGCTGACTCAAACTTTAAAAGCCAGGGGGGTCACACACAGGTCAGTGCCAATTGGTGCTGACCTCTGTTGCCACATGGGGCCCCTAAGCTGCACAATTTTATAAATCTGGCACAACTTGCTGGCATTAGAAGATATAAAAGTGAGGAAAGGCAGAAAGCAAGCTACCAGTTAAAATGACCTAAACAATCTCCAGCTTGGGTTTGATAAGCGGTCAAACAATCAGAAGGCTGAAGGCACATCAGGCAGAGTCTGTCAGTCAAATCATTCCATATATAAAATCTACAGCTTATGATTTATATACAACCACAATGTAGAGAAAGCATAGTATATACTGATACATAATAAAAGATCCAGGTGATAAGCCTGCGTGGACCGCACATCAAAGGTAATGGAAACCATCAATACATTCCTCCAGGATGGAGACTATCAACAAGGGTTCTACAAACAGGAAATCAACAGATAACGCAATCTTCAGTTATCTCAAACCAGTAAAGTGCTTTGGGAAAGAATGTAACATTAGGGTGACCAGAGCAGGATCCTTGCCGAATGGCCATACGGGGTCAGGGGAAAGATCTGTTTATTAAACATCTCTTTGGTTTACATTAGAGGTGAAGAAGCGAGACCAAGAAATGGTTCGCTATCCAACCAGCAACTGAAGGCTCTGGGGCTTTAAACAAAGAGGTCTATCAGGAATGTGTGGGGAGAGAATGACAGATTTATCAGCTGTTAGGCAGTGAAGGGTTAAGGGTGCTCAGGGCAAAACATAAACATGAACCCAGGGGGCTGGCATGCGCCATTTCTGTTTAGCTTGAGGAGTGTGAGGGAGCATGGCGTGTATCCTTTATACCAACATGTGTTTCGCATTAAGCACAGAGGGGACTTTCCCCTCCACCCCTCCCTAAAAGCAGGTAGTTATAGCCCCCTATTTGACAAGGACATGCAGAGCCATAAGTCACCATGCCGTTAAGGCTGGATTTAATTTAGATGGTAATCCCAGAATGAGTGCCTGCAATTTTTCATGTTACCTTCACTGGTAATTGTTGCCATTAATCCTCTGCGTTTTGAGTTAAACAAATATAAGGTACCAGTATAAAGCAGACCCCCTTAGACCCTGCCCCACACCTTCTACGCATTAAAAAGATGGCCGCGTTTCCAAAGGCGCGCACATTCAAAACGCTACTGGAACCTCAGCCTTACTACAGAGACATGGGCCAGTTTACAGGCTGCAAGCATTTCTATAAAATTGCATGGATTTGTCTGGGAAGGGCGATGTTGAGGACACATCGTTACAAGAAATTCAGGGGTTTTCACTTAGATAAATGCAGGTCAACCCTGACCCTACAGCATAGAAAAAGGAAGGACTGCCATAAAACATTAGTTATTTAACATGAAGGACCGGAACAATAATGGCGGATCATGTCCTAGACCGAGGTGCGTCCACAACTTTTACTGCCATATTTTTGAAGCATTTTCTGGAGAAAGCCGGTGCATTTGAAGTAATCGTCTGAGAAATTCTTTGGCTTCTATGGTCATTAGTCCAGTTTTAACATTTGCTCGATTTGTCTAAGTAACTTTGACCTTCGGTCTACAAGAAACATTTTTAAGACACAACTGCTGTTGTAGGACCAACGCACTACCCTGTCCGAAATGTGGATAATGTGCAAGTTTACCTCTATCCCCCAACAAAGACCTTCTGAGGCCTGCAAACCATTAGCAATCCCCACCCCCAACACACCACCATGCCCAGGACTCAAGGCTGTCTTCAAACAAGTCATTAAAAGGAGGGTTGAGGGTTCAAACAAAGGTCATTTCTTTGGATACTACCCAGAAATGTTTTGTAAACTGGGATCGCTCCCCATTTGTGATGGGGCCAGCACACAAAGCTCCACGCACCCTCCTGTTACCATGGAGTGCACTCAGAGCTCCACATTCTACGTCTTGGACCCTGTTTACATCGAGGCTCCCGTTTTACAATCAGCCGAGGTCTGGCATGTTGTTGCTCTTCAGCTGTTCCTACAGTATTGGTTCTAAATGTTATAGTCAGTTTTTTGATAATGGGAACTGTAGTGTAGCAACACCAGGGGGGTAATAATAATCTATACCTTTAATGCACTTCAAACCACATCATTGTTTCATGCGAATGTCCTCCTGGAAGGAGGAAATGGTCATAGGCAACTTTGCTGCTGCAGGAGCCCAGGTCAGGAACAAGGAAGCAGGTTATCAGCATCCAAGCACTATGCCAACTGAGGTTTATCTACAGGGAAAGGTCAGGCTATGGGAGTAGGGGATCCACCAGGTGCTTGGCATCTCCATGGACCACCACGTGCTGATGGATGCCCAGGTGGCGCAAAGGAAAGGCAGATGGTGCCCTGTCTGCATTT
>VKOC01000008.1:30861395-30872733 GCA_009364415.1 Spea multiplicata
TCTTGTGAGTAAACTGGCAGGAGAGCGACCGGGCGAAACGACTCCACCGTTGAGGAACTATTGTGGCTCTGGAAGCAATCCAGAACCTGACCAGGGGCTCATTGTTCTAAGTGCTCCAGAGACTTGTTAAGGTTTAACTAGGGTCACTATGCCCTGCTACAGTTTCTATCCTATTTTCAGTACAGAACATACAAAGGATGTATACGTTCACGATCATATTGGGCATCTTTAGTGTGGGAAAGAACCAATGTTGTCCTCAGAGCTTTCAACCTTCCAAGATCTGCTGCTGTCCTTGATAATTAGGCTGAAATTTCATGTTGTCAGTAGAATAGAGCATAACATTGTCTAGTTTTGTGTTTCGCGTGGCTCAATTGTCAAATCGCCCCACAAAGTACTATATGTATTGGTGATTTTCAGAATTAAAGGCACATTAACTAATCTAAAAAACTATAATGCATAGTCGCTGAGGAGAGATTTAAGAAAACTTCCACATCACCAATGCGTTATGTATCATCAACTCACCTACATCAGAAGTTGTCCTTAGTAATCAACAGGGATTTCAGACTTCCAATTCCCCAGCACACCCGAGTGGTGGCTTTTATAGTGATAATTCAGACAAACATTTTTAATTTAATTATTTCAAGAAGGAAGCGGACATAAAACATGTTATATTATACAGGTAATAAAGGAATAACAATGTCCAAAGCCTTTACTGGTGTAAAAAATGTGCTGCCGTTCTTCAAAAAAAAAAGTTGTCTTCAGGTTCCCTGAAAAGGGATTCACAGGCCGGTTTTAATTTAATCTAGAGTTTGTGCTTCACCTCCTGATAACCCATGCCCCTCACATCAGGTCGCACTCCTGCAGAGCGTCATAACACGTTCAGGCTTGGGATTGTCACATAAACTCGTCGCCCTGACCTTTCACACGTCCTGTAATCTTTTAGCCTGTGCTTGGTAGGATTTTTCAATGTTATTAAGAGGAACTCCCTGCAGATGACTTGAGCAGCTGGATGGCAGGAGAACACGTAGAGAGAAAACCTAGAGCCAAAGCAACCGGAGAAATTCAGGATTTTCCACCCCCTCGGATCGTTCTGTTGCCTTCAAGTCATTACTTTGTAATTGGGCTGCTCTCGGTTTCTTTGTTCCTCTAAGGTTGGATCCATCACACGCGGGATCCTTGGTCTGAAATGCCTATTTTTCCCCCACTGAGAAAGACATGATTGAATCTAATATCTTGTCTTCCACAGTAAAATGCATTAATGAAAATAAATGGTTTTTTTCCCTAAGAAAAAACACAAAAATCACATTTTTTGAGGGAACCAGTAGGAGCTGCGTGGGAAAATGTCACTCTTGTGTCAGCTCTAGATGCTTTGTGCCAGAGTCAGTAAAGGAGGCCATAAAACACAAGATTTTATAGACATGGACTTCACTGCTGGGATAGGGAGGAATGTGTCGTATTTCACATCCCCTATCGATGTTAACAGAGTGTGGGGAGGGAAAACCATCTCCCTTCTTCTCGTTAAAGGTACCGCTGTGTCAGAGGCTACCGATTCTGGACCTTAGATTCTATTCCTGTTTCCTTCTGTCAGCTTGGGCTCATGATAAATTAAATCAAATGCGTGGCAATTCTATGCAAGGAACCCATCTGGTAAAGGTGCGCTTTAAAGTAGTATGTAACATTACAAATTGACTAACAGAGACAACAGGTGAGGAGGGCCCTGCTCAAAGAGCTTACAGTCTAGAGGGGTAAGATTCGGACAGTCGGGGGTCCTGTGGATCAGAACCTCTGATTGGTGTAAGGAGACTGCGGATAATATGGGATTTGACGTCCTTGTGGTTCAAAGCCAACAAGTCAACAAGTAACCTGTTACATGACATAACAGTGAACTCAACATTCACATTGTAACAGGCATCTTCCCCCATAGTGTTTTCTTTGGCCAGCAGTCCCTCGTAAATCACCCAGCTGAGGCTGAGCAGCTCCTTCTTGGTTGGAGTTTTAACTGGTAGCCATGTTGGCTCGATTATGCCAATTGTCAGTGAGGACTAGAATTTACTGCCATTACTCATTAACAACCGAGGAAGCTCTTGCTACAGCATCGGCAAAGCTGGTTGTCTCATAGACGGCATTCATCACTTTGCCATCTGTTATCCTAGTTTTCTAACTTACCCTTTGTTTATAGGTTTTTTGCATCCAACGTGTACAAGGATTCCTATCGCTTATTATATATATATATATAGCACCAACAATTGATGCTGTACATTACACAGTGCGACATGGTCAGACCGACTGAGATAAAGGAGGACCCTGCTGCCGGGCATACGGCCCTGAGCGTGTTGGAATGTGCATGCACACGTATGCTGTATTATTATAGGACTAGCTACTTTGTATTGTATGCCCCTAAGGAAGAAAGAGAAATAGCAGTCGTACTAATTAAAAGAACCCCTTCATCCTAATTTATGGTTCCACTTTAAAAGTAATGTAAAGAAATATCTGTGCCGGAGCCCTAGAGGTTGTCCGTTCTGCGCGAGCTCTCAGCAGGGGCAGAAGGGCAGCTGAAGAAAACCCGGGGATGTTTGTATAAGAGAGGTGAGGCTGATGTGCAGCCCGGCTCCTGATTGATGGTGATTACTTGTATATGAACCCAAGGCTGAAGGTCTGAACTTCCTCATGGGCCACATAGTTCAGGGGGCTGTTTCCTGAGGCTGCTTATGGAGGGAGGGGGTGGGTATACAAGCATAGGCTCGCTGCCAAGTCTACACATGTATATGTTTCTATGTGTATGTGTAGATATTTCTATTCATGTAGATTTTTCCTTCTTCTTAAGAGGACTTCAAGTGAAGACATCTTGGTGACATAATGCGCTGCATTGTTACGGCTTTACATTTGGTTATGACCGGTCATACCATATATTCTCTCACCGAGTGTGTCTCTTGTCTTGCAGGTTTGGGCCAGGCCTGGTTATATACTGGTACGGGTTTATAGAGGAGCTGGATTGCAATAGAGAACGTGGCATTCTACTGAAGGATGGGTTTCCCAGTGACATTGTGACACTGCGAGGCTGCATGTCGCAGGAGGACGAGCAGGGCCACAACACACTTGAGCGCAACAACGACAAAAGCCAGGAAACAGGATAATATGTCAGGACAGAGCAAAACTGCTGAACTCCAGATGAACTTCTGCACAAGGTTACCAAGCTGTCTCCTCCTGCAAACACTCAGACAATACGTTTACCTTCCTCCCAAGTCGCCTGGTGCCTGCGCTACAGCCCAAAACCCACGCATTCCCCTTAGCACCTATGTAAATGCTCTTGGGCCGTACGCAGCGGCCTTCCTTCCGTGTGCCCCTTCTAACACACAAGACGTAGCAGCAGGTCGAGAGGAAGTCATTTTCACCTCTGACGCCTTCACTGGTAAAACCCTTCGGATATATTTGCAGAGTAACTCGTGGAGGGATACGACATCCATGGGAGTTTACGTGGGTCGCAGGAAGTGTTAGTAGTGGCACTTAGGTGTTACCGACAAGAGTTACTTACTGTGAGATGCTTGTGGCTAAAAAGCGGCAAGTGATGTTACAAATATGACTCAGCGTCTGCATATAGACTTTTTTTAAAAAAATTCTATTACTCTAGTAGTTTTGATCCTTACAACTGAAAAAGTTTGTTTATTCTGCATTGCCCCAATGAACCCAAGTACCCCCCACAAACGTATTTTTGTATTACCAACAGGCTCTCAATTACAATGTAAATAAAGTATGAATTTGCATTTCAATTCTCTTCTCCTTTAAATTCTTTGCTTTATTTGTTCTTTTTAACAGAGATCAGTGACAAAAGTATATTTTTTTTCTCATATCTGTTGCACGGCTGTCGAATTGCTAGGATCAAACTTCAGAAGAGCCATTTCCGCAGTAAAAGGTCCCAGATCACGGATCGGAATATTTTCCAAACCATACATGGCTTCATCCTATAATATGTTAATATGTTTTTTCTTGCCTGTATCATAGTACATAGTACCTTGTTGGAGACAATATGCGCAAGAGCTTACAGTCTGAACTAAACACAACATACTTTTTAGATTTTCTTCTGCTGGTTCTGGACTCCTGGTTTAGATTAAACGCTTCAGTTATTGGACAGCTGAAATCCGAACAGCGTTCCTCTAGCTGACCGTTTCATAGAAAGCATGCTATATATTAACACATTATTGTGCTTGCAGGATAGATTATAGTACAGCAGCATGAGTGCACAGAATGCATGAGAAATTCATTCCCAGGCTGACTCGGTGGGCTCTGCTACATATTAGCCACATACATATTATCATGTGTACTTCATACCAGCACAACCCAAGTCTACAGGCATGGACACAGGTCTAAAGTGAACATGAGAACCGTTCACGCCAATTAAAAACTACACACACTTACACACTTTGTCCCACACACATAACATTAGTCCTAACCAGCACTTCTTATGTAGGATCCGCCACTCAAAGCACAATATCCAAGGTCCCTCAATCTTTCAAAATTCCAAAACCAGGATAATTATATATGAACAGATTGAGCATCTCTTCCTAGCCATCATATACAATATGGCCCTCCTATAATGTGCAGACCCCGCCATATTCTTTTTCATCACTGTCTAAAAGTCTGAGCACCTAATAATGGGTTAATATGAATACCCTGAACAGAGGATGTCATGACTTTTAGTTGTGGGATCACAGACAAAAAAAAGAAATTGGGGGAAGGGTATTATTTGTATTTTTTGTTCATTTCTGAAAACCTCCGCCATTAGGAATATGGTGTCTGGACAAACAGCTGTAACGTTCACACCACTCTTGTTAGTAGTCCTTTAACTTTACAAATCCTGAATTTTATGGGGATGTTCTGCAGAGCCCTAATGAATTATCCCACGCCAGGAAGCAGAGAAATGCATTAAAATGACTGATGGACTAAGCAGCGTGTACAAAATCAGCATCTGCTCTGACCAGAGAAGTCATGGGAAGAGTATAATCCTTAAAAATGGAAGCCACTGAATGAAATGCTTCAAAAGAGCCTGAAAATACTAGCTCGCTGCCAACTGTGGTGGTCTAAATATCTGTATATCTAAAAAAAAAAAAAAGAATGAGATTGTATATGAATGAGGACTATAGGTCCATTACTGCTCCGTTCCATCTCAGGAGTTCTTAGTCTATGGTACTCTTGCCATTGGAGGTATGCAAAGCAGCCATGGTTATGAGTATTACTAAATGCTGCAACATGGACACAGTATTATGGCTTTGCAATAAGGAGTCTCTTAAGGTATAGGACGAGAGTTTAAATTTGAATTTTGAAACGACTGGCAACGTTGACGCTGAGGTCTTCTGGCCTACTGTAACTTTACTTGAAGTCACGTTTGCTGGCGCGATCATGTTATATGCAGAATATGGATATTCTATCCAGAAGAAACTTTGCCATAAATTATTTTGGAAACAGAGCCACTGAATAGTCTCAATGTATAACATCAAAAACATAGACTCATGTATTCCAGCTCCAATAATGCAACTCCTATCTTCAATGTTCCGTCCGGTTCTTTGACATCTTGTGACGTGTCCTTCATACCTGTTGTCCTCCTCCCAAAACGAGGTGCCACGTTGTTGGCTTTTCCGACTGTGACTCTCCATTCGGCAACACGCTCACCAAATAGGAGTTGAAACTCAAACTCACGCCGGTGACTTCCCATCCAGCAGTCACATTAGATGTTTCCTGTTGTTCTCTAATAAGTCGGCTACTATTTCAGTTTGTACAGTGAAGCTACGTCTCTCCGGTGTCCTCGTGACTGTGCTGTAAACAAAATAACAGTGGAGAGAGGTTAAAGAAAGTTCAGGACACGATTTGGCCAAAGCGTCTCGGCTACCTCAAAGTAACCTGGCAGAGCGGAAATATTATGTAAGCCTGTATTTAAAACGGTGCCAATACCGAAAAACCTTTAAATAATGAAGATATCATTAAGAGGTCGACAATAAACAAACCTGCTTCAGTTCCTCTTGTGATTTCCACTTTCCTGTCATTGTTTCAGATATGGCCAGTATACAAAGCACCGAGCGGGTCAGCACGATAAATTATAGGACAGATACATACAATAGTACCCAAAGTTTTTTTTGTCCCTCAGCCTTTTGATCAAAGAACTTAAAAGGTTCTATTTAAATATATCCATCTAACATAAACAGATTGTTTACGGTTATTTCCAGAACTCTACAAAGTACAGATCAAGAAGCAATTATGGAATGTACATTGTTTTCTGTTGGAGAACAGATGTAATTTGGTTTGCACATTAAAAGGGTCAGAACGTCAACCCATCTTTGACTTGGGCCCACCTTGAGAACTATGCAAATTATTATTATGTATATATATTTTGGTTCTTGATGTTTCCTCTCGAGCATTTCATAGCTGCCAGTCTGTCCGTGAAAGAGTTTCCCTTAAACCACGGCTTCTCATTTTTTATGTATTCCCTTAAATTACATTCTTTGATAAATATTAAAAAATTATATTTACTAAGGTAGGCACACCACTTTTTATTATTTTTATTATACTCATCACAACATAAATATATATATTTGGATTTTTTTTTTAGTGTAGCTGGACTATATTGGTTGCAGTTTCAGTGGTTTCTTAAAGATCTGCCAAGCATTTCCGATCGGAAAACATTTCTTATATGAATGTCTCGGAACGTGTTCAGATGTTGAGGATGCCTGAGCTTGGGGCAGCCATTTTCCAGATGGTAGGAAATGAACTACTCCACTTACGCAGTCACCTCTGTGTTCTTTAGCCGACTTGATTGACTGAGGACTTACAGACCTACTAAACATTTACTGCTCATAAGCTCCTTCTTGGCAGACACCAACATATTTGTTGATCATGTCAGCTTTACTGAAGACTACAACTCCTCAACAGAAAAAAATGGAATTTCACACCTCTCTGTGACAATGATCCAACTTTAGTGTTATCAGCACATGACACTACTGATCCCTAGCCATTCCCTCATCCAAATTTTACATAGATGGCTCTCAACACAATTTTATATATGTTTATTTATATATACGTATGGCAGGATCTGCAATTTAATTTACTAAATCCGCTATGTTCTCTATTTAAGAAGTAATCCAGCACATCTGAATATACCCTTAATGTTAAGAGTGCAGTCCCCTGATTTGAGACGTCTGTCTCCAGTTAATCCTTGTTTGTAGCTTCTGGCAATCTTTTTTAGGAAAATTATTACCTTAATTTAAATATATATATTTTTACCCCCAAAAGTAACATTTACCCAAAATGGAGAAAAAGCCTTGCAAAAAAGAAACTAGATTAATATTTTGTATATGTGGTGCACAACATTTGATGCCCTGACACATTGTTTAACTTGCTTATTTTGAGTGTGACTTGGTTTTTGTCCATTGCTATGAGCGCCACCTTCAACTGGTGAGACTTCATCTCTGCCATGGTCTCTTGGCCACCTTACACCAGTCATCATACAGACCTTTTTGAGTTCATGGGCATGGGGGGCATTGTAGGGCATAAAAAAAACTGTGATGTCACAACGGGTCAGATGCACTTAGCAGGATATCTCCGGTTTCAGTCTGACATACATTTAATTTGTAGGTCAACCCTTTCTGATTATGTCTGCACCCCTGGAGAAGGCCACCACATTACTATACTGACCAGAATATATAATTTCCACATTTTACAAATTCATCCATCCTATATTTAGAACTTCACTAAAATTACTGACAATCAGACTTTTATTTCCAAATATATGCAAATTAAGGGGTGTCCAATCATTGGCGTCCAGTCAATTGGTTACTGAAGAGCAACTGCTCGCATTATAGCCTAGAACTATGTTTATTCCCTGCACTTGCTCTTAATAATGATTTATAATAGTGTCTTCACTATAGTGAATGAACATTTCCTCGGTAATAAGTGGCGCGTAGAGGTCTGTCCACGATTGGCCAATGCACAGTGTACTTCTGCCCAGGGGAACCTCCGATCATCAAGGGTGGTAAGATGATTTGCTCTAGCAGAAATGTTACCGGATTTTAACTGGTCTAGCAGCCTTAAAAAAGAGACGTGACCGCCATATAATAAGTCTACTATATAATAAGTCTACTGCATTTATGAGAAAGAATTGCCGCTTTAAACCCTTCTCTCGAGACATGCTTAGGGTTAAGGAGTGTGACTGCACCTGTTGGGTGCCTCCATCCATCTTGCAATGGAACGTTACAGCTTAGCCGCAGTCCTATGAAACTGTTGTTAAACTGCTATTTATTGCCACCAGCTGCACGCAAAATAAACAGGTTCCTTGACACCCAGCGGTCTCTTCTATAATCGAATGGCGGGACAGTTTTAACAAAATGGACACTGCTATGCAAATTTGGTTTTCGACAGAAATAAAACAATGCTAAGCTTTACCAGAACGATTAAGTAAAATAAATTAAAGTCTTGCATAAATAGCCAAAATGTACATTTTATTACCAAACAGATCTCTTTGTTGATAGGCAGCCCCATCAGAGCGTAACCGACAGCAGGTGTGTAATTGTGCAGGACGGGCATCTGGACCTAGAATATGATTTGTTACCTGTTGCAATCTGAATGCTCTCTCTCTCCTCTATCCTTTCTCCTTTCCTCTCTTTTGTCCTCTCTCTCTTCTCTCCTAACAGGATTCACAATGTGAGTATCTGTTTCTCATCATCTTCACCGTACATCATTGTGCTGGTTCCAAAGACAACCCTGGCTTGAAGCAGGTCAAAGGACCATCTTTTCCATAGAAGTCATTCCATTCAACATAAAGGACTGCGGAATATTATAGTGCCATACAAATTAATAAATAATAATAATGATAAATGCTTTAACACCTGAACTACAAAACATGCTGTTTCATAACTCTCAATATCGTGGCCCACCTGACACTTGATTATATCCATTATACCGGGGGCATTTCCAGACTCATACAAGGTCTCGTGCCCTCGTGCGTTCACCACTTACACGTCACATCTATACACATTACATATCCAAAGATGACGCTATGTAAGCTTACAACCAAACCTCATTGTACCTATCTGTGAAACAAGGTTTGTAGTTTCCACTCTAGAGGCTATTGGATGGCAATTAAGGCTGTTAAGTAGAGCTTGGGTAGTGGCGGGGTGCGTTCCTTATCTACGCCACAATGGGGGAATGCTACTTGCCAAGAGATTGGCTGCAGTAGCCAGGACAGTAAGCAAGCAAGTACACGGACACGTTGTGGGCAGAAGCCCAGTTTGTGAGGGAGAGGACACATAAAGCACTGACCATCCATGATTGCTACCTGGCAGGAGGACAGATGGTAAACCATTCACTCTAACCCGGGCCTTTGTGTCACGCTGACCATTATTGCTATTCCAGATGACATCCCATCTTTGATCTTAAAGGGGGTTTTCAATGACGGGGTTTAGATCAGATTTCGTCTATTCTTTTACAGGGATCACCAAAATGTAACTAATAACCAAACAGTAACGAATCCTGTTGTCCTTACCTACATTGGACTACAAGTCGTACAGTCACATCTAATAGGAATTGGCTTATAGCAGGAGTCATAAAGCCACATGGTGGATCATTGGGTATTTTTCACTAAAGGGAGATTTGTGTTTCTGCTCCTGGGCTTCACTATTCATCATAAAGGGCAAGGTTTCTCCAGCAAGAAGGCTAAACTGTACTAGGAAATCTCACTGGTTAATTATACATGTTACATGGCCAACCAAGGTCTTCCTGCAGGTGAAGCTCACTGGAGATGGACCTTCATAATGTGTAGTGAAGCCGTGGAGCTGAGACACAACTCTCCTGACCCCCCAGCCTTTTCTGTGAATTCCATAATGATTTTATTCTCTTACTATCCAAGCCACTGATTTAACGATTAGTTTTATGAAACGGCAGGCCGGTTTTACCAAATGGTCACTGCTATGTAGTTTTCAACAGAAAATAATTCGAATAAATGTAAGTTTAAAATAATTGTAATTTAAAATAAATGAAAGTCTTGTGTAAATGGCTGAAATGAACATTTTATAACCAAATGAATCAAAGTGTAACAGACAGCAGGTGTGTAATTGTGCAGGATGGCATCTGCCCTGGAATCTGATTTGTAACCTGTAATAACACTCTCTTCTCTTCTCTATCTTTCTCTTACCTCTCCTCTTCTCTGTCTTTCTCTTACCTCTTCTCTTGCTCTCTCTTTCTCTCTCTCTCTCTCTCGTCTCCTCTCTTTCCTCTCTCTCTCTCGTCTCCTCTCTTTCCTCTCTCTCTCTCTTTCTTGTCTCTCCTCACTCTCTATCTCTTGTCTCTTCTCTCCTCTCACTCTCTCGTCTCTTTTCTCCTCTCTGTCTCCTCTCTCTTCTTTCTGCATCTAATGCCCACACAGTAACCCGTGGTTTAAAACCCGTGTGTTTTTCACCTCAAGAAGGAGTTAAGAAAAATACATAATCAAATGATAACTGATAAAAGAATGGGATGTTGTAAATTTTATCTCCCGTTCTCTTTGCCTAACCCTGAAAAGAGCTTAGATGGCTGCCCCAGGTTGGTTTCTATTAAATATATACATAATATGTGAACACAAATATTGGGACACCTGACCATAACACCAATAGGGACTATTACGGCATTGTATTCTAAATACATAGACACTAATATGTAGTTGGTCCCCCTGTGCGGCTATATAAGCTTCCACTCTGCTGGGGAGCATTTGCAAAAGATTTTGGGGAGTTTTTGTGGGCATTTTTGCCCGTTCATCCAGTTGACCATTTGTGAGGTCAGGCGCTGATGTTGGATGAGAAGGCCCGGCTCGCAATCTCCATTCCAGTTCATCCCAAGGGTGTTCGATTGGGTTGAGGTCAGGACTCTGTGCCACCAGTCAAGTTATACCACTCCAAACTCATCCAACCCTGTCTTCACCCTGTGACCCTGAGAGGGCAATAACCCTGAGACGGAGGGTCAAACCCTGAGGGATCCTAGGAACTCCTGTATGCATTTCTTGTTACTTCTGCTGATCTTACTCCATGTCAGGATAGTCATTATATCCAACCTACCTCACAGCAAACTCTACGGAGGTCCTTAGACACAGCAACCACCCAAGACAGCTGATGATGGGCTGTTTTTTCTCCTGTAATATACTGACTGCCGTGGTTTTTTCCATTGAATATATTGACTGTAAGCTTTGGCATAAAGGCTCCAAACAGACCACAAACTTCCTTTAACCCCCATATTCTGGCCATATTAAAACTGTAACAGAAATCCCTGAGTCCTTCCAAGACTTGGCACCGACTTGTTTTTTATTATGTGTTTTTTTATTATTATT
>VKOC01000008.1:30883511-30913159 GCA_009364415.1 Spea multiplicata
GTCATCTAGTTCCCGTCACATATAGCCGAGGAAATGATCTCTGGAATATGGTAAATAAGGCATGGGGAACTCCAGACACTGAAGAGGCTTAGTGCAAAGCCGCTGGAGTGCAGAATGAGGTGTGAAATGAAATAGCCGCGGAAGCACCAGCTTAGCTAATAGACAGCAGTCAGATACAATATAGCATTGTCTACTCTGATTGAAACGTCTGTGCTTGAGAGACGATGAGGGGCTCTTGCACACCCGCACCTGCTAGAAAATACATTTGCTGGGCACACAAGCAGAACTCCGGCAGCAACCCAACAAGACGCATAATTGAATGCAGAGGCGTAAAAGTGAGCGGGGCCGTTAGTTGGATCCTTGATGGCTACACCAAGAATTATGGCCGCCAAACGCAATTGATACAAAGGAAAAGAAAATAACATTCGCATAAATGGATATTAGATGTATAGTTGGATATTATGCATTATTATTAGTGAATCGCTAGAAACATTGTCTGTCTTCACAACGGCTCGCCTTCTATAGCAGTTGTAGTTGGTATACAAACCTTTAAGATCTGTGTCCTGGAGGGGACTCCGTCAGTAGCATGATCTAGTAAAGCAAATGGTATTAATTATAAGAGGGCTTTAGAATTATCCATATGGCAAGCATCAGGACCATTTGCTTGAACGCCTATACAGCTGGTATCATAAAGAGGTGCACTTTCCAAACAGAAACCCGGACCTTGCTACTCAGCCTTCACACATACCACCGTAAAGGCAGTTAATGGTGGGGGATTTACTTTTGATTGAAAAGGTCAAGGGATTTAGTGAATAATCAGGCATAAGGTATACATTTTGGTAGCTAGTAAATGTTACAATAGATTAATTGCCAATTAATCTCGGAAACATAAAGAATTGAATCCAGCCAACTTAATACATCTAGTTCTCGAGAAATCGGACATATAAAACGTAACCTTTATTAAATCCGTTAAAAGACGACCATTTATTAGCAACAGAGAGGCGGAGTGGTTAAAAGCTAGGCATGTGAATCATGGCTGGCAGTGTGGCATTTAGTCTATATAAAATATGTACACAAGATGTGCACCCCCTCTAAAAACAAGTCCTACCCTGAGTGATAGACTGAGTATTACTACACAGCGGAACATGTAAGATACCAAGACTTTGCCCTGTGCTAATCAACTTCGGCAAGAGAACCAGACTATTTGCAAGATCTGGTTTCCAATTGGATCATTTAACTGTCAATCAAGGCGCTCTCTAAGGAATATGTCCATTTATTATCAAGATAGAACATTTCATCAGAACCATGAGGTCACGTAACACATTGTTCCTTGGCAACCTCGGGTTCTTACAGAGCGATAGTGATGCGGAGGATTCACTTCCACAGTTCTTAACATGACCCTCTAACATTCTCAAGTCTACAGATCTTGTGATTAGTCCGGTTCCCCTAGTCATGTTAATTAGGAAATTAGGGAAATATGGCATAGAGTGGTGCTCCTCAACCCTCTCCCCACTGTTAGGTGTGCCTTGAGAAGAGGGTTGAGGAGCACTAGGATAGAGCATGTTCTCCCACCTGTGTCCCAATGTTACTGTAAGAGTAACATTCCCTTACGAAAGATTTTTCCCAAGATTGTATATATTTTAACTAAGAAATATGTTCCATAATTGTTTTCTTCAACAACAACATGTAATGCGTGGTTAGTTTACAAAAATGAAAAGGAATAACTAACACCTATTTTATCTTATACGTACCCGTTCTTTCAGAATATTTATTTATGTAGCCGTTCCTGACAGGTATTTCCAAATCCCTCCAGCATTTGGCTGGCTCACGGCTGACCTGTCTCGTTCATGAATATATTTTCACTATATGGCGGAATTTTTACTTATTTATCACCAAAAAAAAAAATAAATCAAATACCAGACAAAAAAATAACACAAAGAATTCTATTTTAAGTTTGGCTGCAGTGGGTCAAAATGTAATCGTTGTCTTGCAAACGCCCCTCAATTCCAGGATGTGGTGACACCCCTGTTCTCTGCAGCCACCCTTCCTCTGCTTCACAAGCTCTGTCATTCACCAAGAGGCAGTCTGCCCCTGGAGAGAGTGTATGTGGACCTTGGCCGCCTAGAACAGCCTTGTCTCTTCAAGTTTTGTTACTGCGGCCTGACGCCTAGTTAGTTCTTATCAGGACTAATACCATGTGAAGAGCTGGGCTTCCACTCGTCACACAAGCCAACATCAAGATCCTCTCTGTCTGACGGAAATAGCTCAAGGCAACGTAGCTTCCCTCCGCACTGCAGAGATGCATCTTCCATAACTTGTTCCTTGCCACTTCCAACTAGCTTCACCAGTTCCAGCTCAACGCTTTGCCCGCTGGTTTTGATATCTCTGTGTGAACCAATTACCTGATTTTGGCCACTCAAATCTTTTATCATGTGTTTTATGTTGCTATCAAGTTATTCTCTTACATGTATGGCTACAAAGCAGAGAAATAGAAGGTTATCCGAATAAATATTATGTTAGTGGCTGCTCTTGGGAGGACGGTCTTTGTTTAAGGCCATCTGTGCCCCGCAGTATGTACTCTGATGGAAACACCTCCACGAAGAAGTGAAGTTCAGTTCTTGGTTAGGTTGAAAATCTCTTTTTAAGATGTGAAACAGTGTTTCCTACATAAATCATCCACCATCCACATTTTATCGTAATCAATCCACATAAATAAATGAGGGAACATATTTAATATTAGATGCAGTAATCCATCTCACTATGAATATTATTTGCTTGTTGGGAGTGTGTTGAATTCTCAAGGAAAGTAGCATCACCAACTCCCAAAACATGAAAGCCGCTTTCTAGGGTATTTCATACCGTTTTAGAGGCAGTTAAAATTCTACCCAAAGCCAAGAGAGTGGTGGCAAATTTCATATTGTATGTTCATTTGAGTTCTAGTCAAACAGTGGGTGTGTAGGGATCACCATAGTTCTACATTAATAAATGAAGCCCTGGGCCAATATATATTTTTTTTTTATGCTTTCTGCCAAAGCTTTTTGTGCACCCAAATTTTAGAATTGTGTACGATAGCACGGATATCTATTTGCAGATAGCAAGTCTGTTTGCAGCTTTGATGACCCCTCCAGTCCTTAACAATAACCATGGGCTGTTGGCATCGGTTATTGGCAGGTCACCCGTCCACGGCACCACCACAGGATTTGGGGGCAAAACTAGTCACTGTTTTCCCCAAACCTACATCTGCTTGTGCCAGGTCCGTGGGAAAGCATATATTTCCTAGTTTTTGGGGATTTTGATCTCGCCTCTTAACGTCAACTTATCTGTCGCTATCCAGACTGTCCCAGTTGAGCCTTTTCCCGAAATTTGGTAGCCTTGCCTTTCATCTGATACGCCTGCTATTATATTATATTTGTATACTTCTCAGATACAATTAAAGTATCACTAGCATTAGATTACCCGTGTTATTACTGGCTCTGATTTCATCTGCTTCAGAAAGATGAAAGGCTAATTAGCCTAGCTGAAGGCTGAACTTGTGACCTTGGGGTCATGTAGACATTTCAGGCACCAGTTATGGAAAACCCCACACAAAACTAATGTAGTGACATTTAGTTTAACGTGATATAGTTTGGGCAAAATTCAGGTGTATCTGCCGGTACCCCCTCAGTTTGACAACAAGCAAAATCAGAAGCATTGAGTGTTGTGTTTGTGTGTGTGTGTGTGTGCGCTTTTCTTCACACTCATTTAACAAGCTACCGGACAAAGATTGAGACATTCTTTGTCTAAGGCCGATATAAATGTGTTTTTGGTTTATTTAAATCTTGTGAGTGCGTTTAACTATTTGCTTACATCACTGGTATATCAATATAGAACTTTTGTTTTAGGGGTTTGTGTCTGGAGGGCACAGCCTTACCAAGACTTTTTATCCAATGTTTTGGCCTATTTATAGCATTTTTATTTAAGTAAGGCATTTAGAAAAAGCCACTTAGAGCAGATCATGAAATTATAGACTATCTATACACATTATTGGGACCTTTATGGCTGTAGAACCCTGTGATACCCTCATACCCAGCAAACACTCTGAGCTCCTAGAAAAGAAGGACCTCAGGGGAGGGATTTGGGTCTCAAAGAAGGACACTTGGGAGCCATGCTTTCCCTCAACTTAATTATTTTCTACATTGTTGTAATTAGCCCCTAAGGTCCTGATTGGAAAACTCACCATGGAGAAGATTATTGTTCAGAAATTAAAAATCTTACAGGATGATGTCGACTTAAAACGAACAATAAGAAGCTCTTTGGGATGATCCTCCGGCTAACAAGCACTTGAAGTGATCTAAAAACCGTACCATTTCCATTTTGTTTAGACTTAAGACAAACATGTCTGTAAATGTAAAAATATTAGTCTAAACTACCAGTGTTACAATGTCTAACACTTAATGTCACCTAAGCCGCCCCATTTGTAGTGACAAAGCCATATTGCGGTGACACATTTGAGCTCCTGGTAAAATGGTTGTTTCATTTTAAAGATGAGTCCTGACGTAAAGTATGTTTAACTCTTACATTTTGGAAGCTTTGGAGGGAATTTTACATTTTAGCTCGGTAACGACCCACAAAAGGAAGCCTGGAGTGTTTTAAGAAAATGTCAATTATTACACAATAACTGACTTGATTGGAATATCTGTAGGAAAACATTCATATTGCAACCCGTTGACGACCTTCAACATCCTTATGAAAACTGGAACAATTGGTATGCAGTGGCCAGGCCAATATGAAAAGGTTGTAGAGAACTATCCAAAAAGATACATAACCATGACTGATGTGCCATGACCCAAGTGGTCGCCCATTGAGTGTTGATGGTCGTGTAGATCAATGACGTTCGCCTTGTGCAGTTTGAAGATCCTGTGCAGAGATATGACATCACATCCATGCTCTCACCGTCGCCATCATGCATATAATCCGCATATAATGCGTAGGAATATTAATGCAAAGGTCTGGGGCAGCGTCAACCTCCGTATACTTCGTCAGCTTTGTTCCCTTCTTGCCGCAGGGCCAGTTTGCCAGGACATCATTCATAATTGAATGAATACCTGCACTGGCCCCTATAACCCCCTGATATTATTGGTGTGGCATTTGCATTATGGCTTGTCTGGTCTGTTTAAGGAACACTCCAGCCCCAATATAAATGCACATTTATAAGACTAAGGCATTTTATCACATGCAGATTGACCCATGAGTTCCTGATCAATTGTCATTTGAACGTGGACCACCATGTATTAAAGAAAAGATCCAAACCTTAGCAATGTCGCCTTCCACCATTATTCTGTATAATATCAGTTGTTTTTTCGCCTCTGTTTAACCCTCTGCTGCCAGCAGGACATCCACGCCAGCGTATCCATGTTATACCTAACCAGACGGTGGGAACGGCCGAGCCGCACCGTCTTGGCTTAATCAGCAGCAGAATTTGTAAACTGCGCGTGTCATAGCTGGAAATGTTAGCCTTTTAGTAGACGCTTGAAAAGGTTAGATCTGATAAAAGCCGTCAGCGGTGGAGGAAAGTGATTTATGAGGATGTAATGACACAAAAATGCCTCATTTATCACTCATATGCAGATAGGTTAACGTCTTCATGTCATATTTTTTAAGAACCGGACTGCTTGGAATTGTCAAAAGAGGTGCTTAATTACCCTTCCTGCCTTTCATTGTGAATTAGGTTCATTCGAATTTTCAGTCATTTTCACTCAGATTAATTTCCAAATTTTCATATGGTTTTGTTTAAAGCCATTCATATTTCAGTTTTGTTTTTTTTTGGTGGTGTATTACCGGGCTGTTTGAAGTTTTATTAGCTTAGGCTGTTAGGGGGCTGGGGGCAGCGAGTCTTTGCTAGTTACCTCCATCTCACGAGTTTATTTTTTTTCTCCACATGATAAATGGGGTGTAAGAACAAGAATCATTTTGTTGTCAATCCCCCCACACACACACACACACTTTTATTGACTTTATTTTTTTAACTAGTTACTATAGATTAACGTTTTCTTTTGAATTGAGTCCAAAGAATTTTTTCTTGTGAGTCTGGACTTCTCTGATAAAAGAATAAGACGGCTTCCACCCCAAAATAATCAATGTTCTGATGCTATATTTTGTCTTCTCGAAAGTCCTGTGGGCTCCACGCATCTTCATTCTCAAAAAGGCCTCTGTGGTTCTAAATACTTTTGTAATTATATTTCTGAATGTATAAGGTCTACTCGAAGCTGAATACAAGCACATCAAAGAAGTAATACCATGAAAACTACCCAGAATTTCCCAAGCTTAGTCCATGGCCTCTTGCTCTAGTAGCCAATTAGGAAGAAACGGCCTCCAATTAGTGAATTAAAATCTCGGGGGTTTATTGGCTAAAGAGGGAGTTGGCAGTAGAGTTGCAGTTTCACTTTTACATGATGAAGGACCAAGCCCAGTGAGATTCAGCTCCAAGAACAGCTTGGATGGTGCCGTAAAATACATATTTAAATCAGTGTTGCCTCATAGATAATGCCAGATATGAGTGGTTCATAGGACCCAACGTGTTAAAAGGCCAGTGTGGGACACTTTTGTTGGTGTGATTAGAAACTTTACTGGGACTCTTGTGTGACTTTGTTGATCTGTCAATGGCGTAGAACACTCAAACATTGTAAGCTCCTAGAGTGAGGTCCTAAAGAGGGATGTGCGATGGTTGGATTTCACTTCTGATGAGTGTGTATGTATACTGTATATGTGTGTGTGTGTGTGTATATATATATATTATATTATGTGAGTTGCTTGGCAGTGTAGTAGTTTGGATTCATACATATGCCGTTACATGTTTTATGAAAAGGAACCAAAATTTGTGTGGGGGGGTTAAACTACCTGCCACTTGATCCTGTTGCATCCCGTCAGCAGCTCCGAGCTGCAGCCTATTAAAACGAGGTAATTACGGGGTACAGGAGAGAGAGAGAGAGAGTGAGCCGCCGCGTCTACTCGAGTGCGTTCTTTCAATTGTTCTGCGAGGAATAAAAAGAGCATTCAGGCATGCAGAAGACTGTCAGAAATCTTCAGGCACCCGGCTCTTTTGTGAGGCTTTTAAAGACCTTTCAGGGAATTATATTTAATTAACACAAAAATAAGTGGGGGAAAAAAAAGAACCCTCGTTTCAGGGAAATGTAAAGTGTGATAAAATTTCATAATGTTAATACATTAGTAATGCAGCCAGAATAGGCGACAGAAGAGAAGTGATGGTGTTTGACTCACATGGTACTTATTACAGAAATATTTGTCTTCCACTTTACTTTTTTTTTTATGAAGGGTAACGTAATGTATTTAATCCTCTGCCTTTTTATTGCTGTCTCCGTGATGGAGATTACCAATCATGCTTGTGTCATGATATATTCATCCTCCTGTGCTTGGAAGAACCCGCGGACCTGTATCTTTTCAGGGGGGGGAGACTTTTACACCCTTTATTTAGAAATCTCCAAATATATCCCATTGGGCCGAATGCTGCTAATGTGATAGTTAAGAGGATTATTCTGATATTCGTTTAATCCCCAACGTTTCCTGGAATTGTGAACAAGATGTCATTCCGTGTAGGAGTGAAGCTTCATTTTGCAATAGAAGGATCAAAGCTGGGGCTTATTACCCATGGAATGGCATTAATGAACTTGACTTTGATTCAGTTTTGGTTCTAAGAAGCCTGGCCTATTTTAGTAGCCGAGATCTTCTTCATTAATACATACTACTTAGCCCTTATGGCCTGTTGTGAGCCACTGACAATAGACAGATCTTCTCATTTTATAAGTAGGAGTCGGAATGCTATTACAGTAGGCTATAGGTTCTCGTCAGAACTGACATACGCTTTGTCGTAACTTGGACCAAGTGATATTGGTTTTTTAAGTGTGTGTATGGAGTTAGTAGTGGATAATGGTTTACCAAGATTTGCTTCTTACACAGTAATAATCAGATACCCAAATCCAAGCTTCACACAGGTGCCATTTTTACAAGATCCCAAACCATCCTTTGTTTTGTCGAGGCTTATGAATAATTGTTTGTGTTGTGTTACAGTATTCCATACTCATGTCCAAAATTGGGGATTTTGGATAAGAAGTCTGATGTACATCAAGAGAACTGTAAGAATTCACTTAGAATTTCATCTTGGCTTTTTTAATACCCATCCATAATGCCAAGTGGATACACGCCTGCCTTTATCATCCAAGGGAAACATGGATTCCTCTGCAGCGCTTTAGTGTCCCCACAGTGAATGGGATTTTGGTGTTGCCGTAATTTGCTTCTGTTGTTTCATTGATACGATTTTTTTTTCTTCATGCTGACCTGTGAATAGTTATTGGCAGACGCAGAGGACCAATATACGTTTCCAACCAAGCATTCCTTGTTCTGGATGAGATATTTTGTTGGTTTGGCTTTTCCCTAAACCAATTTATATGATCTTTATTTCTTATAGTCATTCCTTCTAATTCTTTCACAGCTATATAGAGAGAATGTAAACATGTATATAGGATAGGCATTAGACAAGACCAAGAAACCAAATACGACTTTAAGGTTTTCACTGCAGGAAAAAATGGGTAGACTAGATGGGCTGAATGTTCTTTCTCTGCCTTGAAATTCTATGTTCCTTTGTGCCCTTAAACATATTCTTTGTATGTTCAATATTTTTACAGTGGGCTGATGAGTATTCAAACCTTGGTTTCCAAAAGGGTTGTCAGAGTGAAGCATGATACGAGAAAGGAGAGAGTGCATTAGTCCCAAGCATAAAGCATCCAGCTATGGCTGTCACAGTTTCAATTAGATGAAACAAGGCCGAACACTAATGAAACCTGACTCTCTCATTAACATTCTGATAGGTACGGGATACATGTCTGAAGGGGAAGTCTTCTGAGGAAAGCACTATTTGTTTTCTCAGCTCTGTCACATAAAACCCGTACAGTCATGCTTACCCCGCAGTCTTATCTTTAAAATGGAGACCTGCTTTCTGAGACATTTCTTTCTTCCAACCTTTTCAGTTGTTTTATAAAAACCCTTCACTTTTTGTATTTTCATGATTTTTTTTTTCCCCTCGATTTCCCAGTGGGTTATTGACAAATATGAAAAATCATAATACAACCACGACTGCAATCGTGGTGAGAGAAAAACAATTGTACGATCGAAAATCTCGAAATGTTTCAATAAACACAGCTGTGAAGTCCCAATACACAAAGAATCCGAATTCTCCTTGACATGTAGAAACCTAGTTTTTGACTCCTATTTTTTTATGATTTTAAATAAATCTGTTTTTGTTTTTAGAACAGAAAAACATACATACACATCTTTGTCCCAAGCGTGTTAAGCAGCCTTATTTATTAGTCCTACGTCTTTGCAAATTCACCCTTTATGCTATCGGATATGTTAAAAAAATGAGATTACATCTAAACCTGGATTAAAATCAGCCCTGGCACTTTAAGGTTGACAGCCGCAAAACGACCTACGCAGCCTCTTTTCAAGGAGCTCAGAGTTTTTAATAATTATGAGGGTATCGCAGGGTCCTACAGCCCGGGACGTTGCAAAAAACGTGTATAGATACTGCTGACGTCATAGTTGCTGAGACGCCGTTCAGGCTTCAGGTTGACCTGGACATGCTGGAGACATATAGGACTTAGAAGCCACTCTACTGAGCAGCTGACCCTAGTGGCCTTAAAGTGGACGACGAGCCATAATCTGCACAAATGTGTTTTAATTTGAAAAAAAAAAAGTGCTGTCCAGCATCTATCCCGTGAAAACTGCAGAGATCCCCTTCAGGTCTTCGATGGAAATAGCTTTGCCATTTTATGTCAACTAAAAGTTTGCTTTTTTATTACTTTTGTTTTCTTCCTATCTTCATCATTCCCGGCTTCTAAGAAATGGATTTAGGAGCACGAGGCTTGAAAAGTCAATAAGACAATTATCCTACATCCCTTCTGTCACCGCTCTTCAGCTTAATGAGCTGTTAATTAAATATCGCTGTGTAAATGAAAGCAGCGCATGCACTTGTGATTAATTTTCATTTTCCAAAACTGCCTTTAATTCTTTTTTAATTATTGGACTTTATCTGAGGTTTTCTAAATATGCTTTGTGAATATTTTAGTTAATATGATTTTGTTTTTGAGTCATATCTATGACTTTAGGAAACAATCCCATATGTGTTTACCTGTTGATGGTGCTTTCCATCTGGAAGTTATGAAATGACTGAAATTGATTTTTTGTGGTACAAAGGATTTTGTGGTAATGAGGTAAAGAAACGTCGCTTGGGTATTGAGGGAGCAATGTATATTCCACAATGCCAGAGGGTTTAGGATTAGACCCTGCCAGCGTCTGTCCAGCACAATGCTTAACTGGTCTTCAGAAGGGTAGAGCCAAGCAAGGAGGACCTGGTGGACTCATTGGTCTAAAAAAGGAACTGTTATGGAGAAATGTCTCCATTTGACACGACAGCTTTCTGTCGCTTACTCGTTTTGCCCGACTGTCCAGAAGATAATATACGGGATGATCATGCTGTAGCATAACGTTCTCTGAGTGCCTTAATATGCATTCTTCAAAAAAGGAAAAGCCGACTGCCTTCCTCCTCTATGGTCCAGTGATTTCGGAAACTCGTGATGTTTACAGAGACAGTGAAGTATATCGCAGTTAGGGAGATGTATGTGGACCAACGCATCTCCCTCGCGCAACTTATTTTAAAAGCTCCCCAAAATAGTATTGTTTACATTTTCCTTATTTTTTTTTTTTTGCAATTAATCTGTTTCATCTATATCGCTGAGGTTTTAGCTGCCCTGTCCACTTTTTTTTTTTAATTTAAATTCATCCAGCAAACGTAGCTCCTTGAGGGCAACGAAAACCCCACCAACAGATCCCAGCATGCTGAAAGTTGTACTACTTTGTTAAGAGTTTAGCTGGTTTTCCTGTTACCCTCCAAGTCAACTTTAACCTCCAACCTTCTCCCTTATGCATCATTGCAAATAAAACCCCGCTGCACTTTGACGAGAGGATATAAAGTCAGGAGGCCATCAAACAGAAATCTCGGTCTGATTTCAATGAGCTAAACTTAAACTGAACGCAGCTCTCTCCACAAGACCTTCCAGAGGAAGTCGGACACTCAGCCGTATCACTTTAGTTTTGATAATCCCTTTTTTAATAGAAAGAACGGGCAGAAATATACATCATAAATTGTGTTTGACAACTGGAATTCAGTGGTCTCGTTACGGCTTGTCTGGACCTATTACAGAGATCCCTGGTCCTTATTTTAAAGACTACTCTTTCCAGCAAACTTCATGTGATTTTCATATAAACATTGTGTTTTGTATACAGAGTCAAAAACCAATTTTTGAAGTACAACGTTAAGGCGAACCAGATGCTGAAAGGAAAGGACATCTTTGCGGTGCTTTAGATGCCTTGGAAACCAAAGCATTTCCCGTGGGGTGGTTTGAGTTTGACCTCTGTTCCACCTTTAGTTAAGGTGTTCCTTGAGTAAACAGCGGGTAGTAGCCAGAAAGATGTGGTCTCTATGGATTAAGTCTAAGCTCTCGAGGCTTGTAAGTATAGAATTAGGAGTACTCTAATGTGAGTAATCTAATGGATGCTTTAAAAACAGGAAAACGCCGTGAGCTGATGATTCTCGCCACTGATTGGCTGCTTGAAGCAGCCAATCAGTAGCAGGGTAAGTGCCCCCATTGAAATGAATGCAACGTTCACCGAGCCAGTGGTGGAGCTGACCGGCAGTAAGTGTATACATCTCCACAAAACAGCCGCGGGGTGGGCAAAGGGGCAAATGTGGCAATTCTGTAGACTCCCCTTACGAGGGACCTCAGCTATCATATTCATTAAAGTGCATATGATGGCTGGAGTGCATCCCATTTATCAGAAGCCATTTACTAGGGGCCTTTGTGATACTTCAATAATTCAGCATTTCATAGAATCTTTGACCCTTTCCATTTTCACTTACCATCCATTCTGTTCAGATTTCAGTACCTCCAACCAGGACTTGGAATGGTTAGAATATAAGTAGTCCTCAATACGTACTACTCTTTTATATAGGCTTTACGTGACCTCCCATGAACGCCTTTGCTCCGAATTATTATATTTGTCCCTAATGTACACGACTCTGCCTTTTTACAGAGAAACATAAAGGGCGACAGCAGCCGAGGACCGTTCCGTCCCTTTTGCTTCCCCGTAGGGGCAGGTTAATGTAATTGCTCGGTAGAACGGTGATATAGTTTGGGTTCTGCAGATGGCAGCAGATTGCGTTCTGGGTCAGCACAGATCCGCTGTGCCCGGGATGGAAAACATCATTTCTGGTAGCCTGGTGCTTGTTGGAAGATGCCCTTGGTATGTGGATTTAATTGTATTGAGACCCTCAGCCCTTGCGCGAGGACGTTTTGCACGTGTCTGGCTGTTAACAACAAACGACGTGCTTGTTTCAAGCGTTTCCACGTGAAGCGGTGGCTGGGGAGAACACCGCCCATGGCTGTTTTTCAGAGCAAATAAAAGATGTGCTATATAGTTATCCATTGAATCAAAATGTGACCCAGTCAGTGGCTGTCATTTTCTGCCTCTTGTTTGCAGCCCGAAGAACCCCTCCTTTCTTAACATCTGAAAGCTTTGAGACAGATTGTTTCTGCGAGTGTTAATTAGCTGTAACTGCCTTCCTCCGAGTAGTGACCGCGTCGGTGGCCTGTGGCACGAGACACAGGTTGACATCGGCAGTCACCTTGGTTATTCTGCTCACAGCTCACATTTTCCTCTCCCTGTCTCGCTTCGTGGGATACAATGGCGACTTGTTACGTCTTAACCGCCATAACAATATCAACAGAACACGGTCACAGCATGACAAACACTTCCACTTTTACACTAATAGGGTTTATTATTCGAGAAGCGCACTCAGCTGCCGTGGTTCGCGTGTAAGGGCAGGAGGGCAATAAATTGGCAAAATACGCAGAGAATTCACAGGCAGGGATTGGCTCAAAATATAATTTTATCAAAATAAAAATCTCTACATAGAGCTCACAATGCCAATGTCTGTATATATATTTTTTTTATTGAAAAAGCGCCATCATATTTCATAGTTATGTACAATGGGCAAACAGCGCATAACAGAAACCAAACTATAGGGCAGTGTATGTATGTATATATATATATATATATATATATATATATATATTAACCTCTACCACTTCCATTTGTCCACCACCCTCATCGTAAAGTATAATGTCCTTACTTTACATCTAAACCTCCGACCTTTTAGTTTTAAAATTTGTATGAAAAATTCCTCCCGATTTCTGGCATTTTAGATAAACCTCAGATTTTCTTGCTTTTATTTATTTATTTTGTTTGCTAATTACAGAACAAAATCCCCTCTCTAAATCATCTAAGTGCATGAAACAAATGCAGTTACTGAGCAGAGACAATATATTCTTCTTTGGGTGGATGGCGGAGAGGGACCTTATAAATTGCGGATGCAGCTTATATATAAATACGAATATATATATATATGCATCGAGTGTCACTTGTCATCAAATGAGACTCATTAATTGAGGATCTCCTTTAAGGACGCCTTAGAGTTGGCAGCGACGGTCCTTACTGATGTTCAGGATTGAACCCGTTAACGTAAAAGAAGCTTTTGATATGTCACCTTTTTCTTCTCCGAGGGATCTGGCAGCGCTTCCAACCATAGCAAGAGCGTTCTGTGCCCGGCGTTGGATGCCGGGACGAAATCACCGACTTCAGATCCTTTGTTAACAATCTAAATAGTGGCAGATCTGCAACTTCAAAGCCAGTCAGCTCAGTGTGTTTATGCCTCCAATATGTCAGGGACTTAAGCATAATGTTTTATGTATATTGCCATTATGACAGTTGAAAAGGCTAAAAAAGAAAAAAAGCAATTATATAATTGCTTCAAAGAATTATTCATGGGGGGATGAAGGCTTTTAAGGAACGCCAGAGCAGCCTTAATTATTATATCACCTGAAGTCGAGCAAGAAAATTATGTCCCAATTATTTGTGATAAGCAATTAAGCCTCGCGTTACGAGGCATGAAAGAAATTCCTCTAATATTGTTTTCCCTTCAGAATCGGGCAGGGAAAACAGTCTGTTTTAAAATGTATTTTCTTTTGAGGGTGCGTGGGCTGGGAGAGAGGGGGTCTTTCTCGTCCCGAGTGCTTTATGTACTTACTTTGTGGTCTGAAACAGCTAAAGTGTTTGTGATGTTTCACTGGTGCCAATATGTGCCTTTTTGGCCGATTTCCCCCTCTGACTTTTGTGAAGGCATTATATATATATCACATACACACATAAAGATACAGCCTTCGCACAAATCATTCTCTCGCTTTTTATATATATCTATAAATACAGTATATATAATATAATAAACTATTAAAAATAGTCGATCTCTCTCTTTTCTCTCTATCACTTTTTCTCTATGGCTCTCTCTTTATCGCTCTTTCTCTCTATCGGTCTCTCTATTGCTCTCTCTCTATTACTCATTCTCCATCTCTAATTCCCTCGCTCTTTCTCAATCGCTCTTTCCTTCTCTATCGCTCTTTCTTTCTCTCCATCGTTTTATCTCTCTTTCACGCTTTCGCTCTCCTTCGCTCTTTATATATATATTTATTATACCATTACCCATTTGGTATAATACACATGCTTAACTGGAGACCGTAGCTGAGCGATAACATAAAAACACAAAAAAAACACAAAACATTTTTAAAAGTTGTTCTAAAAAATAACCACTGTGCTGGCCGTCCGTGACCAAATCCATTTACGCAGTCTTAGCTGTGAGTCTGGTACACTCCGAGCTGCCCGAGCCTTTCTACATACAAAGTGATTCTAGTGCGAACCTGGTCTTCCCACCACAGCAACCAAAGGAACGTTGATTTCCCCATCCGTTTGGTTGCCAAGGTGGTATTCTCCTTTTTAAAATCTACGTTACCCCTAGCGTCTCCTGCTTCTGTTGGCTAATACTCTGATGCTGCAGGTAATACTATACCCAATGGCGTCCGGACTGACAAGACTCATACAGACCAGTCGTCATAGAGGACTGGAAGAAGGCTTTAGCCGTGTTCTGTTCTTTGTATGTTCCATTCTGCCGCTTTCCCTTGGATTGCCGTTAAGTATACAGAAGTCTTCTTGCTGTCAACAGGCTCTGAATTTAGTGAGTATTTTCCTGCTGTGACAACGCAGGATTAACATCCCAGCCATCACCCGGGCCCCAAACCCTGCAATTTAATAGCTTTTTAGGTTCTCTTCTTTTTCTAAACAGCAATTAATCTCATTTTAGCACAATTTTCTCGTTTCTGAAGTCCTCTCATTGAGGAGCTGTTTTGTTCATATTTGGCTTCATCTCCTCTGCATAGTCATTAGAGTCTCCAATTAATGTCACCTTTAGCTGAAGAGTACTCATTTTTATTGAGAAAATGACAGTTGCTACCATGAGCAGTGTAGTGTAATATACATTAATTGCCCCGTAACACTGGTAATTACCAGTTTTTTCCAGGGCTCTCAGTAAAACATCATGCCTAGACAAGGCTCCAGCAGAATAGGAGTAGTCATTAGCAAGAAGGGCCAGTCCTGTTTCTGAGACTTCTTATTTGTTCTTAACCCTTTACGTGACAGATAACACAAATCTAAAGAACTGGCGTTTCGTCCGTGTTTTCTTTGGTGTTTTTTTTTTGTTTAACCCCATGAATTGCCAGAAGGGTTTTTTGAAACCATTGCTTTCGCAGCTAACGAGTTGACTCGGGATAGCGACCAACAAAAGCCAAGATTGTGTATTTGCCAAGTCTCCATTCATTATATAAAATTGGGCTTCTGATTATCTCGAAAGCAAGCTTTTTTGTATATAGTTAGACATATTTTATTTATTTATTTATTTTTTTAGATTTGGAAACACATATTCTTTCACTTTTACATAAAACTGATCTGTAGACCAAAATGTGTAATTAACTTTTTTTACTCACACACAAGGTAGAGAATAGTATGTTATGGAGTGGTAGATCAATGGAACAGCCTCCCAGAAGCAGTGAGGACATTTAAACATGCATGGGATATGGCTTAAAGCTCCTAAATCTAAGACGAGACCAAGAACTGATTAAGATCTCTTTATGGCCAGACTAGATGGGCCGATTGGGTCTTATCTACCATAAAATTCTGTGTTTATTCTATATAAACTTGCTTCTAAATGTGCTTGTTTTTTGTTTTGTTAATTTTTTTTACTATACTATTACATTGTTTCCGATCGTTAACCAGAAAGCACAGCGCGGAGGGTTTTAACATACTGTTAATAATTTGTTTCTCCGCATGCAACATATACATTGTTGCGTTAAATGGACACAATCAGCCCTGAAGATAGTAACGAGCGCAAAGCTGCACCCACCAAAGTCCAGTGTGTAAGACGGCATTATAGGCAAATCCTATCATCAAAGCCCCGGCCCCTGGTTTTTGAGCCACATTGACCCCCCCAAGCCGAAACGACAATCTAGCCGCAGCTTAACGCTGGCAAACAACAGACACCTTTGTTTTATCTCGGCGATAACACCTGCTCTAGGCAATCATGTCTCCCTCTCTCTGCCCGTCTCCCTAAATGAGTTTTGTCACAGCCTTTCACATTGTGCGGCGGCGATGAGCTAATGGAAGTGGATGGCACAATTTGTAGAGAGCGGGCTGTGATTTCCAGCACACAGCTGAGAGGAGCGCGGAGCCCGGCCAGAGCGGGCCTCATGATCCGGCTGATTCCCCCATTACCCGCCATTAGCAGGGGAGATGCGCTCGCTCGTGTTTATCTGTTTGTATTGGTGCGCCGGCTATCGAATTGTTTATGACAGGACTAATTGGGCTAATTGCAGAGCCCGAAATTACCTGTCAGCTGTTTATTTGCACACTTCCTTCCACGCTGACAAACGATGACAAGTGTGATACCCAATAGCATTACACGCGGTGACTTCTCCGCGCGGTAATAAGGACAATGGGGGGGGCCCCGATCTAATTCGATACTGCGTTGGTAACCAGGAGCCGTCTGAGTGACTTTCCGTTTGGTGAGACAGACGATAAGCGTCATGTCTACCCCCGCCGTTACGCACATTTCAGAAGAATGGACGGAGAGGCTGTCTCTGCCGTGTTGCGGAATTTTGAGCAATTAGGGACTGGAAGGCTCCCAGGAACAGGTTAAGTGTCATGGTGGGTTAAATATGTGACAGATTGAACTTGATAGGCTTGTGTCTTTTTTCAAGATCCATTACTGTATTAGGTAAATATGGCAGCATAAACAGAGGATAACTAACCGGCGCGCCGTCCCAGGCCAGACGACATGTATATATCTCCGCAAGGAAAAGCAAGGCTTTCTCAAATTTTGTCCATTTTTTTTCTAAATTATATCTGGACTTTTCTCCTTTCTTTCTTTCTTTCTTTCTTTTCTCTCACCACCTTTTTTTTCAATGATTCTTCATTGTCTCTAATATTTAGTTGCCTTCTTGTTTTTTTCCTGCGCGTCTCTCTTGTGTTTTTGACGCCATCCCTCGCTCGCTGGAGAAGTGTACGGGCGGAAGTCATCAGGAGACATTGAAGCATGAAATGATTTCCCCTCTGTATGCAACTGTAATATAACCTGTCCCACCGAGGTCCACATCCAGCAGGTTTTATTAGAGAGATTTATATTCTTGGCCCCGTCGAAACACAACGGATGCCAGAGGAGGAGGGGAGAGGTGCATCACATGCGCAGCTCTGAGTGAGCAAGGAGAGACCTCTATGGAGGCAACTGCAGCTCTTAAACTACTTGTCGGACTATAATTCCCATCATCCTCTGTCACATATAGCTGGATGATGGTGACAGGACTCCCATCTCACGATTATCAGATCCACTATCCCTTTTTATAGTAGTGAGTGTCGCTTTTTAATATGCGGGTCCTTTATACACACTTAGTATATGGAGTAGAAATCCAAGTCGTTACCAAGTCGTTCTTAATGACCTTGACAATGCCCTCTCCATAATCTCAATTTTGTAGTCATAGAAGGACTCTTCTTGCCTTTAAGGATTGTTATGCTGTATGAATGGGGAATAAAACATCACAGCGCATGCCAGCAAATGAAATGTATAGAATTAAACTGTAATGTACTAACAGTGTTACAAAGACCCCCCCGGGCGAGAATATCTGAGCTTTTTGTAAAACTAATCCAAGGAAGGAAATGCAAAGGGTTATATATATATATATTATATTATATATATATATAATATATATACATATTCACACACATACATTAAAATCCTTTATTGCAGTACTTTGCATTTAGTTGTTTTAATAAGTTTTGGACTAAGGCCATCATTTCCACTTAACGTGAAATTTGCTCACGGATCGGGACCCCTACAGAGCCAGCCGTAAATTTGCGCATCACCGCCGTGTTTTGGTTTCTGTCAATGGATGAAATCAAATTCAGATGCCGGCTGTTAACCCAGCGCTAAAAATGTTTTTCTCCCGAGACTAAACTCTGCCGACAAATACATAATATAACCGGCCGGTGTGAGGATTAAATGTAAAAAATGCTTATTTACAAAGGAATAAACCATCGGTTTAACAACTTGTAAAGTGCTTTATCACAGCGTGAAAGTGAAATCAATACAAGATTGCCTGAGGAATATTATTGATGACCTTCACCCAACGAGCTGCTTTTATCACCTTGTATTTGAGGCCGATCATTTGGTTTCCTTTTTTAATTAATTAGTTTGCTTTGGTTGGCTGTAAATACAAAGCTCCGCTAATAGGAGACACTCGTCTGGAGAAGCCAACAACATCCGTATTTCCTTTAGGATCAATCAGCCGTTAAATAACTCATTGAACTTTCTATTTTTTCAACTAATTTATTTTTGGAAGCGCAACAGGGTTTGATTTCCCTGGCCTCCTCCTCAACCTCCTGGAGTAAAAACAAACCCGGGGTCTGGAGGATGACCTCTTTGATGCCGAAAGGGGTTAAATCCCCCAGAGCTGGTTAGACTTATCTCCCTGGATCTCCTCCGTGTTGTTACAATATCCTCAGGTTCTGGATCGGGAGAAGGTCTCCGTCTCCAGCATGTGTTTTTCTAACAATTTTAAACCTCTTTGGCACGTGTTGTTAGTTTGGACCTTTTGGTGGATTCTGTCGGACCTCCTAAAGAGGTCCCGATGAGGTCAAGGGGGGGGGTGGCTGGAATCAGCATCTCGGGCCTCTCTGCGGACGTTAAGAGCCCAATTTAAAACATCCCGCTGATTTTAGCCTTCTTTCAACTGCTGATTAGATTAGTTTTGCATTTGTCAAGCACACCCGATATGAATACTTAACCTTTAACCCTTTAAGTACTGTAAGAGGGGAGGTGGGCAAGCGACGCACCTTTTTGGCGCTCACGGGGCTGCAGCTGAAATAATGGAAGCTCGTCGTGACAAATGGTTACGGCTGAGATGTTTGCCTTGTGTTTATATTTACTAAAGGAATATATTTTGCTGCACAGAGAAGGTCCTCGGGGAGCATTCCATCCTGGCGGGTTTTATTTAAAATACAGAATACAGTGGAAGGCTGAATGCCTCCGTAAGTTGTGCAGCTGCCATCTATATTTTTAAACCGCCAGCCGCTGTTTGCAGAGCTCGGCAGAATCCGGCTAGGTAATGCAGAGCTTATTCACTACAATTCCTACATATACGCCCTGCAGTTACTTATAGCATGGGTAGCCGCATCAGCATTTCTGGCGATGTGTGTACGGTAATCTATAATACCGTTCGGGCTCATATGAGACCCGCAACATGTTTTTGGCCCCCTATACTCCCCCTATACTTGGAATAAACGTCTGCTCGGCTCAGGTTTCAATTCAATCCGCCGCACCCCACCATAACCTAATAATTCTCTTTTCTGTCGTCTGAACTTTGCAGCCAGAGGCTTTTATAATGTTAACATCCCTTGTGCTTGGTCTAATCACTACGCGCGCGATGTCCGGCATGGCCATTAAACCATATTCAAATAAAGACGCGGAGACGTAAGGATATGTAGCAAGGACCCCGAGTTCGTTGAACGCCGTGACAGTCTGTCGCAAGGTTAACATAATAAAGTCCGTAAAGCCGCTTATCGGATGTGTTCGCTCCGACTGGCTAGCTGATGAGATCTGTGAAACAAAACCAGAAACGAAAAGGAAAAATCCCCTTGTAGTAAGGAAATAACAGGAAACTAATCATCTGTTGTCAGATGAGGTCACAGTTATAAGAAAAATATTTACAGCAACCCCAATATACGATCTGTGTATGTGCTTATCCTCGTAAGATGGTTATTCACCAATCACCCAGGTTTGACCCGAAACCAAAGAAAACTTTTATTCATAATAAAAAAACATTAAATTTACAATAGAATAAGCCTGCTCATTAATGGCAGACCCCACTGGTTATCTTAGAAGAACTTCCTTATGGTGTGTTTGGAGATTGTTTTAAAGTTAACAACCGGTTAAGATGATGGTGAGTGTTACAGAATGGGATGAGAATGGAAAGTGATCAGATACATTCTACAATGTAATCACAGGATGGGGAAAGCTCCATGGTTTACAGAACATTAAGGTATATAGCGCCAGCAGATTCCGTAGCGGCGTCGTTTAAGGGATGCCATTCATGGAATCGACATAATAAAAATGACTTTATGGTTATAGGTGGCAGGTCCACTTTCTTTAAGGATATCTGTAGATCGTGGACCACTGGGAGTACCCAAGGCCAAGTCTACAAAAATCTGGGCTAAATTGTTCATAACGCTGTCCAGCTAATTAACCCGGGCAGAAATTAGGCAGGGTGATTCATAGAGATTAAATTAATGCAAGCTGCAATGGCGCCAATGTACCATTCTGGACTGCTTCATTTGCACAAAATATATGTGTATGCGCATGCCCTCATCTGGCTCCCTGAATTAGCTCATTCTTGCTATTCACTCTTGCGCAATTTTTATACATATTTTCTATCACAGTTGCGGGCGCTGATCTGCTTTGCTTTGCCACCATGAAAGTAAAAATAAGCATTATAGAATAACTGTTTGAACTGTTCCTCACCAGTACATTAAATATAACTATTTGGATGGTCTTCTGCTGGATCCCGTGTCTTGTATAGCACCAAAGGTCCATTAGGTCTGGTATTTGGCATTCGACCAGCCTCTCTCTGGGCAGCAGCCAATCATAGGCAAGCTGGGCTCGGATTGCCCGATTTTATTTGCATGGAACGATGCTTGAAAGTGCGCTCTATAAGCACAACCTGTCAGGGTGAGCCGTCAACGCGGGATCCAAGTGTAGAAGGAGATTAGTTGCTTCCTGCGGAGGGATACAATTAATTGGTTAATTAAGTCCTTGGCTGCGTGTGGGGTCTGCAGCACAAAGCACACTATCCATCCAGTAACACAGAACATTTTGCTGGGTTTTGCTCTTCTCTCAGATGAACTTCTGAGGTTGCGTTGTATTTTTTTAGCGTGTGCTTACCGGGGCACATGCGTGATGTGTAGATGTCCATGTGCTCCTATATAGTACTTCTGTCTTCTAGCTACCCCTTCCGTCTCGAAAATCATTTTCCTCCTTGAATGACGCTTAGTAGGAGAAGCAGCTTGATTTGAATCTCTTTTTATTCAGTAGGTATGCATGAAAATGGTTTTATGTGTCCTGTCTGTTGGCGATATCATGCATGTAACGGAATGCATGGCTCAGGAAAATAAACCTGGATCTACCGTGTTCCCCAATATTAACAGAGCACCTCATCCTGATTTATTAATCCCTTCAATAGCCAAACTTCTTTATGTAAAATGTTGCCTCGTCTGTATATTTTGTTGCTTGATAGGTTGTTGCTGATTCCTGTGTCGTTTTCATATGATTAAACCTTCCAAGGATAGCATTGATGACAGATCTACTACATTTTATTAGCTTAACATACCGTGTAGTGCAATTGTTTATTTTTTCTAAGTGGAACAGCACCTTTAATAGTCTTGTACGTGTTTTATATCGTACTTGGACGCAGTTAATGTAATATCAATAGGCTTCATGCCAGTGTCGGCGTCTTGGACACCCACGATGGTCAATTAGCTGAGAGTTTACCGCCAGCTGTGAAAGTCGCCAAAGCTCTGTATGGAGTGAGAGAACCCTGGGTCTGACGCCGTCTTCTCCTGTGGCACGGGATAAAATATATCATTCAGAGCTTCGCCTTGCTGACTTGTATGGCAGGGGTTGCTCAGATTTGAAGATGTTGGGCCACAGCCCAAAGCCTTTTCATATGTATTAATTGCAGTTCCACACAGTGCCACCAGGGTGTGCAGCGTAACAGGGGCTATTGGAATCATTTCGCCCCCAATAGATCCTTTTTGGAGTCCCTTTTTTGGTGAGAGCTAGATATAGCTGCTTGAGCATCATCTTGCCTACCAGTTGATGTTTGGGACAAATTGATGTTAAACCCAATGGGCACCAATATTAATTAATCCTACAATTCTCTATGCAGAGCAGGAACCATACAATTCATAGAAATCCACATCATCACTATCTGAATGTATAGAATTCCAAACCTGGCCCAGTATCTAGACTGACATTGGATAAAGATAATTAACCTTTAAGGTAATTAGCTTTACGGTAATCTTTTGACTGGCATATTATCTGAATTGCCCCATACAGTACAGTCATATAAATTAATATAGATATATAATAAAGATACAGCTTGGTAAGAGATACAGAAGTGCGTCGTATAAAGGAAACACGTAGGGCTCAAGCTCCATAAAGGTAGTTTTCACAGCTACTGTCTGAAAATACTCGTTTTAAAATATTATTTCTAAGTAACCCTGTTTCTTTAAGAAAGGGAAGATCCACTTAGCTTGATGTCCGAGCTTGTGTTTACAATGATTACCAACGAAATAACCTTTAATCCCATCGCCTTCATGTCAGAAGGTGTGAATGATTGATCTGTGCTCTGCAGGCCATGGCATTTATAGCAGAGCTGCGAAAGAAGGTTGATTGCTAAAGGAATACGTATTACCAACTACATTTTCTAGCTTAATGTACGTTTACCGTGCAGGGGGGGAGCCTTAGGACGCGGCACGTCTGTAGAAAATATTTAGGATTAATCCGCTTTGCTGATTTATTGCTATCTGCTTACCTCTTCTTTTACCAAGATTGTAAAATATAAACCTTGCTGTTATACGGGACCACTGGTTTGTAAATGAAGAGCAGTATAAAGTTGCCCGGGTCATGGGTGGGACCACGGTTGGGTATGTTAGTGTCTTTTACTGTTGTGTGTGTGTTTTAGTGTTGGGTGCCTGGATGGTTGTGTTAATATAAGTGTGTTAGTATGAGTATCTGGGTGTATCTTAGCGTTTGGATATGTTGGTGTATGCGTGTTAGTGTGTGCATGTGTGTCAGTGTCTGTGCATGTGAGTTGGTGTGTGTCTGGTTGTGTTAGTGTGACATGTTTATTAGTTAGTGTCAGCGTGCATGTTATTGTATCTGGTTGTGTTAGTATGAGTGTCTAGCTGTGTGTGTTAGTGGAAGGGGCTCTAAAATCCCCCCTTGCTTGGGTCCATAAGTCTCAATATTGAACCCGATTTTGCAGATCAGCTTTTACATCATGCAGATTGGTTTTTGGAATAAATAAGGAAGTCACCTGGGGAAAAAATCTAGTTCTTTGTTCAATATCTGAGAAATTCTGCAGCAGTTAATCTACAGTACAGGCCATATTCTTATATAGAATGGGATGAACTCTTTGTATTTAAAGAGTACACCTGCTTGTTAAGAGGTGGTGTTTTGCATTATGTAAGCTGTGTGAAAGCAGGTGTGTCCTTCAAGAAAGAAAACTCTATTTGCGCCCTTCAGGAATACCGTCTTGGAGACCCACAAAAGGCCCGGCTAGAGCTTGCTTTACTTAATCGCGGTAACGAGAAGGGGCTATGTGCTGTAACTACAGATTGAGGGAGAGACGCTAAAAAGCCCATTTAGGATGGACTGCTATTTTGGTGATTTATTCTGAAATTATGTTCTTTCGATTTTCTGCAAAGTTAATAACAAGGTTCAACAAAACACCACTTATTGTCAGTGCTTTTACATTTACAGAGTGGAAAGCAAATATTTTTGCATATGTTTTGTAGGCGTAAGTGCATCCTTAAATGTCACTTAGGCGATAACTACTGGGATTTTTCTTCAATTATGTGGCAAGCAGACACACAAGGCTGTTCTCTCTCTCTCTTTCTCCGAGTCCCATTTGGAGTTGGCTGTATTGTTTATGTAGGTACAGAGCGAAATGGATTTCTTTTTTCCCCCGCACAAGACAATGCGTTGAAAGTCAGAAGCTAATGAAATGGTCCGGGACCTTTTCCATCCCATCGAAAAGCAGGTTGTGTGTGTGGTACAGACAGGAAACCTCTTGTCTCCAAAGATTCAAAGATACCGTTTCTTTGTCTTATTAACCAAGCTCAGCTCCACGGGGTCGCGATGCTTGCAGGATGTCTGCGAAACCTCAAGCCTTCTTAAAAATAAGCCCTGACACCATGTACAAAACTGAGATTATGTAACCGCAAGACGCTTTCTCGCAAGCGTTTATAGGTCGGACGCGTAAACTGAAATTGACTTGTTGAGGTTGTCTTGTGGTTTAAATACAGTAAAGGAGAAGTGCTGCTTGCCTTAATACCCAATACCAAGCTCATTCTCAACAGCTTCCTTCTGATCCTTCTGATGGGAAGCCATCCAAATGCCTACCAGGAACGAGACTCTTAGGGTTTATTCAGTCTAATTAGTACTAGTCTATAGTAGCAATACGCCTTCAAATCCTCTGATGAGTCAGGGGGTTCAAGATGTTTGGGCAAAGATTCCCGTTCTGATGCCGTTCCTGTGTGTGTCACCTTATGCCTCCATGGACACATCTCTTGGGTAGAGATGAATAGGAAATATGGGGCAAGGAGACTGTTGTGGGTTAAATATTTACTTAATGTTAAAAATGGCAGCTTCATTGTTGTATAGGATTGTGTTAAGGTTTTGGAGATCACTGCTAATATCAGGTCTGAATCGTAAAGGCCTATCATTATAAAAGAATGCAGCCATAATATGTAATGGACGGTCGTTTTATAGCCAGTTGTGATAAATGGCATCTTTGCACAATTGCACAATTTGAGTAAAATTGATTGTGTGCTATTCTTTTCTTTTCTGGTAAATTATCTTCGATACGGGGGCTGCACTTAAACCTTGGGAGCCCCACGAAAAATCGTCGCATTCCATGACATAAATAATAAACTCTGGCTGGAGCCAGAATGTAACCTAGCAGAGTATTCCGACTCTAAGAGTCTTAACAATGGTCCCCAAAACGGCCCTGATTTAGTGGTTATTTCTGGAGAGGGAGGCAATGTGGACTATCTCAATGGAATGCTGTCTGAGACGTTCCCGGCAGCCTTTGGAAGACCCTCGGCCAGACCAACAGCTGCGGTGAGGGAGGAGCTTTTGGAAGTGTGTAAGATTATCCAGATATCGGCTTGCACCGGCCTCAGCATGGCCTGTTTCCAATCAAGTCCTAAAAATAAACTATTTAATCACCTGAGCAGCAACACACTTTGACCGTCTTGAGCCTCAACCCCAAATCCTTCAAGAGCCTGGCTCACATCCTCTGTCCTCCCAGCAAGAAACAGCCCTTTCTTACACAGGAAGGAAGATATCTCTTAAGACGCTTCTTATTTTTTTTCTGTAGTTTACGATATCTGCTTATTCTGAATAAACCCAGGATGTGCAAATAGCTGTATTTTTAGATAGCTGACGATAATAAATCCTAAAGAGCAGACAATCCAATGACTATGACTTGGCCACAGAAGATCCTTTCAGGGAAGCCATAATGAGCCTGATTTATTTTCTTTAAGGAATAATCTAATCTATTCTAATATAAAATATTCTAAAAATGTTTTAATGCATGTTGGAGTCCATTTTTCTTGGACTCCGGTGTATTTTTATTGCATGAAAACCGGAGCATATATGGTTCAGCTAGAAAATGAGACTCTTATCTCCTTTGAGTCCTCCTTCAGGCTTCCTCTACCGGAACCAGGATGCTCCCTTGAAACAGCCACCAAACACATGGATGCTAGCAAGCCACCAACTTTCCGATAACTTACACGTGATTGGCTGCTGCGATTTACATAGAACATGCGCATAGTGAGTGAAGATGTATCAGCTCCAAGTGACACAACGCAAGTTTGCCCCAAAAAGAATTAAGTTCAGTAGTGATTATTGATGTGTTCTCTGTATATTCTATTCTATATTCACATGAGAAGAATGTATTGGGGAACTAAGGTCATAATTTTTTCTCTAAAGCGACGATGTCACCCAAAGCATCCAATACATTACTCAGTACAACGTACACAATTATCTATATCATTTTAACACTCCATATGGTAGCCTTAAGCTATAGGCTATATTAAAATATTTAAATGTCCTGCCTCATATGCTCATGTAATGTGATATATCTAATCCCCCAACCACCCCCTCTCCCCATTGGAAGATATTTTGCGGGGTGTCCAGAGGCTCCCAACAGATGGAAATCTTTACTACTTGGGTCTTACAAAATTCCGTATGATGCTTCTTTGTGCTCTCTTGAGAATTTTTTTTTTTGTGGTTACACAGTCACTTTAATAAGGAGTTAGATTTAATATCAAGGAAAACATTGTCTGGCTTCTTAACAAGGTTACTTGACATCCCAGGTGATCCTTGTCACAAGGTGACTATTAGTCAGAAGGCATTGTAAACATTCTTAAAAGGCAGAGAAGTGGCTCCCCCCCCTCCCCAGTCTCTCTCTCTCTTCCAATTTCTTCTTTTCATCTGTTGAAAAACGTTTTTTGGTGCAGACAAAAGAACTGCTTTGTTGCCAAGTCTGCGCCAGGCATCCTTTCAGAGAAGCGGTATGCACCAGGAAGTTCTTCTACGAAGGTATAATCAAAGCATACTCCGTCCCTCTTCGTAATAGATCGCCGCTTTCTGCATTCCTCCGGCACAATGCCCAAGAAAGTGAAAACACGCACATGGGGAGACTGCCTCCGACCTATTTGTCATGCTGCCTAACACTCTGTAATCAAGCTGTGGCTTCAAATGCACACCGTGTAATTTGTGCGTAAATTAAGAGGTGTTTAAGAGCAGGAGATGTTTGAGAGCTAATGGCTTGCGGCTGACACGCCGCTCTTTAGAGCTGCAGCTCTCGGTACACACACCTGAGACCCGCCACCCGTTCCTTTCTGCATGCGCAGCTGTCGTTCTGTTTGACTGCCGACACCTGCAGTAAGATGCCGTTGAAACGGAAACCGCGGGAGATGGAGCCACACACCTCTTATAGCATAATAGAAGCAAACTGATTTCAAGTTGTTATGAGGCTCGTTTGGGAAAGGTTCTGTAAATTGTGATAATCCTGCATGCATAGTGCTCACTGCGTATGTCTCAGAAGTGCTTAGTATCACTACCTCATTAGCATCGTCGTGTGGATGATAGGTCTTGCTGTTTTAAGGTTACGACATGCTTCTGGTTGGCCAAGTTTTAATCTTCGCTGGTGCAAGTATGTATCATGGTGCGAGATAAGTAATGCGGTTACGAGGAACAAATCTACAACCTAGAGGTGTTGATCCTTGGTGGAGAACTATTAGTGGGACGGTCAAAATACAAGAACATTGGGAAGGGAATGCCCCTCTCTAAGTTGTGTGATTATGGTCCTTCTGACTGGGAAGATGGCCACGATTAATGGTGTATTGTCTCTTTTACCCAGTGCCGAGCAGCATTAGCTGCTATCATTCCCTTACTCTTGAATAGAAATATTCAGCCCATCGCTTCCCGTGCTCTTTACTAAGCCATGTAGGATCTCTGCATAGTTTTCCCCCTTATGTTCTTTTGTTTCTGATCAGTCTGCGGTTATCGTATTTTTGGCTCTTGTACCTTGACGGCAATTTATTATAGAACAATACAGTCTTGTGAGTAAACTGGCAGGAGAGCGACCGGGCGAAACGACTCCACCGTTGAGGAACTATTGTGACTCTGGAAGCAAGCCAGAACCTGACCAGGGGCTCATTGTTCTAAGTGCTCCAGAGACTTGTTAAGGTTTAACTAGGGTCACTATGCCCTGCTACAGTTTCTATCCTATTTTCAGTACAGAACATACAAAGGATGTATACGTTCAGGATCATATGGGCATCTTTAGTGTGGGAAAGAACCAATGTTGTCCTCAGAGCTTTCAACCTTCCAAGATCTGCTGCTGTCCTTGATAATTAGGCTGAAATTTCATGTTGTCAGTAGAATAGAGCATAACATTGTCTAGTTTTGTGTTTCGCGTGGCTCAATTGTCAAATCGCCCCACAAAGTACTATATGTATTGGTGATTTTCAGAATTAAAGGCACATTAACTAATCTAAAAAACTATAATGCATAGTCGCTGAGGAGAGATTTAAGAAAACTTCCACATCACCAATGCGTTATGTATCATCAACTCACCTACATCAGAAGTTGTCCTTAGTAATCAACAGGGATTTCAGACTTCCAATTCCCCAGCACACCCGAGTGGTGGCTTTTATAGTGATAATTCAGACAAACATTTTTAATTTAATTATTTCAAGAAGGAAGCGGACATAAAACATGTTATATTATACAGGTAATAAAGGAATAACAATGTCCAAAGCCTTTACTGGTGTAAAAAATGTGCTGCCGTTCTTCAAAAAAAAAAGTTGTCTTCAGGTTCCCTGAAAAGGGATTCACAGGCCGGTTTTAATTTAATCTAGAGTTTGTGCTTCACCTCCTGATAACCCATGCCCCTCACATCAGGTCGCACTCCTGCAGAGCGTCATAACACGTTCAGGCTTGGGATTGTCACATAAACTCGTCGCCCTGACCTTTCACACGTCCTGTAATCTTTTAGCCTGTGCTTGGTAGGATTTTTCAATGTTATTAAGAGGAACTCCCTGCAGATGACTTGAGCAGCTGGATGGCAGGAGAACACGTAGAGAGAAAACCTAGAGCCAAAGCAACCGGAGAAATTCAGGATTTTCCACCCCCTCGGATCGTTCTGTTGCCTTCAAGTCATTACTTTGTAATTGGGCTGCTCTCGGTTTCTTTGTTCCTCTAAGGTTGGATCCATCACACGCGGGATCCTTGGTCTGAAATGCCTATTTTTCCCCCACTGAGAAAGACATGATTGAATCTAATATCTTGTCTTCCACAGTAAAATGCATTAATGAAAATAAATGGTTTTTTTCCCTAAGAAAAAACACAAAAATCACATTTTTTGAGGGAACCAGTAGGAGCTGCGTGGGAAAATGTCACTCTTGTGTCAGCTCTAGATGCTTTGTGCCAGAGTCAGTAAAGGAGGCCATAAAACACAAGATTTTATAGACATGGACTTCACTGCTGGGATAGGGAGGAATGTGTCGTATTTCACATCCCCTATCGATGTTAACAGAGTGTGGGGAGGGAAAACCATCTCCCTTCTTCTCGTTAAAGGTACTTCTGTGTCAGAGGCTACCGATTCTGGACCTTAGATTCTATTCCTGTTTCCTTCTGTCAGCACCTTGGGCTCATGATCAATGTTCCATCTAATTTTTCTTAGTTGGCATGCGCAGAAAATTTCTCTTGTGCAAAAAGTTTCACAGAGCAAAAATTTTGTGCGCACAATATCCGC
>VKOC01000008.1:30931418-30941486 GCA_009364415.1 Spea multiplicata
CTTACTTTTGAAATCAATGGAGGTGGCGGCATCTAATCACATGTAAACTTCCTGAACACTAACGTCCAACTAGCATATATGTGGCTTAATTGGAGTGTGAGTGCTACAGAGCATGTGCCAGACGTGTACTTAAGTATGCCCCCTCTTTACCTAGTTTCAATAGAGGTAGCCAAGTAGACAAGGAAAATGCTGGGGACCACTGCTGATACCACATTGAAGCGATCTAGAATTATACTAAAATGTCTAAGCTCATCTGATTTATCCAGAAAAGCACCTCATGTTCTGGCTGAAGAGTTACTTTAATTGTACTATATCCCAACGGCAGTGGCCCAATATCTTATGCTCCATACATGAGCAGAACACCTTTGCCCCTTTTGTGTCAGTAAAGTCTTTCCTCGATAAAGGATACGGGAATATCCGATTCTGTATCAGACTTAGAATGTATCATGTACCAGAAACCTAACCCAATAGCTTATGTACAGAACATACAGCTGGTAGCTTTGAGGTTAATCGCATATGCAGACTTCAGCCTTTTCTTTGACGTTCTTCAGGGTCATAGTCTGATGGGAAAAGCCCTCAATGTGTTATAACATATTGCCCTTGGCTTTTGAGACCCGAGAGAGTTCTATAACATCTTGTATGGACCTATTACGGAGATTGCTTTATGTCTCCATTTCACCTTAACTAACGACATGGATGTGTAATGGAGAAGGCTGCGGGGTCCTGTCTTAACACCTGCTGGGTTGCTGACACTGGCTTCCCAGAGCTCTCTTTCCTTCACCTTTGATTAGAATTAATGATGGTTCCCAGAGGTTGTGAGCTTGCTTCTCATCCATATATCATCCAGGGTCAGGCTCTTTTCTCCTTTATTTAGAGACAGAACATTTGCCGATTCTCTGAGGTAAGATCCATTACCAAAAGGTTACCATATGCAGCCAATCCATTACCAATGAGAAGGTCCAACTTGGAAAAGAGAATGGGAAAGCGCAACAATCTTACGTGAAACACCAAAAAGCAGAGATAAAGCTAGAGTAGCACATGGGAAACATTATGTGTTCTTCTCTTACTATATATGAAGGTAATACAAATATTATTGTTACCATTAATTAGAAAGGAATCACCTTGCAGTTAGGACTGCACCCAAAGAGACCTTTAAATGTCTGGGACAATTATTAATGGTTTAGATCGGCCCTGTGCTGGGTTTACCCATCACTGCTGCCCACAATCCCACCACGTATTCCTCCCATCCACTATACTGGGCCATTAGAAAGGTCCTTTCCTGACATAGCACAAAAAGAGACAATTTAGTTTGGAGAGTCCACCATTATACATTAAATGCATTCCAGTGACTAGGAAAGTATGCCGGTATATAAAATGAGCAACAAAGAAATGTCTAACTGGGGGTATCATGGAGATATCTTTGGGTATATAATGCTGGGTCAAAATATACAGGAAAAAGTGAGGAGGGCTCATTGCGAAACCACCTTGGGTAAGAGATGGCTGCCAAAGGTCTCACCCCATGGCCAGGGCTTAAAGGATAAAGTGTCTTGGATCAGAAGATTGAGAGTTCGTAGTCACTGTCGAAGGTGGTACAAATGTGCCGATCCCTGCTCTTAGAAGGTAGTACAGTGGGTGACCTTAGAAGGTAATGCATGGGGTAGACATAAAGCTATTCTGAATTTTAAACAAGACCAAGAACTGATTAACATCCGAGTTTTTACAGCAGGAAATAGGCAGAATAGATGGGCCGAATGGGCCTTATCTGCCGTCAAATTCCATGATTCCATAGAAAGCCAAAACGCAATAAGCTCATGTGAATGTCAACCACAAATTAACAAATATACATGTCCAACAAAGCCAAAATAACCAAAAGGCAGATGGGACGTGATCACAGGGAACACAATACTGGCCACCGGATACGTCACCCATGTGGCATACAGAAGTGTATAAAATATACAAGCGTCTGGTAATGGATGGAATACCCCAGAATAGACACTTCCTTAAGTCATCTCTTGGTCTCACCATGACCCAAAGGATGACTCTTATCTCATGACGGGTAAAGTAATACTGCAGCACATATTAAAGCATTTTCTTTCAGCTACTTATTCTATAAAATATTAATTACACGCCTGCAAGTATGTGCTGTTTATACAGTGTATTAGATAACAGAGTTCCTGCTCAGCCCTAAATCAATAAGAGCCCGTTCAGCATCAATCATCCTCAAGTCTCTCTCGCAATATCATACATAGTAACGATCATTTCCCCTCATTCCTAAACCTTACCTACAACATTCCCTGGGAGACGCAGCAGCCATTCCATTAATACACAAAATGTATGGTATAAAACGCATTACCAAACAAAATACATCTGTATATATATATATATATATATATATATATATATATAGCGCCACATATTCTGGTATCTGAGATGCTGGCTGTCCAGGAATATTCCCTCAATAGCTAGCTAAATTTGTTTTGTTTTATATCACACTTTTTGACAACGTCCGTTGGAGGAAGTGTCCCCCACAATGAAACCCAAGTTCCTTGCTCCCTCTTTTCAGAATGAGTTCTAGTTTAACCCAATAAAAAGGAACAATATTCTGGGAATAACCCACAGGATGCAGGCTTAAAAAATGGGTTTCTTCAGAAGAGTTTGCTCTCGTTCTAGATGACTAACCATGAGGAGCTACCAACAGGTCATTGCGGTGCTCCAAAGTAACATGCCATCAAAAGCAATACATCTCCCTTTGGCGTTTTTAAATGTTTCAAGATATGAGGACCAGTTCCAAGCAAACGCCGGCCTTGATTCCCGAATCCGTGTAAGAGCGCACTGCTCCAATAACATGGATTATCAAACAAATCATAATGGGGTTATGAGGATGCAGAGAGAAGTTGGGAGTTGACAAAATTGAGATATGTAAACTACAAAACCCGACATATTGCCAAGGTACATCTACAGAAACAAAGTGTATGTAGAGGGTGCAAATACTCCATAACTCCTCCACGCTGAGTGAGAAGTCCACAGCAAATGAAAGAGTCAAAAGACCCAAGGTGTCTTCATGCACAGGCAACATATTTAACTAAATGATGTTCATCGAGCCTTGATAATGACTGGCTGGCTGTTCCATTCCACATAAAAAAGTTACATTTGCCCATAACGTGGGTCTTGCGACTCGTCGTAGGTATGCTCCGGACTGGGAGATACATTTATCGTCTCGTATCTTTTTGTGCACTTAGATATGTAAGATGACAGGCATTCAAACTAGAAATTAAAGAGACTAGAAAACAAGCAAAGACCTCCTGGGGATTCCTGCAGAAATTTATAAATATGCTGATATATACAGTATACAGACAACATCTGTGATTTAAACAAAATCAATACAAAAAGTTGGAGGTGGTAGCACCTGTATTCCTATTGCAAGACAAACCTTTTGTAGAATTCGTACTGCGTATCTATAAGTGGTGGGTCCCAAAGGAAACACAAATAACCCTCGGTAAAATGCACAAAAAAAGAAACCAAAATATTGTACATCCTACACAGAGCACCAGCCATCTCCACACGAAAATCGATGCAAAACAGGGCATCACCTTCAAAAAAACCCCTTCTCATTACCTTCAAGGCTCTTCAGAGCTTATATCTCCTTCATATATTCTAACACATTTACAAAGCCCCATCTTATAAGTACTTATAAATACAAGATAATAATAATAATATTATAAACTGTATCTGTATATCCACCGACTACTTACTATTTAATTTCTATGCCCTAATTTGCCTAAAGTATTCATACCTAGCATATTCCGAGCAAGGTGTCTGTAGACTACGTTGCTTATTAGATGTGTATTGGCCAAAATGACAGCACCAAAGCCTCATGTTTATTGAAAGCATGAATTTATGGGATTGGATTAGAACGCTGGCAATAGGTTCCTCTACGGCTGCGTATTGTCTCAAAGACATAAATGAAACAGAATCTGGAGCAAAATGAACAGGTTGACAAAGCCCTCACCATGTCTACTTACTACCCAAAGTGGCTGCTAGAACAGAGTGGTGTTCTTTTCACGAGAGCCACTTATTAGTGAAAAAATATCAGTTACTACATACAGTAATAGCAAAAACAGGCTTTAGGTATATAATTTCAGTATTTCATTCATGCATTAATGTCCTATTTACCATTAAACTTTCTTTATAAGGACTAGTTGTGTTACACACATGGAGAGTTGCCCTGGGGAATGGACCTTCAAAGAACCTTTGCTTCTAAAGAGAAGGTAGTAACAGGGTTTGTGGGTTTTTTTTTATTATTCCCATTGACCTTATAAACCCACAATCCGGTTTTCCTTACCTAAAAACGGCAGGTCTCTCTCAGTCAGTTTCTGTCTCAGAAGAACTTCGTGTTCATAACCGATAGAGCTTAGAGGAAGTTGTCAAGGAACCTCAGAAAAGTTTCTTTGCGCATGTGAGATGTTGCCTCATTAATTATTATTATTTTCGGGAGCAATTGATTGTCATGAAAACACAGAGACAGATAGGATGTTGCCATACAACATGAAAAGGCATCTTAAGAGTTCCTGCGTCATTATAAGAGTTACCCTTAAGAGGAAAGAATAAAATGGCAGCTAAGGGTTATTTATCACGCAAATAATGCTTTTCCTAAGCGGAAAAACACCGTTAAATGCTATATTTTGGACTACATCATCTCCTGGCTCATTTGTCGGATAGCACTATCTTTGTTGTAGCAAGTGTGTTACTTGAAGCACAGATGTCATCTACTCCAAAGGGTTTTATATTGACCTGATATGCGTGATCATCATCATCACCCTCATCCATTATTGTATTATTCTGTATTGCTGGATTTCTATTACCCCCCCCAGGAACTTCAGAAGTAGTATGCCTGACATCTGTGTTTAAAAACATTCTTTTTTCACTTAAAGAAGATAGCGTTACCGAACGGCGAGTGTATCAACATTTAACATACCTGGTTTTAATACTACTTTTAAAAAAGTCACCCAATGGTATATCTTTCGATGCTCTCGGTCTTTCGTATGATTGTTGCCGGCTAATAAACAGTAACAATTTGTTAGAAACGTGGTCTGCGTACGCGTTGGTATGGTTTCCCAGGGCTGCGGCATTAAGATTTGGGTCTGAGAATTGCTTTTCCTGCTAAAAGAACCTTTAAAGGTTAATAAATAACCCATCAAGCCCAAAAGCACCCTCTCCTCTAGAAGTGGCAGGGTAATACCCCAAGGCAATAAAGCCGCCGATACCCCCCCCGTCAGCAATAATTCTGCCAATGCTTTTACTCTGTAACACCGTATTATTACATAAATAGCACATGCGCCGCTGCTGCCAATTTGCAATACGGCCAGACTGAAGAACCAGATAAATAAAAATAGATAACTTGGTCCGCAGAGACAGAAGGAGCGCGCGAGAGAGAGAGAGAGAGGGGAAGAACATAAGTGGAGGGTGAGGACAAACTGGGAATAATACAAGAGCTGAAAAGCGATTTCCTAATGTAGAAGTGGCCCAAACACTTAGAGCTGGTCTATAATGTTACTACCTGTTATTGATGGATCCCGCTGACCATAAGGCAAAACTTGTAAATAATCTCACAGGCTATTTTCCGCCCCGTGAACAACCGAGGCCCTTCTTCCCGTAAGCCTCAGAAACCCTTCCTGTGAAACAGCCCCCTGCCATTTGCAAAAAGCCTGTCTCCGTGCTTTAGCCCGTGCATATATAATTAGAGCGTTATATTTAAAATCAATACGCAATCCTTCAGAAGACATTATGCTTTTAAAACCTTAAACTTTCAATTGATTTTTAACTATTTTATGTGCCCTGAAATTAACATGTAATTTCGGAAAACTTTTGCCCTAATGTAACACTTCCACACAGCCATAAGTCAACGGGCTCGTGCCAAGGCTGGAGACGCGGCGGTTCTTCTTCTTCGTTGGGCCAGAAAGCACGCAGAGAGAGAGAAGGCAATGAGCCTCGCAGGGGTATTAATGGTGGAGATCTTGCCCGGCATCACACAAACACCTCTTACGGCGTTTGAAACCGATCTGTCCACATCCTACAAACGCCTGAAATTTTAGCTATCCAAATACAAATTTTGGAATGATCGCCACTATTATTCCTTCTAAGAACTCAAAGGGTCAAGAAAATGCGTTCCAGTCAGCTCAATTCATACCTGATCAGATATAAATGATCAGTCCTTACAGATAATGGACCCCTGGATTGGCCCATACCTTGTCTCTACTGCGACACTGACCCCTAAGCTAAAAGATAAAAAAAAATAATTTATAAAATTAACAATTTCATTTCAGATCCATTTGATTAACACAATTGGCGAGTCACTGCATAGAATATTCCAGGGTTAATATTAAAGGGTTAATATTTCAGCTCATTTAGACAGCTTACTCTGGTTCACTTTTAAACTATGTTGAACTCAGGCAAAACTTATTTTGCCTCGAATATACTATTCTGTTCTTGTCTTCACCCAGATCCATAAAATGTAATTGTTATTGATTTACATAGCACCACCATATTCCGCAGTGGCGTACAATGGGCAGCGCGTAACGACCGGAATTAACAGAAAGAGGCCACTACCCAAACTAGTTTTACAATCTAGGATCATTAAAAGGTTCCATCTTTTTTTGCCAATGCAACGGAAAGCTCGGCAAAAGGTTAACATGGCGTCCTTTCCTACGTTATTACGATAAACCTCCTGGGAAAACACAAAAGATAAAAGTAAGTTGTCCAACGCCACTTCATATCACAGCAATGATCTTTCTAAATACCTCCACAGGCCAATCAAGCATTTTCCTGATAGTTTCTATAAAATGCTAATCAATTATTTCCTCACCAGGCACGGCTTTTTTTTTTTTTTATTAAACCACAAAGCCATTAAAGCCGATTATAACTCAAGCCGGGCTGCCAATAGCAGCAGATGTAATGATAGCAGCTTGTTGGCCGCCGATAAACGTAGGCAGGGTCACTATATTTGGCACGAGACAGAAATGCATTAATACGTCAAACTAATATACTTAAGCGCTTGTCTCTTCGACGCACCGGCGGAAATCTGCGCCTTATAACGGCCCGTCGCTATAGGGTCTAAGTGACTACTCTGGAAGGAAAGTTGTTGAAAACCAGACTCGCAGACCTGCGATCGAAGGATACTGTTTAATGCAGTCCACCATGGGCCCGTTACAATAGTCATTGATGATACACTGAAAGGGAAAAGACAAAAAAAAAGCAAGAATCAGAAATCATCGTCAATTAGATATATATATATTGAAATGAGAAAAATGTAATTAAATGTGTCGGAGGAGAAGGGTTGCATGGAGGAGCGTAAAAAATGATTATGGATCATCACATAAGATATGTACTCTGTTTTTATCAAACCTTACACCGCCACGCAGCATTTCAATTGAGCTAACCTATCCCAACATGGACCGTGATGTACAGCGTGACTCCTTGTTATACCAGTTATAAAGAGAAGAGCTATGAAGAACATGAAATGCTCCCCAGGCAGGTTGGCCACTGATATTTTAGACTTATGGCGGCCTCCGGGATGTTTCACGGCGAAGAACCTTTCCCCTTCTATACTGGATCAGGTTATTACCTGATGGACTTGATCGGCAAGAACAGGGTCCGGGATTAGGGACGTGTCGCGCAGCATGCTGATCAAAACTGGCCTTGTGTCTGAAAGCAAAAAATATATAATTAACTAGAACACTAGAAATTAAAGCATAAAATGAAATATATTTTACAAACCGGAATTACCTATTAGAAAAGCACAGCCAACAAATGTGTTTTAAGGATAAAATAAAGCATTAGATGTGGATACAGTACTACACTCATACACTTGCTTTTGATCTTTTGTGCCATCATACTTTTCAGCATGGTGGAGAATTCCATCTAGAAACCTTTAATGACCACCAGAGCACACCTCCCAACAGCGCCAGAGTCCACGAGACAGTCCCGATTCTTGGGAACTACCCTGCCTTTCTCTTAGTTTAAAAATAGCTGGGTTATCGTGCTGATCTTCCAGTATTCTCTCTCGTCTAGCATGGTGGCAGGAGAACACACAAGCAAACACAGACCTGCGACCCTAGCATCTGCCGTAGGTAAATTATTTAAATGCCTCTTTAAAGGAGGATATTCGGGAATACATTTTGAACAATAATATAATAAGACCAGGTCAGGTCAGACTAACTTATTCGCCGTCGCTGTAGGAAATACAGATCCGGGTGTTGCAGTGTATGATTTATTGAGACTCTGCTAAAGCATTTGATTTGGTTGCAGATAACACAAAATTAATAAAGGCAACAAAAAGGGCTAGTGGCCAATAAAAACCATTCCCATGTGACCTGTAAGGCAGTTGAAGGAGTTCTTTATGTTAAGAACATTAAAGATATTTTAAAAAAAGTTTTTAGATTTTATTTGAGCATTCGTGCGCAGAGTACACTTTCGCATGTCCTACGTCATCAAGCAGCCAGCGGACTTCAAAGTGCCAGGGCTTCCCCGACGTAGCCAGCCCGGCTCTGCTTTGCAAAGATGACTATATAGGAGGTATAAAGGCTAATAGGGGCAGATTGTTAATTTATTTTTGGCGGGTTTTCTGTCAATCCTACTTTTTTCGAGAAAAAAAACGACACATACGATGAGCTAAAGCCTGCAATCAACCAAGAGTAAACCAGTGGGTATATGTGCAAAGAAATGCGTGCATGGAAATAATTACGGCGTGGGGATTTAATTGGCCGAGAGATGCCCGTAAAGAAATAATTTGCTTGCCAGAAATGGATCTATAGGCACTACAAAAAATACAGGAAAGACATCGCTTTACTCCGCTTCCTCATTAAGCTAATAACGAGGAGACAGAAAATAAGATATACAGAATTCTTTAATGTTTTCTTGAGACATTTTTAAAGATCATTATCGGCAAACGGGCTATTTTTAGGTTTATGAAAATCACTAAACTGATTCTTAATCATTAATCAAGGTCCACCGGCAATGAACGCAGAACCTACAATTAATGGGAATGGCGACAAATGTATACTATGCAGGAAATTAAAAGGTAATAAATATAAAAACACCTGAATTAATAGGCAAAACACACAAAAAAGGCAATCATTTATTCCAATGGCATTAAACAATGAAGCAAGGGGTTACACGCTCCCCGAGATACGTGCAGAACACAACATTGTATTAGACTCTACCAGTTCTGATGGAAGGCTGTTCTATTTATCTACCACCAAAGGCACACGTAATTTAAAAGCTAGAATATTTCCCACAATGCCTCATTGAGGATCACACTGGAATCCCAATATCAGGTCTTCATGGACTCCAACTGTAATTACGACAATGTAGTTCCTCTGCAAATACACTATTATATGACAAATGCAACGTAAAGGCAATTATGAGGCAAGATGGAAGCTCTCCAATACTTCACAAGTATATTAATCAGGTATATATATATATATGGGTACCTATACGTGCTACCCACTCATTCTCCAAATCTCCGCATTACTAATATAGGCTTTGCTGACATGAACATAAATCCCAGTTGGAGGTTGTGGGCCATTGCATGTCCAACACAGGGTAAATGAGGTGGGAACAGATTCTTAATTGAACGGTTATTTCTTTCCCAACATTGGGTAATTAACCTATGATGATTTATTATTGGGCCTTTCAATTATCAAATTGCTTGAAATATAGCCTAAAAGATTCAACCAAACATGCACTCCATACATTCATTCCATTGGTGCGCTTGTGTCAACCATTTTTAAGAGTCAAAATCATTACACAAATGTTCCGTGGTCCTTCAACCCCTTCACCAACGTGCCATCTCCTCGGCGGACATGGAATTTGAAGGAGAACAGCAAGTACCACATTTTACATTTACATTCAGCTTGAAATATAACATAGAAATGGCAATTCTTACCCACTACAATTACTGTACATCACACAATTGTCTAAAGGTATCATTACAAAAACATGGTCTTGGCATGGTCTGTTAGTTCTTCTCTAGTTCAGCTGTCAAGCTCAAAAGGGACTCCACTCAAACTC
>VKOC01000008.1:30941586-30990856 GCA_009364415.1 Spea multiplicata
CTGGATTTCATTTCATGGATCTCGGCTGCTCCGTAAAAAAAAAACAAAAACAAAACCCATGAAGTAACAAACCTAATTAATTGTAATACGAGCTACAGCAAAATATATATATATATTAAAAAACTCAAAAAAATTAAAGAATAAAAATTACCCCACATATGGCTCATTAGCACGCTGAATTTTTCATCTAAAAAAAAGCAGCGTTTTGGCATAAAAAAAAAGCAACAAAAATAGTTTTTCATGAATGGTTAGTGACGCAGTGTCGTGGCACAAGTGGCCACAGAAACCACTGCCTGCCCGTGTTTTATTATTATTTTATTTCCACTGCTTTCCTTTTGCTTCTTCAGCAGAACCCTTAGTATAAATCATTGATTCCACCAGCATGGGGCAGTTAAAATGTGGCCTCTGGCATCTCCACGTCCCCAGAAAGAAGGCAATCGTCTTGGAAGCTCCCGTTACAGTAAGTGACCTCGCTGGTGACACTGAAGATCACACTCCAGGTTCTTAAGTGCCGTATTTACTCTTTAACCCTCGGCGTCTCCAGCTCCCTGGTGGTACTTGAAAATTACTCTTTTACAGGACTGTCACTTGCTCTTCTCTAATTTGATGCAGCGGCAGAACAAGAGGCCTTTTTTTTAACCTCTTCCGTCCCTGCCAACCGGCTGATGGTAATAACGGTACCAGTAGTTCCCAAAACGAGATTCTGGATACTTACGTAAAGTACGCTTCCAAGGGTAGGGGTTGAATTTTGAATCTTAAATACTGTTTACAAATGATAATCCTGGGCTTTTAGGTAAGTATTATATATAAATAATCCACAGACCCTTGCAAATAATTCTAAAACCGTGTGCAGCGATGGAGATCTTCTGATGAGCTTATAAATGTCACCCGCAACCGGCCCTCTTTCCATATGGAGTCAGAGATTCATTTAGGGACGTTGAAAATACCTTCAGCAACGGGTCAGCTTAAAGGGACATCATAATTTCTATATTAAAGTATTTTATGATTACTTTAAGATGCATTAAAAAACAAACCAAAAAAACTTGCCTTTGAAGAAAACTGCAGCTGCAGAGCTGCAGCTGTCCTCCTTCTCCATGGACAATTCTTGCCACTGATTGGCTGCTTCAAGCAGCCAAACTGGTGTCAGATAGGTGACCCAATTGCAGTCAGCGTGAGCGCTTTCCATACATGCACACGGGCAGTCATGTCAGATGCCTTCTGCAGAACCCCCCCATAAAGTTACAAGGGGGGGGGCATCATGTAAATTGAAAGGGTCTTCTCATCCTTTAAAGCGCATATGATGGCTGGAGCAACCCTCTAAGCGAGAGACAGATTTGAAGACGGAGTGACGGCAGGAGAGCGGTCGGTTCTAAGGATTGTTACCGGAGGGTAATGATTCTAATTATTTGCTCGGTATTGTTTACTGTTTGATACGTCGAGCTGATATATTAAACCTGGCAGGAGCGTGCTAAAAACGTCTTAATTGTGCTGTGTGTACATTAGAGATGTGCTGTTACATGTGACACGGTGTATTCGTTTAGTGTCTGGATGGATGTCTGCTCTGCCGCAGATACATGCGCGGAGTAGTGCTTGCCTGCGCGGGAGACGAGACGCCCTTTGGCGGTATAATTCTAAGGGTCTGCCGAAACCCGGACTGACAGAGTAGGACAAACCGATACGTTCGATAAAGACGGCTCGGCCCACAAGCTTACAATCTATTACAGAATTCTTAGGATTCGGAGGAATTTCAGGTGTAAGTTGAGACCATTAATCAGCAGAGCCTAAAAAAATGATTTATATGTTTTTCAGGGCTCCTTCTTTTGCTTTCTCTTTTTTTAATCTTTATCGTGTGTGTTATGAAACTTATCGGAACTTCTCACTATATCTTCAAAAACGTGACCACAGCGTAGAAAATGTTTATCGCTATGAATGTCTCGTAGGTCACCGCTAAGCAGGATTCTACGTTTAGATTGACGAATCTTGGAAGGATGCAGGCGCTGTCTCTTCATTAAACCGAGAGAAAAGCTCGCAGAAGAAGACTTCCACGAATCCCATCTTCGAAGAGTTTATCGACTTGCTTTTGTTCTGGGAAATTTTCTGCCGGCTTCCTCCGAAAAAGATCTAAATGCTAAGTAAACGCGAGAGAACACCGTAGAGAGATGACAGCTTAGAAGCAGGAGCCCGAACGCAGCCGGCCACATAACACAGATGTCTGAAGCAGTCATCTGCCAGCCATGTCTGTCCTCCGGAGCTGCCCTCCCTGGGTGAAAGCATTCGACACAGTGCTGTCAATGATGCAAATGGCACAATGGAAGCCGGATGCAAATGGGGCACCCCTTGCTGTGCTGCATTGCCCTGTCAACGGCTGTGCATGAGAAAGGAACTGAAGGAGTGGTACTTTCAGGGCTCTGGGGGCCAGCAAAGGTCAAGCAGCGGCAGGCATTTGAATTGGAAATTGTCTGGACTCTGACTCTCTTTGAGCGCTGATACAGTGGGACCCATGCCGGCAAAGCTTCCTTTTCTTAAGCCATCCAACCCTTCTACTAAGTACATAGAAAAAGTAACCGCTGAATAGAATTGCTGTGTTTTAATGACTGCCTGGTTTCCACGCCCTGGGGTATCTCACATGAATTTTTTGTTTATTTTTTTTTATGGTTTTAATTATTTATTGACTTATTTAAATAAATAAAGCATTAAAACACGTCGGGTCTTCATTTGTGTCGAGAAGCCAAATTCAAGAGAAAAAAATAGTGTTTTTTTAAAGGAGTATTAAAATGAAGGAACAAAAGATAAATCTGGCATCATTTCGGGTGTAAATGTAGACAGAAGCAGAGATTGGTCACAGCTCATAGGAAATTATGGAGACAATTAGTCTTTTGTAATAGGGTTAGTGCGCAATATGGACATGTATATTAATAGTGGCGTAACCTAAATGAGAACTAATAGTCAATGAATAATTTTCGGCGTCTCCATCGCCCTTGTTGTCCCCGTTTTTGCCCGTCTCTAGATTCCACGGAGTTTCTAACTTTGTCGAGTAGATGGAGGCATCTGCTGCCTCGTTAATGATATCGGGGTGGGGTGGGGCTGTAACGTAGCCATTGCTGACCCCACCGATGAATTCATGTCAATTAGATTTTATTTTTAATGTAACGGTTCCCAATAATTGTAGCGGCTCACGTAAATAGGGGCGAGTGAATTCCAAGAGATGAAGACCGCTTGGAGATCCATGAAGATTAATTGGAATATTACATATAGCTACTGACTTCCAGGACTTGTTATCGAGGGAAATGTTCTTATTTCATGCAGTTACTTCCTATCAAATATCTTTGATACACTTGCGTAAACTACAAGGTGTAGAAGAACCCTTTGTTCGGATTTCCTTGCAAAGAATAAGAATTCGTTGGGACGCCATACAACTGCTGATCCCTTTTTTTTTTTTGTTTTATTTTTTTTTCTCCCCACCAGGGTCAGCTGTGTACCGTTTCTGAGAGCAGAGGGGTAGTGTAGGCTTCATCCGGAGCAAGGACAGGGCTGCAATATGTTTCGTGCCTCTCTCTAGGGGCATATGAATGCAGATGAAGGATCCTCCCAGGCTTCGCGTTCTCCGAGCCCTGTCAGAATAATGGATGTTGAGCACATGTCAAGCATTTGTTAATTTCTCTGTTATTTGGAGTTTATCTACCATGATCAATCTAGTAAACGAGCGCTTGGCTGCCGTGGCATGTGCCATTGAAATGGTGATTAGGCAGGCCGGCGGAGCCGTCTGCCTTCTCGTTTTTCCCTCTTTGCCAGGTAACCGGTTAGTATGAATAGCAATCGCCTTCCAATTAAGGGCCGGTTTACAGTTTAAATTGGTGGAAATGTATTTGGAAACTGCCACATTAACTTAATGCTTCGGAGCTAACAAAAGTAGTCTAGTTGATTTTCATTCAGTATTTAACAAGGACGAAATGAGCCTGGGATAATGGGATTAGGAAAGAGACAAATATAGATACCTCCTTCTGCTCTTCTTATTCATAATGGTAAACGTAAGCCTGTTCTCTACGAGACGGACTCTCTGAAAGAGGGAATTTCAACATTTTGCCAAGTAGAGATGCTTAGGTAGACAATAAGATCTGCTCGCAAGAACAGAACCTTTTTAGAAAGAACTTGGCATTGATCTCACATTAACACCACTTCGAATAAAAATGCAGTTTGTTAAGAAAAAAAAAAGAGTGTCGGGGTCACTCAGGAATCACACAAATCTAGACGCACAGGATGCTCTGTGGGAATATTATTTTTGCCCCTTAAGAAGATAATGGGGTAAGGTTTTTCATTTTTTTAAATTATATTAGATCCACAGAACACTGTTGTTCTAGAATAGTTTTTTTGTGTGGATTCTAATCTATTTATTAATTATTCTGTAATGCCTCTAGATTGTAAGCTTATGAGCCGGGGGGCTTCTTTAACTAATGTCGGTTCGTCTTAGTCCGTGCGTTCTTGTTTTTGTCAGACCCTTAGAATGTATGGACTGTAAGAAGCGCTGTGTCAATTGTTGGCTCTATATAAATAAAAAATAATAATAAATAATGATAATAATAATAACAATCACTGTGGCGATTTCCAAAAGCTTAATTGAGCAGACGTCCCATAGCACTGAACGTCGCGTGACAAGAGAATTAAAACTGGTTCGTCAATTTAAGATGTGGAAATGGTTTGAAAAATGATTAAAGCCCCTCCAAACAAGTTGCTTTATTGATCAAGTAAAGTATCTGTTGTGCTGCCCGTTGGGTAGAGGTCATTCGCTGGTTATACAGGACATTATAAGGTGAACGTGGAGACAGGAGGAGAGGAGATCTTTGTTTAATGACCTTAAGGCACTAAAGCAATATGAAAAACATTTATTCAAAAAATAAATTTTTTTTTATAGGGATTGGGTATATCTATCGAATCGGGGGAACAGTTGATCACAAATTGCTTTTATATATATATATATATACTTACATTTTTTATGGTATATAGAGTATATCTGTAGCTAACAAGTGTAAAATAAATTAGTATTACGTTAAAGTTCGGTTTTTATTATTATTATTATTATTATTATTCGTATTTGTGTAAAATGAAATAACTATATCTGTATTTATACATCTGACTTGTCCACGAGACCTTCCTCTTATATTATCATTGAAGTCACTGTTATTAGGGCTTCATGGCTTTGGCATTGATGCCCATTAGCTACGTGTGTTGTTGGCCGTGATGGGACGCCAGGAACGATGATGGAAATTCCCACTCCAATTAGGGCTCTGAAACAAAAGGGTTAATCTTGCATAATTATGCACTGTGCTCATTGCTCTCTGAAGACTAATTAAGTATGCCTGGCTCAATATACTCCGCTAGGCTTCCAATACGGCTTTACGTGATCACATCTATCTCTCCGGACATCACAAATAAAGTAAAAATTAAGTGTCTTCCTTTTTCTCAAACTTTCCACATTTCAGGAAATAAAATGGCTTTTCACGTGTGGATCCGGGGTGAGTCCGACTGCCTTGGAGCCCAGAAGGAATTTTTTCCCCTTTTAAGATGAAATTACTCTCATATCAACTAATATGGGTTCATGGAATAGTTGAACTTCATGGAGTATATGTCATTTTTCAACCTAATTAACTGCGTGAGCACAATAATAACCTATAAATATTAACTAGTGATTAAAAAAAGAAGACGAGGAAAACTGTTTTTGTCCAACTTGTTGGTCGGTGTGATATTTTTGACAGGTGCCTTTATGCCATTTGTTTCAGCGTCGCACTAAACTCTATTCTCAATTTCCTTCCCTTTATCAGAAGAAAAGTGATTTTTAACGTGAAGTTTTCATCGTAGCCGCTTGTATTTCTTCAGGGCTGCTGGCTCTGAAATCTGCTTTGGAGATCTGGCCGGTGACTGATCTTTGCTGCTGCATCCTGACCGATAAACTTAATCGTAAATAGATCTTGTTTGCTGCTTTAGAGTGAAAATGAGAGTGTCTGGGAAGAGGAGCAGCAACGAGAGTCTGCTCGTTTGATGGAGCATTCATGCGTGAACGTTTTCTGCCGTTCTGCTAGGTAGAAGCTACCCGGAGAATATCTCCTGAACATGCAGATTGTTTTTGTTGGGGCAGATTTGTGTTAGTTAATAGTGATTTGGGTTCTTTTTAGGTAAATGCAGAGGGATATGGGGTGTTATGGGCACAACCTGTCCCCTCTAAGTTTGAGCTGCTGCTGAAGGACTTCATCTCCCATAATGCTCTTTCGGCTAAGGTGCTGGCTAAGGAGTATGGGAAGTGTAGTCCTGCAGCAGCTGGAGGGCCACAGGTTGGATACCCCTGTTCTAACTAAACAACGGCTGGGAGAGCTGCAGACACCGGTCCACCACCATGTGTAGACAACATCATAAACATGAGGACATATCCGGCTCACAAAAAGTACCTATGCAGGCAAGGACAGGACCAATAGAAGACACAGGTATTGGTTTCTTTGACAAATGAGATGGTGGCCTAGTCTGTCTTGAACGGCCATGGGCTGCAAAACTTTGCCCCGATCCACAGTGACAATGCGATAGTGGAGAGAAGCGGTGCTTCCGGTGTGGAATATTATCAGTAAGCTTCTTTTGAAGGAAGAGGGCCAGGTATACATAAGTAAATGTATGGACTGGTTGGAAGGCATTGGATGAATATATCTGCCCTAGGTTGTTAAGCAATACCCCTAGGGTTCCATTTTAGAGCCAAACCAATGGATCTGAGTGGGATCTTTCAACAGAGTTTCCGACAGGGAAAACAAATATTCAATATTTTTTTCTTGTCATAGTTCATCAGTATGAAATTGTTTGGTTCTTTAAGTTATAATTTTAACACAATATATATATTTTTAATCAGCAATGAAGATATAGAGGGAAGTAGCTTTAAGAAGGCCTAATCAGCATTGTAACATTAACTACTATCATGGGGGGTGCCTGTCTGCATTACAACTACACTACAGAATATTCATCTATATGATGAGGATACAAACGTAGGGAAAACGTATGACGAAGACTGCCAAAGGGGAAGGAAAACACTATATGGATAAAATATATATGAGGGGGAAGGTGAGTATGGAGTAGGCATACACTTGTGCCGGCATCGAGAGTAAAGGAGGCCTAAGAATCCATTCATTATTCATTTTATTGCTATTATGTGGTTTGTTGATGCAAATAAAGCTGTGCTTTAGCAGATATCTCTGAATATGAGACTTTACATCATCTTATGACATAGAGAGTGGCCTCGTGAGGTCTAGGTAAATCCAAAGTGTCCCTCTGCCTAATAACTAAATAACCACTACTAAATAAAAAGAAAACAAAATAACTGAAATAACTCTCCTGTCTTCCGCCGTAATGTGCGGTTGCGAACGTCAAGCCGCTGTTCTGTTGATGGGGGATAAATCGCACAGATTATCTCTTAGAAGCGACTGTGAAGAGGACATTTAGAGGAGCAAAATCCTGAATGATATTCTAATCCTCTGTAATATGCCGCCACCACCTCGGACCCACCTGAGGCTATGTTTCTGTGGTCTGTAACTTCTGTAGTAACTAAAAGAAAAGTTCTCTTTGAGCATGTGAATTAAATACTGTTTATCACCCTAAAAGCAATGTGCTCCACCAGCTTTCACCACCGTTCCATGATCGTTAGTAGTCCAGCATGTCCATTGGATGCACATCCAGTTAGTTAAGTTAGTTCGGCTACTAATGTCCTCTCCTGTCTGGCCAACATACATATTTATCACAAGCCGCTTCCACGCTTTGCCGCTCCTTTTCATGCTTGGCCCAGACCAAGCGTAACGGGCCGCTCCGGCCCCAAAGAAGACGGTTCTGCACTCCTACACACACTTGACACATGGTCATGCTAAATAGTGAAACAGCATGAGAGTCCGTCCCATTAGCTGTAATTAACTTAATGAAAGCCACCTGGCTTTTTTTTTATTTCAAATCTCATTAATTGCTTGTAAATAATAAACTTGGATCTAATTTATAGGTTCCTCAATTTGATTTAGCATATAGTTCCACCCCAAAAACGTCCTTGTGTTCTTCATGTTTATCTCCGCCATTAAAATGCTGTCCGCCGCGGCGTTTAGGTGACATTTATTTTCTACTCCCAACCTTTTTTTTATGGACTTTAACATTTATTAGGGTACTTTTTGCCCAAAGTCTGAAAATATAGCGTAAATATAGCATAGTGTAATATAGCATATATTTAAATCCCCATGGATATGGTGTAAAGAAAGTAGGTAAGGTGGATAGGACAGTAGATGTTGGAGGGTCTTCTGATGTGCCCCCCCCCCCCATGTCCCAGCTGTAGCAGCCTCTGTGTTGCAACATTCTAACTATGAGTTACAACATTCTAACTATACAAAGAGTTAACAGACAAGTGAGAAATGAGATACAGACTGAGAAGAAACCCCCCCCTGGAAGAATTTTATTGCCAGGTGCTTGAAGTAGAGTTGAGTACTGGATGGCTGTGGCTTTGGAAATGACAGAGTCCGAGGGAAAGAAGGCCTCCTGCTGAGAAAGTTTCTCTTTTCAAATCCCCGTCAGTTTCACTGGGAATGTTAGAGTCCCATATGCCGCTACTGACATTGAGTTAAGTCCCCCCCCCGCCCCCCCCACCTCCCCCCCCCCCGTTTATTTCTTCACGCATCCCCTTATAACAGTCAGTTACCGAAGAGGTTTCCCTCGCCGCTCGCAAAAATGAATTTCAATATGCTGCCGATAAGCTGAGCAGCATGTTCCCAAACTGCTAATGGAACGGCATCGCCATCCATTATTAATAGGAAGAATGCTCTGTTTTCTTTCCAGCCCTCCCGCTCGTCGCGTGTTACCAGCGGGATAGGCCAGTAGTACGGTTTATTTGAGGAAGACTCTGGCGGCCGACGCATGAGTTTCCATGCCATGTCTTCTCACCCCTCCGTGTCTTCTGCCTTCTTTCCTTCTGACCTACCCTTTGTGCTCGCTGTCCGTCTGGAACAACTTTTGCGCGCTTGTTTCCGTGTTCTCCTAGATTGCAGGGCAGCAGGGCCTACCTTTTGAAGCCGACTAGCCTTTTGTCTCCCCCCCATGCACTCCAGTAATTAACTTTGTCCATCTTTTATTTTGTTCCAGTCAATCGCAGTCCACTCTGCTGAGCATCTTCTCCCAGGAGTACCAGGTTAGAAGTTTCCTTCTTTTGTGAAGCTTGACAGGTGCTTAATTGAATGATGAATGTCCCTTTATTTCTTTGTAATTGAACTGCCAGCCCAGTGATTGGTTTGGAAGATGTAAACCCCCCTCCACCCTCCCTTACCCTCCGCTCTCCACCACCCTCCCTTACCCCTCCGCCCCCCCCCCCCACCCTCCCCGTATCCAGCATTGCCTGATCCTGAGTGGATGGCTGCCAAGCTTTACCCATCCATCTGTCTAATAACATCTATCCTTTGCTTATTTGGTGGACCCGTAATAAATTATGCTAAACCATTATTATTCTGACAATAATAATTTCCCTGCGTTGCACGGTTCCGTGTGCTAAATGTTTGCTGACTTGCACTGTCAGGGCTACTTTCCCTCGCTGACAGAGATTATGATAAACGACCCTCTCTTGGAGTGGCAGAAGGCAAGAGAGGCAGAAAATGGAGTCATTTATCATCCGGTGACGGGTGTCACTCATATGGCAGCCCTCCAAGGAACCGTCACTGTTCTATTTTATTTTTCTGGTTCTGCCGTTTTTAAATTTGTTTTTTTTTTTAATCTTGCTTCCTAAATATACTTTTATTTATTTTTTTTAAATTAAAAGGACACCAATTGCTTTTTTTTTTATAGAGGTCGTTCTCAGACGCTAAAGGGACCTGGAATTGAAGGGGGAAATTAATGCCCAACATTATATGTAAAAATGGTCTATTTTTATTTTTTTTTTGTGTGTATGTCGCCCAGCCGCTTTCTGTCTGAGACGGCCTTCGGCAATGCTATTGTAATTCAGTTTGCTTGTAGCCTTCTTGGGTTCCTTATAGCCTCTTAAAAATACTCTAGGCAGTAAATTAAGATCAAAATGCTGTGCTGATGTAGTTTAAAAGGTGTCACTGCCAGCCTTCATCATCATTCTGTGGCTTTTAATATATTGTACCACCGCAGACTCCTTGTTTTTCCCCCCCAAATAATGCAGTTGCTTTAAACAAAAAATTCCCAAAATATCAAGACCTTTCGATCAACACGGGGAGTCCTCAACTTAACTTAATAACACAATGCGGAACTCTTGAACTTATAGTTACACTTACTGGTCTTACTGGGTTGCCCATATTTCTTTTGTTGTGCTTTTTCTAAAATCAAGAAATCTCCGGAAAAAAAAAATAATTGCGCGTGGGATTTTTTTTTTTTTTTGTTGCTACGGCTGTCATTTTTTGTCTATGTACTGTTCATGGCGTTGCATGATTGTTGTGTGTTGTCAATTTCAGAAAGTAATGAAGAAGACCCACATTAGACACCACACTCCGGAGGCCATCGAGTCTTATTATAACCGGTACGTATTGTAATCTCTCCAGTGTTGTGCATGACTATGTGCGGTTTGAAATGAAAAAAGCAAACCCTCGGAAGCTGAAACATGCACCTCCAGCTGTTATTGGACTACAACTCCCATAACACTCGGGGGGGGGAGCTTAATGCAGTGTTAATGGCTGGCATAGTTTGAATGGATTTGCTGCATTAAGCTGTATGCTGTTGGGTCGGTACCACTTATTAAGCATTTACTTGGTAAGGATATTTTGTTCTTAAAGGTTGTTACGTTTATCTTTCAGTGTGCATCAGTGTGGAGCTTGAGATGTCACTCCAAGGCTATGGGCTAATTATATATGTGACATTTAAGACATTAGAGTAATGGCTACCAAGGCCAGCGGGTTGAATTGTGCCGCTGAACTGTTTTACGCGTTTTACCGAAGACTTAATTCTGTATTGAATAATGTGGCGTGCTTGAATGTTACAGCCCCTCGTAACTCGCAGATGGTCCTCCTGTCCTTCCCAGAATCTGATTTATAATGGGATAACCCCAGCCATATACTCTATATGTTGTTGTCGTTACCCCAGGGAGGGGATTGGCATGCGACATCCAAGCTGGAATAGTTATTTTTGGTGTTCTTCATGTTTTCCAGCTACCTCAATGATGTGAAGGAGAACCCAGGAGCCCCCGTCTTGTTGGACATGGCTAATGAGGTAGGGTCTGTGTGTTTCGAGCCCATCTAGAGCTGGCATGGCTGCTTGGTTACATACAAGAGGCTCGCTACCGTCCATGAAAGCACGTTCTGCTAAAATGGTGGAAAACTACTTTTGGACATGGCTTTAAATCCTACTACGTCTTGCTTTATGTATGTTTCAGAAAAGTACGAGCTGATTGGTTGATTGACCGCATGCCTGGCCGTTTGTGCCCTTTCCTTTTTGTTCCTGGGCACTGTATACATTATTATTATACTTGTTATTATTTATATGTATACATTATTATTATTATTATTATTATTTTCCACTACACATTTAAGGACTTTGGCTAGTTGAGCACGGTTTGGTGGTTAAGCCGAGCCATAGTAACCTCAGATCAACTTGGACAATGAAAGTAAGAATATTAAAACAGTTAAAGGCACCCTTTGCGGGTGTAAAATCACCGACGGTAGGTTTGAATTTATTCACACAAATCTTACAGGCGGCAAAAAAAAAAAATATTTCCAAAGCATTGTGTGTTTGCGTGTTTGACCAAAACATTGAAACTACCCTTTTTTTTTGCTCTAATGGTATTTCTTTCACCGATCAGAATAAAACCCCAAACTCTCCGGAAGTTGAGTTTATTGAAAACATAAATAGAAACGACACCCTGGGGTTTTATTGAATAAAACCAACATAAAAAAAAGTGCATATCGGGAGCGTAGGTGGACAAAACCCATATGAAATCTCCCTCTAAAATATTTATTTACAATAATAGTGCGGATGCAATACCGGGTCAGATAAAGCTCGCTGTTTCCGTGTCAGTCCTCTAAGGAAGAAAAGCAGATAGGGATTCTAAGTATATATTTTCTCTTATAATGTTCCCCAAAACATGGGATTAACCCCTTTACTGCTAGAAAAGATTGCAGTAAACTACAGTTTGTTGGAATTCACTGGTCCTTGAAAAAACCCCTTTAAATATAGTGATAAATTGAGGTCTTAGAATTCTAAACCCTCGTCCTTCATGCACGTTCTAAAAGACATCATTCTAGGTCGTTTTCAAAAAGCTCTAAAGGTCCTTGAATGAAAAATAAAAAACAAAAAAACAAAAAATGTTTTCCTAGGAAAAAAAAAACAAAGATTAATATATTTTTTTTCTGGGTATTTCTTTTCTTTCCACCATTTTGGCTCTGAAGCTCTTCTTTTTTTAATCCCCCCGCAGCCTCTTTTTTTTTTTTTTCCCCCTCCCCGCCGCTGTGGGGCCTTGTTGTGTTTCGTCGTGAGCTCTTCTTAATGCATTAGGGAAATGTTGCAATAACCAGTAGCACATTATTACCTCCAAACAATCAAGCTGCCATTTTTATATGATACTTAATATTTAAATGACACCTCGCTGCATCTGCTGACGATTGATGTAAGAGCGCTACTTTATGAGTCAATATATATTTAATCAGTGAAAACTGTAAAATCTGATGAGAGATGTATAACATAGTGGCAGGGAAGGGTTGCAGGAGGCTAGTTAAAGCTGCAGCTCTGTGTTGTCGTACTGTTTTGCATGCAGCTCATCGCATACCCATATTTTTACCTGAGCTCCTGCATATATTAATGTTGTTATATGTTATATGCACACACGGGGCAGTCTACAGCTGCCGTGTATCAATGTGCGTCCCTCTAACAAAGACCCTCGATGTATGCAGTAAGAGCTGTACACGGACGGGCTGTTGGCGGTGACATAATGTGACATGTTTGATGTCGTCAGTAGCGTCCAGCTTCAGTGGTCCAGCCGCTGCAGTTTATATTTCAGTGAATGGACTAGAGATTTAGTGCGTCCATAAAAACCCTGTTATTGCCGAAGATATAAATTATTTATGGATTTATTTTACAGGCATCCCTACTACGTCCTTCACACCCTAAAAAAAAAAAAAAAAATAGAATGAAATACTTTGTGCATCCAACTGATAGGGCTGGATAAAGCACCAGGCGCGTGTCCATCAATGGTACAAGTGAAGAGTGCCCCAGTGGTAGCTCCATCCACTGCTGACTCATTTGTGACCATCCTTCACCCCATCGAGCATATTGTAACTATCTGCGAGTATGCATCTTCCAGTCCCATCCGTGCTCCCACCTACGACGCCCATGAGTGGGGACCTCATGGGCCCATCCTTCTTGCCAGGAACTTTATAAAGTGCCATAAGGGTAGATTGGAAGCTCACCGACAGGATCCTCAACTCAACTCCTGGGGAATATACTGTTGGTACTTAATAAACACCGTAAAATAATACTATATGCTTTACTTCATTTGTTCAATTTTGTGTGGAGCGCCAGGAGAGTCCATAAGTCTTGATGTGGATCGGTCTACGCCCCATAGCAGGTGCCCAGTTTACCCTGCGGTTATGTGGGTGTCAGTGACCTGTCTTCAGCCGTCCTTCTATGACATGGGGCAGAGAAAATCACTTACTAATCCAAATAGCTTTTTTTCTAAGCAATCTTAGCTAAGGGAAGTTTTTTTTCCGAAGAGGGATATTTATAGAGGGGGATTTCAAATAATTAACCTTATACCAGAGGATCGTCGTCTAAGTGTCCTAACAGTGGGATTTCAGGGAAATTCCCATATCCTCAACTCTAGAACTTTATTGAAGCTAGAAGAAATTCTCCAATGATTAGATGACTTCACCCCCCCCAAGTAGACCCAAAATGCTGGCATATTAATAAATGCTTTTTTTAGAAATTGCTTCTGCCTGTACCATGTGGCTACAATAAGCTATAATAAGTCCAGCATCACACCATTTCTGTAGCCATAGAGGATGCTTTTTGCTCTTCATGTTGATCTATATTATGGGAAGGTTGCTTCTGCACGTAGTTTCCAGTTCCCCAGCACCGCCATACTGTATGAGCTTGGACTTTGGTGTTCAACTCCAAATATATATATAGATCTACTGAGTATAGTCTAGAATATAGAACGTTGACTGCGCCATGCTTCTGGGAACAGAAAAACCAAAACAAGTCACATTGCATATTTCAAAGGCTTCACCTAGTTTCTTTATCAAGATAAAAGGGACAATGTGATTATTAACCTTGAAATGCTGTCAGGATGTTCATAATGTAATGGTATGCAAGCAAATCACTGTCTCTGCCGTAGCAATTTACAAAGGAATCTTCCACAACTGAAGTGTGTGAGGACGTAGCTCAGGTTTCAGAGTGTAATTTAAGAACTTTCTTTTCTGGGTTTGAATGTGTTTATTAGATTCACTAAAGCTAAAACCTGTACGGTTTAGAAAGCTGGAACTTTTGAATGTTGGGAACGTTGACTGCTTTCACTTGAATGGACCTGAATGTGGATGGTGGACCAGTACAACAAACAAATTGCTGATTGTGCTTAAGCTACACAAAATAAGTGTGTGAGAGCAATCGTCTTCAAATCGTCATGTCAAACTACTCTATAAAGTGTAAAAACAGAAGTGGATACCCAAATTCTAAATGAAAATCACTTTTCTCTGCAGGTGGACTTTTCTCCAGCCCTGATGGCTCGGCTCATCCTGGAAAGGTTTCTTCAAGAGCGTGAAGAGGGTCCCAGTAAGTAAATTGTCCTCTTAGTAACTTTTTATATCGTTTTTTTTTTCTTTTTTGTTCTTAAATGGACTCGTTACTGTAAGCATAGTAAAACCTCAACATTTTGAATTAAATATTAGCTAATAATTTCACAATTAGTATTTTTTTTTCTGTCCAATCCGATGTAATAGTTGTGTCATTTACCAAATTAAGCTTATTTGTGATTTGTATTCATCCAGTGTTTCAAATGAATTAACTTTTTGTAATGTTTAGATTAAAAAAACCAAAAACTAGTTGATTAGCTCCAAGAAAGTGGTGGGATGTTTGCTGGTGATGATGGCGGCGGGGTTACTGCCAGGATTAGGGCTGTGTGATTGTGTAGACTACGACGCTTAGTGTTTTATGGTGAGATGGGTAACTTGCACATTATGGGGGGAGAATTCTTACTGAAAGCAAGATGATGAAGATTTTCATGGAGGTACCGAAAATGTGTAATGTATGTGTCATGTGGCCGAAATAATAAATCATATGGGGAGCCACGATAACCGTGCTATAATATGTGAGAGATTGTTCGTTCCTGTTTTTACAACATTTACAAACGTAATGTTAGAATAAAAAGAATTTTCCCCATATTCCTCATGTTAGCTAAAGAATATGGCTAAAAATAAGAAAACATTCATTTTACTGACTTTTCTCATATCGATATATCAGAGATGAGAACTTGTACTGTCATTTGCCTGTTTCTCGGACTGTCATTCCTTCCATGAATTGAGCAGACACTCGCGCCCCGAATCCGTACACGCGCTACGAGAAATAAAGTATCTTTAACGCTAAACGTCTTTGTTCCGCTCGTGAACTCCCAGCTTCTGTTTGTTATTTTGTCCTTCCGCCCCTGGAAACCTCCTCCCTTCTGAAAGCGCACGCCACCGGTGTCTCTGGGAAAGGGTAGGAGGAAAATACTCTGCCGCCGCCACCGCTAATAATAATAACAAAATAAATAAATAAGCCGCGGAGAGATGAAAAGAGGAGCGCTTCAGGAGGAGGTTCAAACTTAAATTAATTTGCCACTGAAAAAATACATTTTGTTATTTTCTCCGTGTCAACTGCATGATTAAAACTGGCTGTTAAGTGAGCTCAGGGGATCTTCTCGTAAAAGATTTACGAGTAATGCTCAGTGCAATATTCAAAGTGAGCCATGAATATCAGGGTAATTGCTCTCTCTGCTGCTTCTTTTACTAGGCACGAGTTTGTCAACTACGCCATAAATATTTGCCTAGTCTGGTGAAAAAAGACAGTTCCATCGCCTGCATTTTTTATTACCTGGTGTTATGTTTACCTTTTGAGTCCCGCCTTTAGGCACATAGGTAATCTAACAATAAAGAAGAAAGACAGCAAATAATTCTTTGTGGGTTTCATCTCCTCTACACTTTAATGCGGCTTCGTTTTTAAAGCGCCATTGTACGCCTCATACCATGGAAAGTTAAACCCCGCTTGCTTTACAATACATCAACACGATTGCTGTTCTCACTACCGGCGCTTCACAGACCGTTAAATGTTCTCCCCGTCAGTAGAGAGCTTTGGCTTTTGGGATGCTACCTAAATAAGAATAGGAAGTAAATAAGTGTGAACGCTTCATTTATATGAAATTAGATGTATACAAGGAGGGGGAGGGTAAAAAGAAGAGAATAAGCATACATGGTCATGGGACGCTATACGTTGAACTATATGTAAAACGTACGTTGTGTTACCAAGAGATGGGTTAGAAATTGTGCCGTTGGGTATCCTTTTCGGGGAGGGGGCATTGAGGTAGCATACGGAAATTTGCCTCGATGATACGTTCTTTAAAATGAAAGCAGTGATCTATATTGTCAGACGTACGGCGAGTGGAGAAAGCAGATGTAATCGTTAAAACAAAATCTTCATTTATTTTTATTTATTTATTTTTTAAACCTTGATAGCGCGGCATTTCTCCACAGCCACGTTACATTCGGTTTAGCACTTTGCATTCCGTCTTCATCAGAGCTCTGTTTAAAGATTAGGAAATATATAACGTTTTATCCCCAGCATGCTGTAACGCGCCGACGCTTTGTGAGCAAATCACATGATGTCAGAACGGCACGGCTTTCGATTTAATCAAGAAAGAGATTAAAGTGAATGTGTCTCCGCTCTCTCCCTCCCGCTCCACAAGTCTGCTGCAGTATGGCCATTTGTCAACGTCAGGCCGTCTGATTGCTTTGGACCTACTGCTATCCGACTCCCGCCAGCCATCGCAAGGGCAAAGCAGGCAGATTAGCCTGTATCAGACCCAGTAAAGCAAGTTTCATTGAGTGGGGTAATTGCAAAATTAATAGACTGACCCCAGGAATACATTCTTAGACAAAGCTTGGTATGTATGATATTTATAGACAGATTACCTATAGATTTGTGTACTATAGGTGTGTGCATATACAGTGTGAAAAGGAATTTGCCCTGATCTTAAGCAGTATTGTGTAATTTCCCTGTAGATTTTGGTCAGATCCCTTTGTGGGTTGTAGTCTGGAGTCTGGAAAACAAATGACCCCTATATTTGAGGCTTGATTCATTTGCATGAGGTGATAGGTTGTCAGATACTTACTTTCCCCTTAGTAAAAATCAACCCACAATGAAGGGGGTTATTAAGGTCAGTTCAACTTGGTCAACAATTAGACCTGATTCAGGCCAGACCTGCCAATACAGATCTGACACTGGCCCTTACCAACAGATCGAAGCTGTCAAAACACACAGTTCCAAATCTGGATCCAGCCACGAGTAGAAGACATTCCTGGACACCTCTTGAGAACAATCACACGTTTACCATTTCTAGGAGTCTTTCTTGCCATTGTCGTATTGACCAAATGGAGACAGTTTGGGACAGTAGTGACTCGAAGGAGTTGTCCCCCTTGCCAAAGGTGTAAATCATCCTTGAAGTCACAAACGACATGGAAGAAAATCTGAAGGCCTCTCTCAAATCAGCTAAGGTCATTGTTTAATGGTCTACCATCAGAATAACTCTGGACAACTGTAAAGATGAAGGCCAGAAACCGCTGCTCTTTAAACATGAAGGATCATCTAGTATTCGCCAAGAAGCACCTTCCAAAATAATATTCTATGATCAACTGAATAAAAAAATGGAACATTTTGGGTGAGATGGACTTCGTTGTGTCTAACATAAAACAAATACTGTACTACATTCAACATTAAGAATCTCATGCCAGCTGTCAAGTATGGCAGAGGCGCTGTCATGGTTCAGGGATGCTTTACTTCATTGGGATCTGATCAATATCATCAAACAAACCCCAAATCAAGCTGAAGTACATTACATTTTATTTATTGAGTGGCAGCCGGTCTTATCTTATCCTATTTCTTCCGTCGCTTATACGATGGAAGAAAGACAATCAACTTCTGTTCTGGATGGTCCCAGCCACCTACCTACCCAGCGTCGCAATGGCGGTCTTTTCTGGAACAGCACCGGGAGGAGAGTATCGAATCGTGACTGTCCCATGAAAACCTGGACTGTTCGGTGGTGTGTGTGTAGGATGGACACACACCCATATGATGTACCTTATAATTTTAATCCATATTTGAATCTGTTTTCTTTATGTTTTGCTTATGTATGTACATTCTGTATATGAATTCTTAAAAGATCTAAACTTATCATTTTTTTTTCCAGGCTTTAATTACAACAAATTCTACAGGCTTGTAATCCTCAAACCCCCCACCCCACAGTACAGACCCCTGAATTGCTGAGGAGAGCAATGTCACGAAAATATTTCTAGAACATGCCGAACTATTTCAATAATTCCTATTTCAACTCCAGCGCCGACTCCTAATAATAATTAAACACAATGCAATTAAAATGATGAATGCATTTCCTTTCGGTGCTTGCTCAGCAATGTGTAGACCGTATCTGTCCCAATTATATGGCTTATAAAACCACAAGTGGCGGGGGAAGTTGTATTTAGGAGCATTCTTCTTTTTTTTTTTGCACCCGGTCTGGGCATTTGCCTCCCCGGAGAGGTGCGGTACCAGCGAATGATTGATTTGAGGTATGCTCTTTTAATGCAGTTCTAGCGACTCTCCGACTGGTATTCCCGCTTATTACAGTTTTATCTGTTTTAGCTTTATGCTGTCAAGTTGAAATATTTTATGCACAGAGAGATTCCTCCATATAATATTACATATATTTATCATATATACTATTTACAGTTGGCATTAAAACCCCAAGTTTTGCTCTTGTAAAAATCCGATCTTCCTATTGGATACCAAAACAGTCCTATAATGATCTATAAGCAAGATATTTTCTTCTTTCTTAAATTTGATTTGACAAGCTGTTTTATCTGATCAAGCCCAGATGTCTAAGGGTTGGTGACATGAGCATTAGTTACCATGAAGAGAAAATTAGGGATGAACTGTACTGTTATAAACATAAAGACTCCACGGTCCATAACAAGTCAAGAACCTCATTTGCGAGATGGATATATGGGCAAAAACACCCGAAACATCCCAAATCTTTTAACATTTTACTGAGTTTTTATGACAACCGAGTGAGACTTTTTTTCCCCTCCCCAGAATCAAAAATCTATCGCTACATGGAGACTAATAGGCATATATATAATGTTGTTACCAAATGGTATTCTTCATAAGGCATTGACGTTTAGATTCCTTTACACTGATTCCGGCTGTATGGAGGCTTGCGGTCCGCTTCTATGAGCTAACAACGAAACCGCGGCGGTTAACCGGCAGTCGTCTCTTCAATTAGGCGCTCGCCTAGAGCTGTAGGTGCAGGTTTACACGTCGCGCTTAAAGTACGCCGCCGCTCCGTGAACCTTACTGGCTCCGGGGCTCCGTAAGCCCATTTACACAAGCAGTTTTTGTATGATATCCTTTTAATGGCTAAACAAATAAAATCGCCGAAACCTTGGAGGCTCTGAGAGTATGCAATTACTTGATCAATACACAATTAAAGAGTTTTCCTTTGAAGAAAACAAGCCACTAAACACAAGGTTTGTTGGAGCAGCTGTAAATATCCGTCGAGCGGCACAGACAAAGGAAGGCCGACTTCTGAAGAATTACAGTATTATCGGCCTCTTCTGACCTGGAGGGTGATGGGAACTTAAGGCTGCTCAGAAAACTAATCTTTCTTTCGTCGTAGTCGATATCTATAGTCTTCAGTACAGTTTTGGCTTTTGTAAGAGAGCTCTCCACCTTTGTTATACCGCCATATATCATTATATGTCAATATCTTTGTCCTGCTTTTGGTCCTTCTTAGGATTGTGGTCAATTTGTATCAACCTTTACCTTCAATATCTTCATTTTTTTTAATGATCATGACTTTACCGTATAGTCCTTTTCTGTGTTATTTTATCTCAGACCAGCTGTTTTTAGTTTTATTTTAGTTAATTGTGAATCATTAGAAAATTAGGGCATTACCTGTGTTGTAACTCCTCAATGGGAGTGCAAAGGGATAGTTCAGCCAAATTCACTGAAAACACAGCCTTCCTGGTTAATTACCAAATTTTTGATGTCTTGGGTTGTCTTCTTATCTTAAATTGACGCTCAATGCGTCAATTTTGTAGATGTTTCCCTTCATGAAAGTTCTTTCTATATAACCAAGGTCTTCAGTAGGTTAGTAGGAGAACATTGACTTTCACCAAGATAGGACTAAAAAATGATTGTATTGAAGAGTGTATTCACTTGCCCAGATGTCATCCAAGAGAGTTGAGAGTATCAATTACCTGTTAGCACCATGCATTATACCATTCATCCCTTCACCGGGGTTATGTGTTTATAATGTATAGTGATATCTGGAAGACGGTTGTGTCTCTTGAGGGCAACCACTCCATACTATCTGTACATCTTTGGGTGCCCTTCTCTTTTGTGAAGGACACCCAAACTCCTAATTCCATTATTACAAATGCATATTTGTGTCATTTAACGAATACAACGTTTATGTATGGAATATCGCTTTTTAGAGTTGTGTAACTGAATTGCGAAAGATTTTCCCCGTTCAAATTACTCTTTATGAGCGGCGTGTAGTTAGTGTAGCACAGGTGTTGGCAATGAGGGAGACAGGTGGGAAATGACCGCCATATTTTTAGAAATGGGTGCAGAAGCTTGCACTGAATTATTGTTGTGTTATTGTCAAACAACCCCTTCCGACCCTACAGTATGTGGATATACATTTGATTTTTTCAAGCACATCCCACTCGGCATACTTACTTTAATGAAAAACGGGGGCCAAAATACATTTTGATTTAATTAACAACCATTTTGCGATGTTTGCCGATGTACCTGTTCAATACAGGTCAGGCCAATATCCCAGCAACCAGTTAGCCGTGGCTCCTAAAGTACTGGTGTCGGAGCCTGGCTTATTGCGCAATCATAGATTGATATTCGTTGTGGCATCCCTTCACTGTGACGCCTAAAAATGTATGCCCGGCGCCTACTATTTTATACTGATGCCAAATTCTCCTAACCTCTGGGTTCTTCATGCATTTGGTATTTAAGAGACAACAACTTTTACAGCTCTTTAAAACTCTTGAATGCCGTTTTGCTAGAATGAAAGTTAAGAAAGTTCTTTACCTAATGCTGGGGTTGTGTTTTCTAAATTAATGACTTGTTTCGGAAGTTCATTCTTGGTTTGCGTCGTACAATTTTTCTCTCAAGCTGGCATCGGGAACATCACCCACCACTACTCTTCTGCCACTATCTATCACTTTGTCACCGAACGGCGGGGTAGGTCGTGGTGGTGAATCCCGTCACTCTGCGAGGATGTTCACAGAAAGTGCCTCCGTGAATTGTTTCTTTCTTTTTATTTTGAGTAATGAGTCGGGAGCAGTTCATTAGCTTCTTGGGACAAAAAGAGTAGCAGTTGTGTGTCGGATTTGACAAGCAATGTATTGGGGAGTGTAAGTACCGTATAGGTTTGATTATAGCCCGCACCCTAAAAGTTAGGTGCTTTTTTAAGGTGAAAAATTTAGATTTCTTAGAAAAAAACAACTCGCCCCCCCCCGACATATACTGCCACTCTGCCCCCTAGATATGCCCCCCTAGACTTACCAATGCAGACTGCCGGGTGTCTAGCGGGGCCGGCGGGTGACATCTGCGCAATACGCGTAGACAACTTCAGGTGCCGGCACTTCCGCCCTGCGCTAAACCCCGATTGTAGGCCTCACCCCCACTTTAAAGACTTAAAGTGGGGGGGGGGAGTGCGGCCTATATTCGGGCCAATACGGTATGTGTCCTGGCATGCAAACATTCTCTAATAAATGACATCTTTACTACTAGACGTCATGCCAAGTAGAAGCAACAGGCATCACTAAACTAAACTACCTTCCAATAGAGCCCGAAAACATAGTTAATCTTGGGTCTTTTGACAAATTGCAGCTGCCTGAAAATGAAAACTTTTTTTAATATGAATACATGGTGCATGAAAGTGAGTTCTGTCCCTTATTAAAATAAAAAAGAACTCTCGGATCCTTCTGTCTTCTGCCCCCCCCCCCCGATGTCCATCTTTTCTATGATCTTTTCATTGTTTTCCAGCCCCAAGTGTTACAATAATGGGTATGGACACAGTAGAAAATCAATCAAGCAGCCACAGAGTCACACAAAAGCCAGGACCTTTAAAATAAGTATCTTTGGCCATTTATAGGTCTTTCTACTTTAGATTACAGGAAAGCAATCCTAAAGCCAGTAATACTCAGTCTGGGGGAAGGCGCTTGCCATTTATTCAGAATGCGTTACCCTGAGAAGAATATTCTAAGTGCCTCTGGTATGGCAAGGGTTAAATATGTTAAGGCAGTTAATATGTATTTATTAGTTTTACAAATTAATATAATATATATTTTGGGGGTTTTTTTAAATATTTTTTACATTTAAATATTTCTTATTAATTTATGTATATTTATTTATTTATTTATTTATTTATTAATATTTTAAATTTTTCTAATTAGATAGGAATAGTGCTTGTTGGGTATTGCTCGCGGCCCAGAAGGGTTAAGGTTAAATCCTAAGTACCGCGACACTTGCTGTTCTAGTTTGGGTCTCTAGGATTGCGCCCCCGCAGGTTGAGCAGGAGCGGTTGGAAGCGGGATTAGTTCTGCAGAATAGACCCCCAAACCCGTCTGTCGTCTCCCGGAGCAGCACAAGGGAAAAATATCAGCACTTTTTATTTTTAGTGGGAAGATAAATTTAAAAGGAGTAAATTGGAAAATCAAATGAGGGCTGTGGAAGCCGGAGAGATTTGCAGAGCTGTCTCCCGGCGTTTGAATGAGCCATTCATCATCCCTTAGAAGTAGTCAATTCCTCTAGTATCTGTAAATGTTTTCAGATATTAGCCAATTTATATGCTCTGAGATTCATCATGGAAAATCAGCTTTACCGATGCGCATTATCTCCATCGGAGATGAAGTTTGATGTATGGGCATCTTTGGAACGCAATGAGATGTGCGTTCAGAGAGAAGAAAAAAAAAAAAACAGGAGGGGGGGTGAAAAAGCTGCGTTTTTAATTAATAAACAAATTTGCTCAGGAGCTCATCAGTGTCAGAAACAATAAGGACTGTCGTTCGTTATTGTTTATTGCTTTCCACCCTCAACAAATGTTGTCTTCTAATGAGATTTTGTTTTCCCGTTTTTTTTCTCCCCTTTTTTTTTTAATTTGGTTAATGGCATTCTCAGAAGAGAAATGCAAATTTTCCTCTGGCGAAAAATAAAAATTGTGCAAGTTGAACCTGCACGATGTGCGCTATTCCGCCACGCGTTCTCGGCAGGCTTTGTTGCCGTTCCCAAAACACGTCGGGTCCCTCCGACGTCGAGCTGGATTTATGCGGTCATCGCCGTACTGACTAATGTTCTTGGGTTTCTGTTGAAGCAAGGAGCCTTTCCTTACATGAACACTTCACCCAAATAATTTAATAATCAGACACTGATACACTGACAATTTTTGATTAAGATTTTGTTTTTGAAGATAAATCGCTAGAATTACAGCAGGTATCTTTATTAAGTGCTGGTTTCTCCTGTAGGTGGCTACCTGATGATTATCTTATATTGTAAGGACTTTGAAGTCAACCGTTTATGTCGTATGGATCAGTTATGATTATTATTATTATTATTATTATTATTGGTAACAAGGGTTTTATTACTTTTCTGATGGGGAACTTTCGAAGTATTTCTCCAAATAGATGGCAGTAGTCCCTTGGCTATCAGAGACCTGCTGCTATGTATGGAGGATGTCGAGAAAAGGGCTAGTAAAGGGTGAGAGGGGCAGGATAAAAATCAAGTAAGATTAAGGGATTTCCGTATATAAATCCTTTATATATATATATATAATATATAATATATATATATATAATATATATATATATGGGAGAGTAGAAAAAAGAGGGTATGTGAACTTAAAAATAATAATCCCCCACAAATACACCAAATAGTAAAATTGACAAAAACAAATAAATAATTTTGCTTTACAGCCCTGTCCCTCAGTAAATGTATCCAGCGTATGTGGTTGTAAATATATGTAGATTGCACATGCAGGCGTAAAAATTATTCTATTGTGCACAAGAAATAAAATACAGGTACAAAATACAAATGCCCACAAGAAATATGCTCAATAGGAGTTGTGGCCCAAAACAGTATTTGAATTATTGTGCATTTACGGTGTTGTTGTTTTGGAGAGGGTTTTCTGATCCTTGTGTGCTGCTAGTTTGTCATTAAATATCACATTAATGTTTTTCTTCTTTTTCTAAAACAACAACATTAGTTGCTGTGGCTACAAGCGGCCATAATTAGGCTGTCTGCTCCATGTACCGATCTCTGCCTAAAGGCAGGGATCATCATTTTTTAAAAGTCGGACTTAGAGCAATCAGCAGTCTCCTGACCTCCTTCCACGGAGCCTCCATGCTTAAGAGTAAGAAATCTGCCTTTAACGGAAGTCTTGAGTGTACCCTGCGAATCATTTACTTTATCCTGGCGAGGTAAAGGAATGAAGACCCACTACATTTGAGAATCTCCTTGGCTACTAACTGGCATCCTGAGCCCAGTTGGAATTCTACGCATAGTCCATGGTTCCAACAAGTCCAAAAAAACGGGGTCATAGTCCAAAACTAGAGGATCAGAGGGTGGTGAATAAATGCATAAGCGGTATAGGTTACTATAGTAAGGATATTTAAACATAAACACAAGTCAGTCCTGAATACGGACCAGACGGTACGTATCTACCGTTAAATTCTGTGTTTTATCTTCTGCAGTTATCCGATGATTGTGGATAGCGATATCCGTGTGGATATGTGTATACACAGACATTAGGCATGCGATTATGGATAATTTATACTGAGTGCTGAAGTATATCTCAATCAGTTTGTGCTTATTACTCCCTCTCCTAAGGCATTTTATTTCCATCATTCACGGCAGGAGGTGTTTTACATCTCCGGTTGACACCTGGCAGGAACTGTCTCCTCCGTCTGTATTTGCCGAATCCAGGTGCAGGCCTTATTTACACCCCGCAGCGCTCCCTCTTCTTTCAAGTAAAGAGAAGTATCTGTACATATGGCCGAAGCTGCGATGGCCGCGTGCCGCTCTTCTTATCTCTAAAACACAAGCTTTAACGGACAGAATCTCATATCATGACTCGGCTATCGAACGCCCTTCTGCAATACACATTGTTGATCGATGATATTGACTGATTTTGGATTCTGATTGATAAACATTGCTTTTCCAATACCAATCCCCGGCGCATTTTTTTTTTCCTTTTTCTATTTTCTTTTTTTTCTCTCTCTCTTTTTTTTTTTCTTTTACTCCGAAAGCCTCATAAGGACATCTTTATTATGTTGAAAACTGTACAGTTCTCAAAGGGCATGGGAGGTCACTGCGAGCGGACAGCCACGAAGGTCCAAACTTTATGGGGTGAATCGCTGACTTTGTATTGATCCAGTTGTGGAGGGGGCATTTCAAACCTCATGCCTTCGTTTATCTTTTTTTTAATTTGTATTTTGTGTGTACATAAACTGTATACAGTTCTGTGTACAATGTGGCTACTTTACAAATAGTAATTATTTTTTTTTAGCCAACACTTGATTTGAAAGGTGAGCTAAACACGCATTTATTTGTATGGAGTGAGGTCGTGGACATGTCAATTCCATGCGCTGGTTGCCGTACACGGTCCTCACAGGTTAATGAGCCACATTTCCGTTAAGAGACATGGAAGAACGGAAAAAAAAGAATCCGTTGAGGTCCACACAGGGGACCACTTAAGTCATTTAACCTTTTAAGTGCCAAAGAGTCGGTCATATATTAACTGAAGGTGTTAAATGGTTTTTATTTGCTGGAGGGTTAGTGAGGGCCAGACAACTTTCCTCCCCCCTCCTTCCTCTTCTCTTCTGCAAATGGCATTGCTGCTATGATGAATGAGCATTAGGGTAACTCATTTTAAGACGCACTTGATTTATTAGCGCCAAGGTCTCCATTTTCCGGCAGGTCAGTGCTTTACTGAAACACCCAAAGTCATAGCCAAGGTCAGGGTGTTTATGATTTTTTTTCTTTTCTTTTGAGAAAAAAAACGTCTCTCTAAAAGCATCATCCTTTTAATCTTTTCTAGAAGCAGTGATGAGAGACATAGGTGAAGGGGAAAGATAAAAACAAACAACCCAAAAATAAATAAATAAATATATATATATATATATATATATATATAAATATATATATAAAATATCAGCTGTGTGGCCATGCTTCAATTATGACTCCCTAGTAAGACAAGGGCCTTAATGGTCAGTGTTTGCCTTCAGGGATGTTTATTACACACACAACTATTTTGCAGGAGCAGCGTCAAATCTATAAAACTACCATTAGGCTGAAAAATCAATCAAAATGCCATTAAAGTGGAATAAGTTGCCAATATTGCTGATGTGGTAGCAGCTCTTTCGATTTTCCTTCAGATTATTAGGTACAGCCTAGTAGTGACTTTGTTAAGGAAAATAAGTGTTGTTCAGACGTAATACGTCTCTTTGGCTTCATAAAGTTTGTGGCCTCATATTTCCCACTTTATTGATTACCCATTATCATTTCTCACAAGGCGTCCTAACTCAAGGGGAAAATATAACTCTCTCTTGTTTCTCGCCGAACGGCCGTGCCATTATAGATCGAGAGGAAGGTATTTCAGATGAACCAGTCTAGGAGAAAAATGAGCTGAAAATAATACGAGAAGTGTGCCTTCCAGGTCTAACAGTTAGCACTAAGAACAAAGCTTTGTCAGCAGTCTCCCTCTCAGAAGTCCCACCACTACCTCCTCCTTCTTCTTCTTTTTGCCCTCCTCGCCGTACCTTCCCCCAGTAACGCACAATCTTCCATCCTATGGTCTCTCGCAAGCGATGAGCAGCTGGAATGAAGTTCCTTGGCTATCAGTAACCTTAAAGCGTTTCTGTGCTATGAGTAATTTGCTCTGGAGGAGATAGAAGGTTAACGATTCATGCAGCTCCTAAAATTCCAAGTCAACGGCTGTGATCTTTAAAAGAAATAATCTTTACTGCCTTTATTTCTTTTCACGGCTTGTTTTTGCATCCTAAGTTATGCCGACTGTTCTTTTCAGCACTCATGTTTATATGTGTTTTTTTAAAACAAAATAGCCTTCGCTAACTATATAAACCGCCCATTATTTTCACTTTTTCTTACTATCCCCGAACAGTTTTTTCAATCCATTTGTTCCTATTAAAGTGATGCTAGCACTACTCCTGGACTTGTTCAGAATAGTCTTAGAACATGTTCTATGTCGCGAATAGGGTGCTTGACCGGGTCAAAATGAAAACGGGTCAATGAGTCCTGCCTAGGAAATGCTTGGTTCTATTGCGAGTACATTATCAGGGGGTTTCATATTCTTTTGTTATTGTCCTATAGTTCATGGAACATGAATGGAATACTTGTCAGAATAAGTCGATACCCTATTGACAATATAAATATGATCAGAATATATTTAGATCAGAATATGGAGCTGCCTGTTTGTTAAATAGGTAGCACTCCAGTCCTTGCACATGGATTTCTATAGAATAACACTTGGGTGAAATTAAAGAAGCCATACTACAGGGCTGGACAAACCCAAGTGGAATTTAAGAGGACTGTTCATTTTAGCCTACACTATCAATAATCGATAATAATGTATCGTCATAGATATCTTATGTAGACTTGGACCTTCTTGAGGAAGACACTTGCCAAGATCTGTCTAGGACGACATGGAGCAGTGGTGGGAGTTCTTGCTCTGAATGGTAGCTAGAATGGTGAAGGATACGAATGGGACAAGAAAACCCATTATCGTGATGGGTTATAAAATGCGCATTGTCAAATCTCATTATGCATGTGACTTTTTTTTTCTGTTTAATTTTCATTGTAAAATGTATATTTGAAAATAAAAGGGAAAGTAAACAGTGCCCAATGTATAGTGTCTACAGCATCACAGTTGAACTAGTCCAAAATATCCCCCGGTCTCTAGGAAAATGTGTCACATAATATTAAGTGCGTATATCATAAAAATGCCCAAACATACTTACAATCCACTCCAAACCAAATACTAAGGGGTACAACACAGAAATTCTGCTTTTGTTGCAAACCAATTTGATTGAAAAAGTGAAGATGCTGCACTATTAAATAGTGAATATTACATAAAACCCAATCATGGTTTAATTTGTAGATTGTAAACTGCGAAGGAAGTCCGTATAAATTCATATTTTTAATGAGGTTTCCATGTCATAATCTCACTATATTGTGAAAAAAGGTAATAATACTTTTCAGATAAGGATGACCCAGGGTGTTAAACTTCGAAGGACAGAGCTGTGATAAAATCTTTGTTAAAACTAATGATTAAATCTACACTTTAACATTGTACGTCAGAATCCCCAAGACCCCAAGTCTTGGTGTAATAATAAAGAAAATAGAACCCCAAAAAATCACTCCAGCCACATTTGTGGACCTCTCGCTACCTGGGCTTCAAATTGCCCTACCTTGAATAAAGACATTGGTATATATTTTAAGTGTTGAATGTCTGTCAATAATCATAAGGAAAATTATTAAGCATTATTTATAATAAATAAATATAATAATTAAGGTCCGTGAGGATGGAAATGTTGCCCGCTTTGTGTTGGAATAAATAACCATTTCCATTCAAGTGCTGTTTCCTTTTTCTGGTGGTTAAGCTTTATTTAGTAGACTTTACATTCAGAATATTACAAAGAGGAAGGGGAAGAAGCGGAGAACAAAAAGCGTAGAGCCGTGGAGACACAGAGAAGTGACGGAGAGTGAGTGAATTTTATCCAAACCAAAAGGACATGGGCCGAGATCAAATGAACCCAAAGTGAAACAAACGATTCGTCTGAATCATTTTTGTTCCATATGCACAAGTCTATTATTAAGGCTGTTTGTGTAGATGATGGGGAAGACGATCACAAGATCACAAGCTTGTATTCGCCATGGAATGTCCACATTTTATGAAGAACCTTGTTTGAAGGGCGCTTTTCAGTGTAGGTCTAAAAGGGATTATATTAAGAGTTTTCATTTTGAAGACACGGCTCAAGACCTGATAAAATTGTGGAAAGTCAAGCCAAGGAGCACAATATGGAGGATCTGTCACGTGGTTTTCATCTGACATCTGCAGCATTATGAGATAGACCTCCTACGGGGCTTGGCACGCAGAACCTCATCAGCAGAAAAGCAGCCACCACATTAGGATGAGGGGAACATACGCTCTCTGGCACCGAGAGGCAGTGTATTTTTAACATCTCGTTTTATATTGCGATGACAAAGTGTCTGAACGCTAGAACAAGAAAATCTTGACACTGGGGAAGGAAGAGTCACCCAATCTGAAATGTCTTCTAAAGTAACAAGTCCAACTTATTTCACGATCGGAATATGGTTGTAACCTTTTTATTTGTCCACTATATTAATATTAAGGTTGTAGCATAACAAGTGGATAGGAGAGAATAGTAAGAGGTAGAACATATAGATCCGTGTTCTATTGGGAACAGGTGAGACACGGGGTTACGAGAGGCGTAGGCATCTGTTCACAAACTTCTGAGTTTTAGGCACTGAGTTTGAGTGGAGTCCCTTTTGAGCTTGACAGCTGAACTAGAGAAGAACTAACAGACCATGCCAAGACCATGTTTTTGTAATGATACCTTTAGACAATTGTGTGATGTACAGTAATTGTAGTGGGTAAGAATTGCCATTTCTATGTTATATTTCAAGCTGAATGTAAATGTAAAATGTGGTACTTGCTGTTCTCCTTCAAATTCCATGTCCGCCGAGGAGATGGCACGTTGGTGAAGGGGTTGAAGGACCACGGAACATTTGTGTAATGATTTTGACTCTTAAAAATGGTTGACACAAGCGCACCAATGGAATGAATGTATGGAGTGCATGTTTGGTTGAATCTTTTAGGCTATATTTCAAGCAATTTGATAATTGAAAGGCCCAATAATAAATCATCATAGGTTAATTACCCAATGTTGGGAAAGAAATAACCGTTCAATTAAGAATCTGTTCCCACCTCATTTACCCTGTGTTGGACATGCAATGGCCCACAACCTCCAACTGGGATTTATGTTCATGTCAGCAAAGCCTATATTAGTAATGCGGAGATTTGGAGAATGAGTGGGTAGCACGTATAGGTACCCATATATATATATATACCTGATTAATATACTTGTGAAGTATTGGAGAGCTTCCATCTTGCCTCATAATTGCCTTTACGTTGCATTTGTCATATAATAGTGTATTTGCAGAGGAACTACATTGTCGTAATTACAGTTGGAGTCCATGAAGACCTGATATTGGGATTCCAGTGTGATCCTCAATGAGGCATTGTGGGAAATATTCTAGCTTTTAAATTACGTGTGCCTTTGGTGGTAGATAAATAGAACAGCCTTCCATCAGAACTGGTAGAGTCTAATACAATGTTGTGTTCTGCACGTATCTCGGGGAGCGTGTAACCCCTTGCTTCATTGTTTAATGCCATTGGAATAAATGATTGCCTTTTTTGTGTGTTTTGCCTATTAATTCAGGTGTTTTTATATTTATTACCTTTTAATTTCCTGCATAGTATACATTTGTCGCCATTCCCATTAATTGTAGGTTCTGCGTTCATTGCCGGTGGACCTTGATTAATGATTAAGAATCAGTTTAGTGATTTTCATAAACCTAAAAATAGCCCGTTTGCCGATAATGATCTTTAAAAATGTCTCAAGAAAACATTAAAGAATTCTGTATATCTTATTTTCTGTCTCCTCGTTATTAGCTTAATGAGGAAGCGGAGTAAAGCGATGTCTTTCCTGTATTTTTTGTAGTGCCTATAGATCCATTTCTGGCAAGCAAATTATTTCTTTACGGGCATCTCTCGGCCAATTAAATCCCCACGCCGTAATTATTTCCATGCACGCATTTCTTTGCACATATACCCACTGGTTTACTCTTGGTTGATTGCAGGCTTTAGCTCATCGGATGTGTCGTTTTTTTTCTCGAAAAAAGTAGGAAAAACAGAAAACCCGCCAAAAATAAATTAACAATCTGCCCCTATTAGCCTTTATACCTCTATATAGTCATCTTTGCAAAGCAGAGCTATGTCGGGGAAGCCCTGGCACTTCGAAGTCCGCTGGCTGCTTGATGACGTAGGAACTGCGAAAGTGTACTCTGCGCATGAATGCTCAAATAAAATCTAAAAACGTTTTTAAAGTATCTTTAATGTTCTTAACGTAAAGAACTCCTTCAACTGCCTTAGTTGAAAATAAACAGGTCACATGGGAATGGTTTTTATTGGCCACTCGCCCTTTTTGTTGCCTTTATTAATTTTGTGTTATCTGCAACCAAATCAAATGCTTTAGCAGAGTCTCAATAAATCATACACTGCAACACCCGGATCTGTATTTCATAGACGGCGAATAAGTTAGTCTGACCTGACCTGGTCTTATTATATTATTGTTGAAAATGTATTCCCGAATATCCTCCTTTAAAGAGGCATTTAAATAATTTACCTACGGCAGATGCTAGGGTCGCAGGTCTGTGTTTGCTTGTGTGTTCTCCTGCCACCATGCTAGACAAGAGAGAGAATACTGGAAGATCAGCACGATAACCCAGCTATTTCTAAACTAAGAGAAAGGCCGGGTAGTTCCCAAGAATCGGGACTGTCTCTGTTGGAGACTCTGTTGGGACTGTTGGGAGGTGGGCTCTGGTGGTCATTAAAGGTTTCTAGATGGAATTCTCCACCATGCTGACAAGTATGATGGCACAAAAGATCAAAAGCAAGTGTATGAGTGTAGTACTGTATCCACATCTAATGCTTTATTTTATCCTTAAAACATATTTGTTGGTATTTCTGATTTGTAAAATATATTTCATTTTATGCTTTCATTTCTAGTGTTCTAGTTAATTATAAATTTTTTGCTTTCAGACACAAGACCGGTTTTGATCAGCATGCTGCGCGACACGTCCCTAATCCCGGACCCTGTTCTTGCCGATCAAGTCCATCAGGTAATAACCTGATTCAGTACCGATGAGGAAAGGTTCCTCGCCGTGAAACTTCCTGGAGGTCGCCATAAGTCTAAAATATCAGTGGCCAACCTGCCTGGGGAGCATTTCATGTTCTTCATAGCTCTTCTCTTTATAACTGGTATAACAAGGAGTCACGCTGTACATCATGGTCCATGTTGGGATAGGTTAGCTCAATTCAAATGCTGCGTGGCGGTGTAAGGTTTAATAAAAACAGAGTACATATCTGTGATGTGATGATCCATAATCACTTAACGCACTCACAGAGGGCTCCTCCATGTATTCCTTCTCCTCCGACGCATTTCATTTAATTTTTCTCATTTTGATAGATATATATATATATGTCTAATCGCCGATGATTTCTGATTCTTCCTTTTTTTTTGTCTTTTCCCTTTCAGTGTATCATCAATGACTATTGTAACGGGCCCATGGTGGACTGCATTAAACAGTATCCTTCGATCGCAGGTCTGCGAGTCTGGTTTTCAACAACTTTCCTTCCAGAGTAGTCGCTTAGACCCTATAGCGACGGGCCATTATAAGGCACAGATTTCCGCTGGTGCGTCGAAGAGACAAGCGCTTAAGTATATTACTTTGACGTATTAATGCATTTCTGTCTCGTGCCAAACAGAGTGACCCTGCCTACGTTTATCGGCGGCCAACAAGCTGCTATCATTACATCTGCTGCTATTGGCAGCCCGGCTTGAGTTATAATCGGCTTTAATGGCTTTGTGGTTTAATAAAAAAAAAAAAAAGCCGTGCCTGGTGAGGAAATAATTGATTAGCATTTTATAGAAACTATCAGGAAAATGCTTGATTGGCCTGTGGAGGTATTTAGAAAGATCATTGCTGTGATATGAAGTGGCGTTGGACGGCTTACTTTTATCTTTTGTGTTTTCCCAGGAGGTTTATCGTAATAACGTAGGAAAGGACGCCATGTTAACCTTTTGCCGAGCTTTCCGTTGCATTGGCAAAAAAAGATGGAACATTTTAGTGATTCTAGGTTGTAAAACTAGTTTGGGTAGTGGCCTCTTTCTGTTAATTCACGTTGTTCTGTTACGCGCTGCCCATTGTACGCCACTGCGGAATATGGTGGTGCTATGTAAATCAGTTACAATTGCATTTTATGGATCTGGGTGAAGACAAGAACAGAATAGTATATTCGAGGCAAAATAACAAGTTTTGCCTGAGTTCAAAATAGTTTAAAAGTGAACCAGAGTAAGCTGTCTAAATGAGCTGAAATATTAACCCTTTAATATTAACCCTGGAATATTCTATGCAGTGACTCGCCAATTGTGTTAATCAAATGGATCTGAAATGAAATTGTTATTTTTATAAATTAATTTTTTTATCTTTTAGCTTAGGGGTCGGTGTCGCAGTAGAGACAAGGTATGGCCCAATCTGGGGGTCCATTATCTGTAAGGACTGATCATTTATATCTGATCAGGTATGAATTGAGCTGACTGGAACGCATTTTCTTGACCCTTTGAGTTCTTAGAAGGAATAATAGTGGCGATCATTCCAAAATTTGTATTTGGATAGCTAAAATTTCAGGCGTTTGTAGGATGTGGACAGATCGGTTTCAAACGCCGTAAGAGGTGTTTGTGTGATGCCGGGCAAGATCTCCACCATTAATACCCCTGCGAGGCTCATTGCCTTCTCTCTCTCTGCGTGCTTTCTGGCCCAACGAAGAAGAAGAACCGCCGCGTCTCCAGCCTTGGCACGAGCCCGTTGACTTATGGCTGTGTGGAAGTGTTACATTAGGGCAAAAGTTTTCCGAAATTACATGTTAATTTCAGGGCACATAAAATAGTTAAAAATCAATTGAAAGTTTAAGGTTTTAAAAGCATAATGTCTTCTGAAGGATTGCGTATTGATTTTAAATATAACGCTCTAATTATATATGCACGGGCTAAAGCACGGAGACAGGCTTTTTGCAAATGGCAGGGGGCTGTTTCACAGGAAGGGTTTCTGAGGCTTACGGGAAGAAGGGCCTCGGTTGTTCACGGGGCGGAAAATAGCCTGTGAGATTATTTACAAGTTTTGCCTTATGGTCAGCGGGATCCATCAATAACAGGTAGTAACATTATAGACCAGCTCTAAGTGTTTGGGCCACTTCTACATTAGGAAATCGCTTTTCAGCTCTTGTATTATTCCCAGTTTGTCCTCACCCTCCACTTATGTTCTTCCCCTCTCTCTCTCTCTCTCTCTCGCGCTCCTTCTGTCTCTGCGGACCAAGTTATCTATTTTTATTTATCTGGTTCTTCAGTCTGGCCGTATTGCAAATTGGCAGCAGCGGCGCATGTGCTATTTATGTAATAATACGGTGTTACAGAGTAAAAGCATTGGCAGAATTATTGCTGACAGGGGGGGTACCGGCGGCTTTATTGCCTTGGGGTATTACCCTGCCACTTCTAGAGGAGAGGGTGCTTTTGGGCTTGATGGGTTATTTATTAACCTTTAAAGGTTCTTTTAGCAGGAAAAGCAATTCTCAGACCCAAATCTTAATACCGCAGCCCTGGGAAACCATACCAACGCGCAATATGTGCCGCGTACGCAGACCACGTTTCTCCACAAATTGTTACTGTTTATTAGCCGGCAGCAATCATACGAAAGACTGAGAGCATCTCGGGGGGGTAATAGAAATCCACCAATACAGAATAATACAATAATGGATGAGGGTGATGATCACCCATATCAGGTCAATATAAAACCCTTTGGAGTAGATGACATCTGTGCTTCAAGTAACACACTTGCTACAACAAAGATAGTGCTATCCGACAAATGAGCCAGGAGATGACGTAGTCCAAAATATAGCATTTAACGGTACTTTTCCACTTAGAAAAGTTATTATTTGCATGATAAATAACCCTTAGCTGCCATTTTATTCTTTCCTCTTAAGGGTAACTCTTATAATGACGCAGGAACCCTTAAGATGCCTTTTCATGTTGTGTGGCAACATCCTATCTGTCTCTGTGTTTTGTGACATGACAATCAATTGCTCCCGACAATAATAATAATAAATGAGGCAACATCTCACATGCGCAAAGGAACTTTTCTGAGGTTCTTATGATTCCTTGACAACTTCCCCTAAGCTCTATCGGTTATGAACACGAAGTTCTTCTGAGACAGAAGCTGACCGAGAGAGACCTGCCATTTTTAGGTAAGGAAAACCGGATTGTGGGTTTATAAGGTCAACCAGAATAATAATAATAAAAAAAACCCTTCTCTTTAGAAGCAAAGGTTCTTTGAAGGTCCATTCCCCAGGGCAACTCTCCATGTGCGTAACACAACTAGTCCTTATAAAGAAAGTTTAATGGTAAATAGGACATTAATGCATGAATGAAATACTGAAATTATATACCCAACGCTTGTTTTTGCTATTACTGTTTGTAGTAACTAATATTTTTTCACTAATAAGTGGCTCTCGTGAAAAGAACACCACTCTGTTCTAGCAGCCATGTTGGGTGGTAAGTAGACATGGTAGGGCTTTGTCAACCTGTTCATTTTGCTCCAGATTCTGTTTCTTTTATGTCTTTGAGACAATACGCAGCCGTAGAGGAACGTATTGCAAGCGCTCTAATCCAATCCCATAAATTCATGCTTTCAATAAACATGAGGCTTTGGTGCTGTCATTTTGGCCAATAGACATCTAATAAGCAACGTAGTCTACAGACACCTTGCTCGGAATATACTAGGAATGAATACTTTAGGCGAATTAGGGCATAAAAATTAAGTAGCCGGTGGATATACAGATACAGTTTATAATATTGTTATTATTATTATTATCTTGTATTTATAAGTACTTATAAGATGGGGCTTTGTAAATGTGTTACAATATATGAAGGAGATATAAGCTCTGAAGAGCCTTGAAGGTAATGAGAAGGGTTTTTTTTGAAGGTGATGCCCTGTTTTGCATCGATTTTCGTGTGGAGATGGCTGGTCTCTGTGTAGGATGTACAATATTTAGGTTTCTTTTTTTGTGCATTTTACCGAGGGTTATTTATGTTTCCTTTGGGAGCCACCACTTATAGATAAGCAGTACGGATTCTACAAAAGGTTTGTCTTGCAATAGGAATACAGGTGCTACCACCTCCAACTTTTTGTATTGATTTTGTTTAAATCACAGATGTTGTCTGTATACTGTATATATCAGCATATTTATAAAGTTCTGCAGGAATCCCCAGGAGGTCTTTGCTTGTTTTCTAGTCTCTTTAATTTCTAGTTTGAATGCCTGTCAGCTTACATATCTAAGGGCACAAAAAGATACGAGACGATAAATGTGTCTCCCGGTCCGGAGCATACCTACGAAGAGTCGCAAGACCCATGTTATGGGCAAATTTAACTTTTGTGGAAAGCTTTGTGGAATGGAACAGCCAGCCAGTCATTATCAAGGCTCGATGAACATCATTTCGCTAAATATGTTGCCTGTGCATGAAGACACCATTAAAAGTCCAATTTGACAGTACTTTGGGTCTTTTGACTCTTTCATTTGCTGTGGACTTCTCACCGAGCGTGGAGGAGTTATGGAGTATTTGCACCCTCTACATACACTTTGTTTCTGTAGATGTACATTGGCAATATGTCGGGTTTTGTAGTTTACATATCTCAATTTTGTCAACTTCCAACTTCTCTCCGCATCCTCATAACCCCATTTGTTTGATAATCCATGTAATTGGAGCAGTGCGCTTACACGGATTCGGGAATCGAGGCCGGCGTTTGCTTGGAACTGGTCCTCATATCTTGAAACATTTAAAAAATGCCAAAGGGAGACGCATTGCTTTTGATGGCATGTTACTTTGGAGCACCGCAATGACCTGTTGATAGCTCCTCATATTTAGTCATCTAGAACAAGAGCAAAATCTTTTGAAGAAACTCATTTTTTAAGCCTGCATCCTGTGGGTTATTCCCAGAATATTGTTCCTTTTTATTGGGTTAAACTAGAACTCATTCTGAAAAGAGGGAGCAAGGAACTTGGGCTTCATTGTGGGGGGCACTTCCTCCAACGGACGTTGTCAAAAAGTGTGATATAAAACAAAACAAATTTAGCTAGTTCTCGAGGTTTACGAGGGAAAATTCCTGGACAGCCAGCATCTCAGATACCAGAATATGTGGCACTATATATAATATATATATATATATATTATTATATATATATATATATATATATATATATAGGCAGATGTATTTTTTTTGGTAATGCATTTTATACCATACATTTTGTGTATTAATGGAATGGCTGCGGCGTCTCCCAGGGAATGCTGTAGGTAAGGTTTAGGAATGAGGGGAAATGATCGTTACTATGTATGATATTGTAAGAGAGACTTGAGGATGATTGATGCTGAACGGGCTCTTATTGATTTAGGGCTGAGCAGGAACTCTGTTATCTAATACATTGTATAAACAGCACACACTTGCAGGCGTGTAATTAATATTTTATAGAATAAGTAGCTGAAAGAAAATGCTTTAATATGTGCTGCAGTATTACTTTCCCCGTCATGAGATAAGAGTCATCCTTTGGGTCATGGTGAGACCAAGAGATGACTTAAGGAAGTGTCTATTCTGGGGTATTCCATCCATTACCAGACGCTTGTATATTTTATACACTTCTGTATGCCACATGGGTGACGTATCCGGTGGCCAGTATTGTGTTCCCTGTGATCACGTCCCATCTGCCTTTTGGTTATTTTGGCTTTGTTGGACATGCATATTTGTTAATTTGTGGTTGACATTCACATGAGCTTATTGCGTTTTGGCTTTGAATCATGGAATTTGACGGCAGATAAGGCCCATTCGGCCCATCTAGTCTGCCTATTTCCTGCTGTAAAAACTTGGATGTTAATTAGTTCTTGGTCTTGTTTAAAATTCAGAATAGCTTTATCTCTGCTTTTTGGTGTTTCACGTAAGATTGTTGCGCTTTCCCATTCTCTTTTCCACGTTGGACCTTCTCATTGGTAATGGATTGGCTGCATATGGTAACCTTTTGGTAATGGATCTTACCTCAGAGAATCGGCAAATGTTCTGTCTCTAAAAAAAGGAGAAAAGAGCCTGACCCTGGCTGATATATGGATGAGAAGCAAGCTCACAACCTCTGGGAACCATCATTAATTCTAATCAAAGGTGAAGGAAAGAGAGCTCTGGGAAGCCAGTGTCAGCAACCCAGCAGGTGTTAAGACAGGACCCCGCAGCCTTCTCCATTACACATCCATGTCGTTAGTTAAGGTGAAATGGAGACATAAAGCAATCTCCGTAATAGGTCCATACAAGATGTTATAGAACTCTCTCGGGTCTCAAAAGCCAAGGGCAATATGTTATAACACATTGAGGGCTTTTCCCATCAGACTATGACCCTGAAGAACGTCAAAGAAAAGGCTGAAGTCTGCATATGCGATTAACCTCAAAGCTACCAGCTGTATGTTCTGTACATAAGCTATTGGGTTAGGTTTCTGGTACATGATACATGCTAAGTCTGATACATAATCGCATATTCCCGTATCCTTTATCGAGGAGAGACTTTACTGACACGAAAGGGGCAAAGGTGTTCTGCACATGTATGGAGCATAAGATATTGGGCCGCTGCCATTGGGATATAGTATAATTAAAGTAACTCTTACAGAAAAGCCAGAACATGAAGTGCTTTTCTGGATAAATCAGATGAGCTTAGACATTTTAGTATAATTCTAGATCGCTTCAATGTGGTATCAGCAGTGGTCCCCAGCATTTGCCTTCTCTACTTGGCTACCTCTATTGAAACTAGCTTAACAGGGGGCATACTTAAGTACACGTCTGGCACATGCTCTTTAGCACTCACACTCCAATTAAGCCACATATATGCTAGTTGGACGTTAGTGTTCAGGAAGTTTACATGTGATTAGATGCCGCCACCTCCATTGACTTCAAAAGTAAGGTTTCTAAGAATGATAAAGTATTCTTCATTCTTCTCTAATGCTGATAACTAATGAACACATGCAGAAAGGGGGGTTAGCGTGCTACGTTATCCAACATGGCAGGTGTGTGAATGTATGCGTGGCCACCAGGACTCTATAGATGACCCCAGAAACGGCGAAATAGATCTTGGCGTTGATTTTGAAAGGGAACCCGCTAAGGAATGAGGTGTAGTCTATCGCTACGTTGATTGGCGGTATCTTTTGAAAGGTTGCCTGTGCATCCTTCATTGATTTTAGATGCGTGAGAGCTGTTTAAATACAGCACTTTTATTGTTTTATAATTGTTCCTTGTGGGTTGTTTTTGTAAAAATGTTATCAACTGGACCATAAACTTGTTATGTTCTCCACCTGCTGAAAAGCTATAGTAACTTGTAGTTTCCTTGACAACCAATCCGGCTTTGGCTTTTGAAAAATCCATTGTCGGTTAACAAAAATGTACGAAATATGCAATTTTGGGTATATTCTGTATTTAAGCGTTTAGTTTTAAATGTTGTTGTAGAGCGTGTCCAATAGATCAACCCACTTAATAGAACTTAGTCCATTTGGGATCTAAACAAATACTAATTAGGGTATTTTTACTCTTATGTGCTATATGAGTCTGGGATGTATTATTTATACACGTACAATAACGATTGCCCTTCTTTACCATTCTTTTATAGATTCTTGATACTGTTTTTTGTTTTGTTTAGACGAACGTCAGCTGCGACTTAAGGGTTACGATAAAACTCCGGACTTCATATTGGAAGTGCCTGTTGGTAAGTATGACATCTGTAAACCTTGTGAATCATGGACTATATTGCAATGTTTATTCGAGAAGTCGTGTTAACTAAAGAGCAGCAGCGATATACTTTACTGTAAAAAAAAAAAATACAATTCTTTTTTTAAAAAATAGCAATTTCAGGCGGCTGATTCGTAACGCAACACTGGGGTGCAATCTTCCTATATGGCTTCTATAAGTAAATGTTTCTGCCCCGAGTTGCATTTCATGTGTAGCACGTTTATCCAGGGAATTGAGAGGATGCCCATAAGCGATTGGCATTTAGCGCATGTTGTTTTTCAGCTGTCGATGGGCACGTCATTCATTGGATCGAGAGCAAAGCGTCGTTTGGAGATGAGAGCAGCCACCAATTGAATCTGCAGGACCAGTTCTGGAGCTATTGGAACCGGTAAGCGTCCACCTTTTAACCTCTAAATATATAGAAGAAATTCAGTATGTTAAGCAGGGCAGCCCATAACTAACACACATACATACTCGCACATACACACGTTCTTTCTCTCGCTCCTCCTCTCCATCTCTCAGGCGCCACTAACCGAGGCTCACCCCTCCTTTTACTAGAGCAGAACGATGGGAGCAGCACGATAAGTCCAAAAACACCCAACAAAAAGTCTTTATGTCGGAAAATCAACCAAGTATTATTCTACCAACCACTGAGTATGTTAGCCGCTCATGTTTCCGATTTCATAGAGTTCATGTTATTTTGTATACGTGCCTAATAAGCACCTACTCTTTACACGCCATAAAATGGAAAAATTGAGAGTTTTCTACATGGGCTTTTTTGACCGTTTGGGAGGACCTGTCCGTGGTCCTGCTTTAGACTGGGGTTCCTCGAATTATCTGCTCGTCCTATCTCTGTCTCAAAGAGTTGGTGTTGGTACATGTGAGCGTGTCTGGTACTTTAATTATATTTACTATATTGTAATGTTTTAGAGGTGTCATACACTCGAGTTTGAGTGGTCCTCTCGTAAGGGTGAAACGTTTAGTGTGCTGCTTTTTCTATCTAGCATTTTCTCTTCATTAATTTATAAGCAGCATAAGCGGGCGCTTACATTTGAAGAAAAGACATCTATGCTTTCCAAAATGGGATGATTTCAAGAAGTGGGTCACGAACCATGAGGTGTAGTAAATGGAGTCTGCCTGAACGTCCTGCTTTGGCAATCCAAAGCCCTACTGAAAAGGCCATTTTTCTCCAAAAATGAAAGAAAGTTGCTGTTTTATCGCGGGTTCTCCGCTGCCTCGGCAGGACGTCTGCCAACGCTTATAACCATTTTCATATTAAACGACTGATATCGCTCATTGGTAATGTCTGTGCTCCTTCGCCATAAGGAACACTTCATTTGCGGTAATTAAGAGCGCTGAAGCATTTTCATTGCTTTGTTGATGAGAGACCGGGCATTGAAAATATCATGAAGGACTCGCTGTGAGTAGAGCGCGCGGGACCAGCGGATCTATCCAGGCGCCGACATCCATGTTTAACTGCCTTAGTGCTGGAAAAAAACATTGAAAGATCAGTCCAGGGGCATCTTCTCCGCAGGGTATTGCATATCATCATGGGCCCTGACCTCTTACTATCTTATGAAGGGAATAAAATTGGAGAACAAATATAGATATTATTTTTATCATCTTTTATTTATATAGCGCCAAAAGTTTACGCAGCGCTTCATACAATACATATATTCAAGGGGTATGACGAGTCTAGAATCGTCAGACTAAGACAAACCGATACATTAGGGGAAGGGGGTCCTGCTCGCAAACGTACAATCTATTTTAAAGGACCCTCTCGCAGAGGTATAAAAGACAGCCTGGGGAGTACATATCACCCTCTGAATAGCATTACAGATTCAGAATTTCGAAGAATGATGGAGAAATACAATAATGTGGTGAGGATAGAGAGAGACGGAGAAGGGAAAGACATGAAAAGCATGATGTGCCCAGGAGAGAGCATCTGTATTCACAACAACATGCAACAAACTTCCAACGGTTCTGCTCGGTTGATTACCATGGATGTGAATGGTGACAGCTGCTGTTATTATTATTATTAATATTATTATTAGTTTTCTGGCCCTTTCCTTTTGAAACTAATTTTACATTAGGGGCTTTGGGAATGGATGGGATGAGGTTTTACAGTAATCTTGGAGTCACATGGAAAATGTTGTCTTTTGACGTCAGATGTTTGGATTTTGCCATCTTTGTCTGTGCAATAATGTGGTGCTGAACGAATAAGTTAAACGTGGACACCAAATATCATACAGAGAACCCCTCCAACTGCGTAGTCTTTTAATTATTTATGTCAAAGGAGCTCGTCTGCTTGATTTCCTGAACGCAACACTTTTAACCCCTTAATGACAAAGCCTGTACGTGTACGGGCTCAAAATGCATTGTTTTCCATGGGTTTAGGAACTGCCCATTGTCCTTAAGGAATTAAAGCTAAACACCATTCCTAATAAGAATGAATGCCCAACCCTTCCCAGAAATGATTCTTTAATCGTGTAAAGTTTTGCCTCGGTTATAATTTTTGTTTGCAGGCAATCCCTAATTGTCATGTGACACAAAAATAGGCAAAGATAGGCTGTCCCCATAGACATTTTAAAAAAATGTTTTTAAAGTGCTTTGATGTGAATAAATGACGGATCTGTTGTGATTTCATAATCATCATACTATGAATGTTTTGTGTAAGTGGGACAGAACCACTAAGCCGAAAAAATGTCATTTTATGTGAATATTTCTGTATTAAAGTTCAATTCGGTAGAAAGTATTATAATTCATCTTGCGAGTGGCAGCCTATTCCCCATCGCTGCGGAAAGTGTTGGCACGTTGTAAATGAATACTGAGAATTTCAAACAGTCGCACATGGATCCAAACCAGCGCCAATGGCGGCGAGGGCCCAGATTTGTGGGATCTTCTATGCAGACATAACAGGATGGAAATGTACGGCGCGGGGTTTGCGTAGGAGTAAGTGCGAGACAAAGAGGCAAATTGTATGCGGTGTAATTTCTCTGCCTGTGTGCGCAGATTTTCATTTCGAGAAGTCAGATTTTGAAGATACACATTGCAGATAATTATATTATGTGACAGGCACAACAAGACTTAGATATTGTTTTTTTTTTACGAGGCAAAACTCTACAAAACTCGGTTTCCAACGAGAAAACTCTAATGACAAGTACGAAAAAGTTGGGTTTTCCCTTGCGTGTTCTTAATCACTTTTTTTCAAGCAATATTCTGTAATAAAGCTTGAACTTTGTGAAGCCTAAGCATGCGATATTGAAGGTCCGTAAGGCCACTATCTGTTCATGCTTTCTGTTAGAAGACTTGCTGCAGAGAACCCCCCTTGTGAATAGTCAGAAAACCATTAAAGTAAGATAATAATAAGACATAATGGGTCGAGATGTATATTAAGAACATTCGTGTTGCGCGGGGCTTCTTTAGGGTCTTTGCTCGCCCCGCTATTTAAAGTACCCTTTAAGTTGGAAATACTCCTTCTGGGTTGGTTTTAAACCCAAATGTTTTCCTCTCTCTGATATAGAAGTACGAGCACCGGGCTTTGAAAGCAGGATTCATTTGGCTTCTCAGCATGGACCATTACCTCCAATTTTATTGTGATCGCACAGTGATGAGAAGGAACTAGAATGATTGTTATATGAGGAATTTACTTCTATAAATTCAAAGAAAAATCTGGGAATTTTATCAAGAAATTCAGTCTGTAGTCCATTGGCACTAGAATGATGATGATAATAGAGAAGTCCTCTTCTTAAAACTAGAACAGTCGTTATGATCACCAGTGGGTCGACCACGAAGGCACCTACATTTATTCATTCTCTCTTAACTAAATGCGCAATAGGTTTGTGTGTTCCTTAATGTTTCTACTTATTTCTAGTGTAATAGAATGTGCGCGTGACTAAAGAGATCAATATTCCCAGCCATAAGAAAATTATTCAGGTCACCTCTTTCATGCCTTCTATATAGATCATAAAACTATTGAAGCCACCAGGAGCAGCCGTCAATAATAGTTTATAATGTCTTTTGAGGTTAATATTTACAATTCATTTTATGATAATAGAACTTCATTGACCTGAAATGTCCTACTTTACTACAAACTCTGGAAGACCCTCAAATGGCTTTTGGAATAGACACTATTACATTTTCCTTTCTGTGTTGGGAAGGACCTCTGAGGTCCACAATAAATGCTATTCTACTAACTGGCTTACATGGTGACCCTTCTGCGTTCAGCATACTCATTGTAAATAGAAAATGTTATATGTTGTCTTGCTGGCATATTCTGTACGTCGGTGGAAGACGTACAGAAGTCATACATCATTACTTGGAGCAGTATTGGAATTATTATGAAACATTGCACAGTTTTATGGTTCTTGTCTCATTGAGACGTGGCAAGATTTCACAAAGTTCACCTTTGCCAATGCACGAAGGAAAACTGCTTATGCAAAGTGAGTGCCAAGGAAGGGCATGTAAGAGAAAAGACACCCCTCGCAGATGATGAGACCCGTGTAGAAGCATAAGAGAAGAGGCCATAGTCTAAAACTGGCGAGTCAGAGGATTAAATGTAATGAAAGGTGGCCTTTACTTTACTGAGAAGGTGATAGATGAATGGAACAGCCTCCAATGAGATGTGGTAGAGGCTAATACATGCATGGGGTAGGCGTATGGCTTCTAAATCTCTGCCGGCCAAGTCTATGTTTCTGTAACAAAAAAGTCAGAAGAAATGAGCACACAGGGGACATCCTTAATGGAAACCATAAAAGCCCCATTGTCAGCCACTCTTTGAAACATCATCAAGGTGTTTCCGCAGGTATTTTCTACATGGATATCGGGTCCTCACTCAAATGAAGAATTGATGGTAATAATATATTAATAATATATAATAATGGTTTGCGTTTTCGTTTGTATTATAAGAATTTAAGGATGTAATTTTTAAAAAAATCTGTGGAACTTATGGCGGTGTAATCTTCGGTTTGATCACCCTGGGATCTGTCAGGTGGGGTCCAGGAGTCACTGGTCACGCTTAGACAGTTTTCACAGTTCCACGGGTAGCCCAAGCCTGGGCAGAGAAGGTCAGCCGTCATGTCACAGCGTGTCAGTTCTTCGACACATTGTGATGCTGCTCTCACCCTGGCTAGCGCACGATTCCAGGAGGGGACTGTTTGCGGAACGGGGGGCGTAAAGATCACTACCGGGATCATCATGTGTTAATGAACTTGTGACAGCAGCCTCTGGATCGTTACAGGAAAGGCGAGCTAATTGCATGAAGGACATTCTGTTTCTATTACAGTTCTAGAACACAGAGACAAATATTTATTCAGCGTTTACTTGGCAGTGACAATGGAAACAAAAACCAGTGGGGATAGATTTTAAGGTAGTTTACGTAGCCATAAAGGTGCTCTTGGTGGACTCTGCGGAATATTAACACTTTCATAACCATATGCAGCATTAGAGTCATCATACCTTGCCCCATAAATAATTATTTAATAATGCTATATTGTTTAGGGGAATATTTATAGTTTGTTGAATAGCAACTGAAAAATCTCTTAAAAGTTTGTTTTTTTATGTGATTAAACCTTCAGGGAAAGGAATAAAAAGGGAACACTGAGCCAATGAATTGTGTGCCCAAGCCACGAGCAGGTCTTTGGTTTCGTATAGCTTTTTTGTAGTCACTTGCTTATTGTCTTCCAGGGAACGGCTTTCTGTGGTTTGCCTGTTCTGCTGTAAAAAGGGATTAGGGGTTAATGGTGTCCCAGACATACTATTATGTTAGATTAGTATGACCCGAGCTTCACTTAATGAGTATACACCATCACTTATTAATGGAGATCTAGTAAAGGCCAGCATAACTTCTATCATAAACTATACCAGAAGAGCCAAGGCTAGTCGAACCATAAGACGGAGGTGTTTCCATGTGTCCAAGCGGCTGCAAAATGATATAAGGTCATCTAAGGCAGTGCGTGGCTTTACTACTTTGTATGGAAATGTCCCATGGCACACTATGTAAATACACAACGTTGCTTAGGGCATAATGTAAGGAAGGTTTATTTTACTAGATCAGCCTCCCGGCAGAAGTGGTGGATGCATATTGCGATATGGCTCCTGAATCTAAGACAAGACCAAGAACTGATTAAGGTCTTTACATCAGGAAAAACAGGCAGGCTAGATGGCCCGAAGGGGTCTTATCTGCCGCCGTATTCTATGTTTTCTATTATTTTCCTTCTAGTCTACATTATAGTGGTAAATATGTTTTAGGCGTATTTTTTAGACTTGACCACATCTCTAAAATATATATATAATACTTTATGGTCTCTTTGATTTTATGTAATAAAAAATGCTTTTTTTTTTAATGTAGCGATATAAGGTTAATGTTGAATCTGCTCCCTTTACTCCTCCCGTGATCTAGCTTAGTGTGTTATAGAGCCGTCACTTTCTATCCAGTCTTAAGACTTGGCCGTCTGAAGATGTAGGCCGGTTGACAATGCAAATGCAATTTACAAAAAAAAAATAAGGAAAACTGCCCTTCACCCATCCCTCATTCCTCCCCATCCCTCATTCCTCCCCATCTCATTCCTTCAAATATTGTTATGTCACCCAGGAGCACTGCGCCAATCCGACAGCGCTTTCAGCACCTATCCACGTTACCGCAAGGCTTCTCCTCCGCATCCAGCGTCGCCCCCTCCGCATTTACATCCGACAAGCTCCTTGCCTCACGAACGATAAGAGCTGACAGCGCAGATCTTGAAATTATTTTTTTATTTTTATTTTTTCCCCGTTCCTTTTGCCAAAGGCCCTGGTCAGATGTTCTCCTCCATGTCAGAAGAATGTCAGCAACCACAATCCCTACCTTCCAGAACTCCTTGTAATTTCCTAATTGGCATTTACAAGTGACATTTCCAATGTGTGCACCAGGACTGACCGGAGAGGCTTCAAAAGAATGGGATCTTTCTTCTTCCCTTACGTTACGAAGAACTGCAAATTCTGGACCTCGTTTTCTTTTAATGTAACTCTTTATCGAGGTTTCCTTCTGAAAACTGCAAGGGAATGTAAGAGACGCGCGATGCGTATTGATGCCATGTCCTACAGAAGAAAGATGGACCTGTTATGTGGTATAAAGAGTATAGATGTTGGTGGTCCTAGAATGTTTAACCCTCCTGCCACAAACTAGACCTGTAGAGGTTGAGCAATGAAAAAAAATTAATAATTTTTGATAATTTTGTAATTCTATTTATTTTATCATTCTTCCTATAACAAACAAAAATTCGTCTTAAAACAAACAAGAAGCTTATATTATTGGGCAATAAAACATTTTTTTTAATGGGGCAATTATTTGCCCTGTAATGTTACCGAATGATAAGCAAACAGAGATTTTATACACAAGGACAGGAGGGAGACGGCGTAAGCGTTCATCCACATGCTGCTAGCGAAGTAGTTGGCACGTGCATAGAAGAAATGGCATCTGCGAGCCATAGCGATGCCGGTTTATCACAGTGAATGCGTAAAAAAAAGCTCAGTCACATATATTAGATTGTAAGCTCACGTGCACGGTGCAGAAGCCCACCTTTCTTGCCAGGAACTTAATATAAAAGCTCAGTGGCTTAAGGATAGATAGCAAGCTTATTTATATGGGTAAATGTTTATTTGTTATATATTTGTTACCACCCCATGTTTACAAATAAGAGAAATAATGATATACAAATATAAGCTAAATCCCACCAATTTGCAATCATCATTTGCAGGCACAAGATACAGCCTAGACATTTCTTGCCATGCCGTGTGCGACTTTTTTTTTTTTGCCAAAAAATGATTATGTTTTAAAGCAATATTCTGTTTCCTGTGTGGCGGTGTTTATAGAGTTAATTCTTCCAACACTTTTAATGCTGATGCAGCTCCTTCCTCCCAACCAATCTTCCCGTAACCCCGATAAGGCCTTTTTACATTTCCTTGTTAGGTAGAAAATATATATATATAATATATATATATATTTCTGCATTCCCCACCCTGTTCAGCGGAGAATAAAGAAATTTTTTTTTTTTTAGTAAAACCAAGAACGTAAACGGGCAAACAATAATATAATAATACACCCAATCCATCATCGATCAGCCTAGGGAAGAAAAGAAGAGAAGCTGAAGAACTATTGTCGCAAATAGAACATCCTTCCGTTCATTCGTTCACATACATTTTTACAAATTAACAATAAAACGCTGTTCAATCTTCTATTTGTATCGGGAAAACTGAGGTTCATTAGAAATAAAAAGTAGAAGCTGTTTATTTAACCTGTCAAAACCCGTTCTGTGTCCCCTCTCTTCTCATCCACCCTCTCTCTCTCGCTCTCTCGCTCTCTCTTTTTATCCTCCTCAAACACATAAATAAGTAGAATTTCCAGGCGCTCTTTTTCTCCCTTACATTTATCATCTAAATAACAGGCTTGCCAAGATGGCATCCCCATAATAAAACCTCTCCGGTAGAGTGATGGGTAATGAAGCTTGCTTGTGAATGCAGTAAGAGGGAAAAAAAAGTTGTTGAGCCAACGCGTGAATATTAAGGGCTCTGAAACCAGTGGACTTTGCTTGCCATCAATCTTTCTAGTGGGCTCTTACATATCTGAATATTTTCATAGATTACGGAATAATTGAGTTATCTATCTTTCTAACTATCGGAGTTGCATAAAAATTATTCTTACACGCTGGCGAATATTAAATATATTAGGTGTTCAGTTAATTTTTCATGCAAAGGGGACAATAAGTGAAGTTAGTTTTATTTATTGCAGCATAAACAGCACATAATTTGAGGCGAAGATGGAAAAGCCGCTGTCACTGTTTCTCTGGAAAGGTGTGCAGGAAACGTGTGTGTGGTTTTTTTTCGGTAACAGCTGTCGAATTTTACTTTTTTTTCCCCTCCCCCTTATTATCTAGACCGTCTCGTTCAGAATCCTGGGTGCCAGGTCGCCATGGTGACTAGAAATAACTTCCTGGCGCCTGGCAGGTATGGCTGGTACTTGGCTAGCTTGCACACAAGGGAGGGTTAGTGTATATTTGTGTGTGTGTGCCATCGTGTCAGAGCCAGTGTGTATGTGTGTGTGTATGTATGTATAGTGCAGGAGTCATTGTGTGTACTGTCCTGTAGTGTAAGTGTATATGATTATATGTATAATGTGTGTATAGTGCCAGAGTTGGTGTGTGTGTATTGTAGTGTTAGTCACTATTTGTGTAAGTTAGTATGTGAGTGTATGTATAGCGCCAGAGTTTTGGATAGTGTGTGCAGGTGTTTAGGAGTGTGGTGT
>VKOC01000008.1:30995589-31008153 GCA_009364415.1 Spea multiplicata
TCACACATCCCCTTAATAACAGTCAGTCAGTTACCGAAGAGGTTTCCCTCGCCGCTCGCAAAATGAATTTCAATATGCTGCCGATAAGCTAAGCAGCATGTTCCCAAACTGCTAATGGAACGGCATCGCCATCCATTATTAATAGGAAGTATGCTCTGTTTTCTTTCCAGCCCTCCAGCTCGTTGCGTGTTACCAGCGGGATAGGCCAGTAGTACTGTTTATTTGAGGAAGACTCTGGCGGCCGACGCATGAGTTTCCATGCCATGTCTTATCACCCCTCCGTGTCTTCTGCCTTCTTTCCTTCTGACCTACCCTTTGTGCTCGCTGTCCGTCTGGAACAACTTTTGCGCGCTTGTTTCTGTGTTCTCCTAGATTACAGGGCAGCAGGGCCTACCTTTTGAAGCCGACTAGCCTTTTGTCTCCCCCCCATGCACTCCAGTAATTAACTTTGTCCATCTTTTATTTTGTTCCAGTCAATCGCAGTCCACTCTGCTGAGCATCTTCTCCCAGGAGTACCAGGTTAGAAGTTTCCTTCTTTTGTGAAGCTTGACAGGTGCTTAATTGAATGATGAATGTCCCTTTATTTCTTTGTAATTGAACTGCCAGCCCAGTGATTGGTTTGGAAGATGTAAACCCCCCTCCACCCTCCCTTACCCTCCGCTCTTCACCACCCTCCCTACCCTCCACTCCCCCCCCCACCCCTCCCCGTATCCACTGCCTGATCCTGAGTGGATGGCTGCCAAGCTTTACCCATCCATCTGTCTAATAACATCTATCCTTTGCTTATTTGGTGGACCCGTAATAAATTATGCTAAACCATTATTATTCTGACAATAATAATTTCCCTGCGTTGCACGGTTCCGTGTGCTAAATGTTTGCTGACTTGCACTGTCAGGGCTACTTTCCCTCGCTGACAGAGATTATGATAAACGACCCTCTCTTGGAGTGGCAGAAGGCAAGAGAGGCAGAAAATGGAGTCATTTATCATCCGGTGACGGGTGTCACTCATATGGCAGCCCTCCAAGGAACCGTCACTGTTCTATTTTATTTTTCTGGTTCTGCCGTTTTTAAATTTGTTTTTTTTTTTAATCTTGCTTCCTAAATATACTTTTATTTATTTTTTTTAAATTAAAAGGACACCAATTGCTTTTTTTTTTATAGAGGTCGTTCTCAGACGCTAAAGGGACCTGGAATTGAAGGGGGAAATTAATGCCCAACATTATATGTAAAAATGGTCTATTTTTATTTTTTTTTTGTGTGTATGTCGCCCAGCCGCTTTCTGTCTGAGACGGCCTTCGGCAATGCTATTGTAATTCAGTTTGCTTGTAGCCTTCTTGGGTTCCTTATAGCCTCTTAAAAATACTCGAGGCAGTAAATTAAGATCAAAATGCCGTGCTGATGTAGTTTAAAAGGTGTCACTGCCGGCCTTCATCATCACTCTGTGGCTTTTAATATATTGTACCACCGCAGACTCCTTGTTTTCCCCCCCAAATAATGCAGTTGCTTTAAACAAAAAATTCCCAAAATATCACGACCTTTCGATCAACACGGGGAGTCCTCAACTTAAACAACACAATGCGGCACTCTTAAACTTATAGTTACACTTACTGGTCTTACTGGGTTGCCCATATTTCTTTTGTTGTGCTTTTATAAAATCAAGAAATCTCCGGAAAAATAAAAAATAATTGGGTGGGAATTTTTTTTTTGTTGCTATGGCTGTCATTTTTGTTATGTATCTGTAATGGCGTTGCATGATTGTTGTGTGTTGTCAATTTCAGAAAGTAATGAAGAAGACCCACATTAGACACCACGCTCCGGAGGCCATCGAGTCTTATTATAACCGGTACGTCTCCCTGATCTCCTCTCTATCGCTGGAAAAAACCCGGTATTGTAATCTCTCCAGTGTTGTGCATGACGTTGTGCGGTTTGAAATGAAAAAAAGCAAACCCTCGGAAGCTGAAACATGCACCTCCAGCTCTTATTGGACTACAACTCCCATAACACTCGGGGGGGCTTAATGTAGTGTTAATGGCTGGCAGAGTTTGAATGGATTTGCTGCATTAAACTGTATGCTGTTGGGTCGGTACCACTTATTAAGCATTTACTTGGTAAGGATATTTTGTTCTTAAAGGTTGTTACGTTTATCTTTCAGGCCAAGCTAAATGAAAATGTTTCCATTTTCTGAACGTTTTTGAATTTTATCTTCATTTACAGGATAACTTTCCTCCTAAACTCTTCCAATGCCTTAAAATGTATCCGCATGCATCTAAACTCCAACATGTCACTCCAAGGCTATGGGCTAATTTATATATGTGACATTTAAGACATTAGAGTAATGGCTACCAAGGCCAGCGGGTTGAATTGTGCCGCTGAACTGTTTCACGCGTTTTACCGAAGACTTAATTCTGTGTTGAATAATGTGGCGTGCTTGAATGTTACAGCCCCTCGTAACTCGCAGATGGTCCTCCTGTCCTTCCCAGAATTTGATTTATAATGGGATAACCCCAGCCATATACTCTATATGTTGTTGTCGCTACCCCAGGGAGGGGATTGGCATGCGACGTCCAGGCTGGAATAGTTATTTTTGGTGTTCTTAATGTTTTCCAGCTACCTAAATGATGTGAAGGAGAACCCAGGAGCCCCCGTCTTGTTGGACATGGCTAACGAGGTACGGCCTGTGTGTTTCGAGCCCATCTAGAGTTGGCATGGCTGCTTGGTTACATACAAGAGGCTCGCTACCGTCCGTGAAAGCACGTTCTGCTAAAATGGTGGAAAACTACTTTTGGACGTGACTTTAAATCCTGCTACATCTTGCTTTATGTATGTTTCAGAAAAGTACGAGCTGATTGGTTGATTGACCGCATGCCTGGCCCTTTGTGCCCTTTCCTTTTTGTTCCTGGGCACTGTATACATTATTATTATACATTGTTATTATTTATATGTATACATTATTATTATTATTATTATTATTTTCCACTACACATTTAAGGACTTTGGCTAGTTGAGCACGGTTTGGTGGTTAAGCCGAGCCATAGTAACCTCAGATCAACTTGGACAATGAAAGTAACTGAGTGAATAGTAAGAATTTTAAAATTGTCTATTTCTGAAAGCAGTTGAGGAGTCGCCGTATACACTCTCAGTATGTGTCTGGTTATTACAGGACAGTTAAAGGCACCCTTTGCGGGTGTAAAATCACCAACGGTAGGTTTGAATTTATTCACACAAATCTTACAGGCGAAAAAAAATAAATAAATTTCCGAGGCATTGTGTGTTTGCGTGTTTGACCAAAACATTGAAACTACCCTTTTTTCGCTCTAATGGTATTTCTTTCACCGATCAGAATAAAACCCCAAACTCTCCGGAAGTTGAGTTTATTGAAAACATAAATAGAAATTACACCCTGGGGTTTTATTGAATAAAACCAACATAAAAAAGTGCATATCGGGAGCGTAGGTGGACAAAACCCATATGAAATCTCCCTCTAAAATATTTATTTACAATAATAGTGCGGATGCAATACCGGGTCAGATAAAGCTCGCTGTTTCCATGTCAGTCCTCTAAGGAAAAAAAGCAGATAGTATATATTTTCTCTTATAATGTTCCCCAAAACATGGGATTAACCCCTTTACTGCTAGAAAAGATTGCAGTAAACTACAGTTTGTTGGAATTCACTGGTCCTTGAAAAAAAGACATTAGAACCTCTTTAAATATACTGATAAATGAGGTCTTAGAATTTTAAACCCTGGTCCTTCACGCACGTTCTAAATGACATATTCTAGGTCGTTTTCAAAAGCTCTAAAGGTCTTGAACGAAAAATAAAAAAAAAAACCCAAAAGATTTTTCCTAGGAAAAACCCCAAAGATTATATTTTTTTTCCTAGTAAATTTCTTTCTTTCTACCATTTTGGCTCTGAAGCCTCTTTTTTATCCCCCGCAGCCTCCTTTTTTTTTTTCCCCTCCCGCCGTGGGGCCTTGTTGTGTTTCGTCGTGAGCTCTTCTTAATGCATTAGGGAAATGTTGCAATAACCAGTAGCACATTATTACCTCCAAACAATCAAGCTGCCATTTTTATATGATACTTAATATTTAAATGACACCTCGCTGCATCTGCTGACGATTGATGTAAGAGCGCTACTTTATGAGTCAATATATATTTAATCAGTGAAAACTGTAAAATCTGATGAGAGATGTATAACATAGTGGCAGGGAAGGGTTGCAGGAGGCTAGTTAAAGCTACAGCTCTGTGTTGTCGTACTGTTTTGCATGCAGCTCAACGCATACCCATATTTTTACCTGAGCTCCTGCATATATTAATGTTGTTATATGTTTATTCACACACGGGGCAGTCTACAGCTGCCGTGTATCAATGTGCGTCCCTCTAACAAAGACCCTCGATGTATGCAGTAAGGGCTGTACAAGGACGGACTGTTGGCGGTGACATAATGTGACATGTTTGATGTCGTCAGTAGCGTCCAGCTTCAGTGGTCCAGCCGCTGCAGTTTATATTTCAGTGAATGGACTAGAGATTTAGTGCGTCTATAAAAACCCTGTTATTGCCGAAGGTATAAATTATTTATAAAGGATTTATTTTACAGGCATCCCTACTACGTCCTTCACACCCAAAAAACAAAAAAATAGAATGAAATACTTTGTGAGTGGACTGAGCATGTGGTATGATGTATACAGGTATTGCCATATGTAGGAAGCTTAGCTTATGATTGACCAGATCTATGTGCATCCAACTGATAGGGCTGGATAAAGCACCAGGCGCGTGTCCACCAATTGTACACGTGAAGCGTGCCCCAGTGGTAGCTCCATCCACTCCTGACTCATTTGTGACCATCCGTCACCCCATCGAGCATATTGTAACTATCTGCGAGCATGCATCTTCCAGCCCCATCCGTGCTCCCACCTACGACGCTCATGAGTGGGGACCTCATGGGCCCATCCTTCTTGCCAGGAACTTTATAAAGTGCCATAAGGGTAGATTGGAAGCTCACCGACAGGATCCTGAACTCAACTCCTGGGGAATATACTGGAGAGTCCATAAGTCTGGATGTAGATCAGTCTACGCCCCATAGCAGGTGCCCAGTTTACCCTGCGGTTATGTGGGTGTCAGTGACCTGTCTTCAGCCGTCCTTCTATGAGACGGGGCAGAGAAAATCACTTACTAATCCAAATAGCTTTTTTCTAAGCAATCTTAGCTAAGGGAAGTTTTTTTTTTTCCGAAGAGGGATATTTATAGAGGAGGATTTCAAATAATTAACCTTATACCAGAGGATCGTCGTCAAAGTGTTCTAACAGTGGGATTTCAGGGAAATTCCCATATCCTCAACTCATGAACTCTATTGAAGCAAGAAGAAATTCTCCAATGGTTCTTTGCTGGATTAGATGGCTTCACCCCACCCAAGTAGACCCAAGATGCTGGCAATAAATGTTTTTTTTTAGAAATTGCTTCTGCCTGTACCATGTGGGTACAATAAGCTAAAGTCCAGCATCACACCATTTCTGTAGCCTTAGAGGATGCTTTTTGCTCTTCATGTTGATCTATATTATGGGAAGGTTGCTTCTGCGTGTAGTTTCCAGTTCCTCAGCACCGCCATACTGTATGAGCTTGGACTTTGGCGTTCAACTCCAAACATATATATATATGTAGATCTACTGAGTATAGTCTAGAATATAGAACGTTGACTGCGCCATGCTTCTGGGAACAGAAAAACCAAAACAAGTCACTTTGCATATTTCAAAGGCTTCACCTAGTTTCTTTATCAAGATAAAAGGGACGATGTGATTATTAACCTTGAAATACTGTCAGGATGTTCATAATGTAATGGTATGCAAGCAAATCACTGTCTCTGCTGTAGCAATTTACAAAGGAATCTTCCACAACTGAAGTGTTTGAGGACGTAGCTCAGGTTTCAGAGTGTAATTTAAGAACTTTCTTTTCTGGGTTAGAATGTGTTTATCAGATTCACTAAAGCTATAACCTGTACGGTTTAGAAAGCTGGAACTTTTGAATGTTGCGAACGTTGACTGCTTTCACTTGAATGGACCTGAATGTGGAGGGTGGACCAGTACAACAAACAAATTGCTGATTGTGTGTAAGCTACACAAGATAAGTGTGTGAGAGCAATCGTCTTCAAATCGTCATGTCAAACTAATCTATAAAGTGTAAAAACAGAAGTGGATACCCAAATTCTAAATGGAAATCACTTTTCTCTGCAGGTGGACTTTTCTCCAGCCCTGATGGCTCGGCTCATCCTGGAAAGGTTTCTTCAAGACCGTGAAGAGGGTCCCAGTAAGTAAATTGTCCTCTTAGTAAATTTTTATATAGTTTTTTCTTTTTTGTTCTTAAATGGACTCGTTACTGTAAGCATAGTAAAACATCAACATTTTGAATTAAATATTAGCTAATAATTTCACAATTAGTATTTTTTTTTCTGTCCAATCCGATGTAATAGTTGTGTCATTTACCAAATTAAGCTTATTTGTGATTTGTATTCATCCAGTGTTTCAAATGAATTAACTTTTTGTAATGTTTAGATTAAAAAAACCAAAAACTAGTTGATTAGCTCCAAGAAAGTGGTGGGATGTTTGCTGGTGATGATGGCGGCGGGGTTACTGCCAGGATTAGGGCTGTGTGATTGTGTAGACTACGACGCTTAGTGTTTTATGGTGAGATGGGTAACTTGCACATTATGGGGGGAGAATTCTTACTGAAAGCAAGATGATGAAGATTTTCATGGAGGTACCGAAAATGTGTAATGTATGTATCATGTGGCCGAAATAATAAATCATATGGGGAGCCACGATAACCGTGCTATAATATGTGAGAGATTGTTCGTTCCTGTTTTTACAACATTTACAAACGTAATGTTAGAATAAAAAGAATTTTCCCCATATTCCTCATGTTAGCTAAAGAATATGGCTAAAAATAAGAAAACATTCATTTTACTGACTTTTCTCATATCGATATATCAGAGATGAGAACTTGTACTGTCATTTGCCTGTTTCTCGGACTGTCATTCCTTCCATGAATTGAGCAGACACTCGCGCCCCGAATCCGTACACGCGCTACGAGAAATAAAGTATCTTTAACGCTAAACGTCTTTGTTCCGCTCGTGAACTCCCAGCTTCTGTTTGTTATTTTGTCCTTCCGCCCCTGGAAACCTCCTCCCTTCTGAAAGCGCACGCCACCGGTGTCTCTGGGAAAGGGTAGGAGGAAAATACTCTGCCGCCGCCACCGCTAATAATAATAACAAAATAAATAAATAAGCCGCGGAGAGATGAAAAGAGGAGCGCTTCAGGAGGAGGTTCAAACTTAAATTAATTTGCCACTGAAAAAATACATTTTGTTATTTTCTCCGTGTCAACTGCATGATTAAAACTGGCTGTTAAGTGAGCTCAGGGGATCTTCTCGTAAAAGATTTACGAGTAATGCTCAGTGCAATATTCAAAGTGAGCCATGAATATCAGGGTAATTGCTCTCTCTGCTGCTTCTTTTACTAGGCACGAGTTTGTCAACTACGCCATAAATATTTGCCTAGTCTGGTGAAAAAAGACAGTTCCATCGCCTGCATTTTTTATTACCTGGTGTTATGTTTACCTTTTGAGTCCCGCCTTTAGGCACATAGGTAATCTAACAATAAAGAAGAAAGACAGCAAATAATTCTTTGTGGGTTTCATCTCCTCTACACTTTAATGCGGCTTCGTTTTTAAAGCGCCATTGTACGCCTCATACCATGGAAAGTTAAACCCCGCTTGCTTTACAATACATCAACACGATTGCTGTTCTCACTACCGGCGCTTCACAGACCGTTAAATGTTCTCCCCGTCAGTAGAGAGCTTTGGCTTTTGGGATGCTACCTAAATAAGAATAGGAAGTAAATAAGTGTGAACGCTTCATTTATATGAAATTAGATGTATACAAGGAGGGGGAGGGTAAAAAGAAGAGAATAAGCATACATGGTCATGGGACGCTATACGTTGAACTATATGTAAAACGTACGTTGTGTTACCAAGAGATGGGTTAGAAATTGTGCCGTTGGGTATCCTTTTCGGGGAGGGGGCATTGAGGTAGCATACGGAAATTTGCCTCGATGATACGTTCTTTAAAATGAAAGCAGTGATCTATATTGTCAGACGTACGGCGAGTGGAGAAAGCAGATGTAATCGTTAAAACAAAATCTTCATTTATTTTTATTTATTTATTTTTTAAACCTTGATAGCGCGGCATTTCTCCACAGCCACGTTACATTCGGTTTAGCACTTTGCATTCCGTCTTCATCAGAGCTCTGTTTAAAGATTAGGAAATATATAACGTTTTATCCCCAGCATGCTGTAACGCGCCGACGCTTTGTGAGCAAATCACATGATGTCAGAACGGCACGGCTTTCGATTTAATCAAGAAAGAGATTAAAGTGAATGTGTCTCCGCTCTCTCCCTCCCGCTCCACAAGTCTGCCGCAGTATGGCCATTTGTCAACGTCAGGCCGTCTGATTGCTTTGGACCTACTGCTATCCGACTCTCGCCAGCCATCGCAAGGGCAAAGCAGGCAGATTAGCCTGTATCAGACCCAGTAAAGCAAGTTTCATTGAGTGGGGTAATTGCAAAATTAATAGACTGACCCCAGTAATATATTCTTAGACAAAGCTTGGTATGTATGATATTTATAGACAGAGTACCTATAGATTTGTGTACTATAGGTGTGTGCATATACAGTGTGAGAGTGAATTTGCCCTGATCTTAAGCAGTATTGTGTAATTTCCCTCTAGATTTTGGTCAGATCCTTTTGTGGGTTGTAGTCTGGAGTCTGGAAAACAAATGACCCCCATATGTGAGGCTTGATTCATTTGCATGACGTGATAGTTTGTCAAATAGTTATTTTCCCCTTAGTAAAAATCAACCCACACTGAAGGGGGTTATTAAGGTCAGTTCAACTTGGTCAACAATTAGACCTGATTTGGGCCAGACCTGCCAATACAGATCTAACACTGGCCCTTACCAACAGATCGAAGCTGTCAAAACACACGGTTCCAAATCTGGATCCAGCCACGTGTAGAAGACATTCCTGGACACCTCTTGAGAACAATCACACGTTTACCATTTCTAGGAGTCTTTCTTGCCATTGTCGTATTGACCAAATGGAGACAGTTTGGGACAGTAGTGACTCGAAGGAGTTGTCCCCCTTGCCAAAGGTGTAAATCATCCTTGAAGTCACAAACGACATGGAAGAAAATCTGAAGGCCTCTCTCACATCAGCTAAGGTCATTGTTTAATGGTCTACCATTAAACAAATGAAGGCCAGAAACCGCTGCTCTTTAAACATGAAGGATCATCTAGTATTCGCCAAGAAGCACCTTCCAAAATAATAAAATGGAACATTTTGGGTGACATGGACTTCGTTGTGTCTGACATAAAACAAATACTGTACTGCATTCAACATTAAGAACCTCATGCCAGCTGTCAAGTATGGCAGAGGCGCTGTCATGGTTCAGGGATGCTTTACTTCATTGGGATCTGATCAATATCATCAAACAAACCCCAAATCAAGCTGAAGTACATTACATTTTATTTATTGAGTGGCAGCCGGTCTTATCTTATCTTATTTCTTCCATCGCTTATACAATCAACTTCTGTTCTGGATGGTCCCAGCCACCTACCTGCCCAGCGTCGCAATGGCGGTCTTTTCTGGAACAGCACCGGGAGGAGAGTACCCGAATCATGACTGTCCCATGAAAACCTGGACTGTTGGGTGGTGTGTGTGTAGGATGGACACCCATATGATGTACCTTATAATTTTAATCCATATTTGAGTCTGTTTTCTTTATGTTTTGCTTATGTATGTACATTCTGTATATGAATTCTTAAAATTCATTTTTTTTCCAGGCTTAAATTACAACGAATCCTACCGGCTTGTAATCCTCAAACCCCCGCACCCCCCCACCCCACAGTACAGACCCCTGAATTGCTGAGGAGAGCAATGTCACGAAAATATTTCTAGAACGTTCCGAACTATTTCAATAATTCCTATTTCAACTCCAGCGCCGACTCCTAATAATAATTAAACACAATGCAATTAAAATGATGAATGCATTTCCTTTCGGTGCTTGCTCAGCAATGTGTAGACCGTATCTGTCCCAATTATATGGCTTATAAAACCACAAGTGGCGGGGGAAGTTGTATTTAGGAGCATTCTTCTTTTTTTTTTTGCACCCGGTCTGGGCATTTGCCTCCCCGGAGAGGTGCGGTACCAGCGAATGATTGATTTGAGGTATGCTCTTTTAATGCAGTTCTAGCGATCCTCTCCGACTAGTATTCCCGCTTATTACAGTTTTATCTGTTTTAGCTTTATGCTGTCAAGTTGAAATATTTTATGCACAGAGCGATTCCTCCATGTAATATTACATATATTTATCATATATACTATTTACAGTTGGCATTAAAACCCCAAGTTTTGTTCTTGTCAAAATCCGATCTTCCTATTGGATACCGAAACAGTCCTATAATGATCTATAAGTAAGATATTTTCTTCTTTCTTAAATTTGATTTGACAAGCTGTTTTATCTGATCAAGCCCAGATGTCTAATGGTTGGTGACATGAGCATAGTTTCCATGAAATTAGGGATGAACTGTACTGTTATAAACATAAAGACTCCACAGTCCATAACAAGTCAAGAACCTCATTTCCGAGATGGATATATGGGCAAAAACACCCGAAACATCCCAAATCTTTTAACAATTACTGGGTTTTTATGACAACCGAGTGAGACTTTTTTTTCCCTCCCCAGAATCAAAATTCTATCGCTACATGGAGACATATATATAATGTTGTTACCAAATGGTATTCTTCATAAGGAATTGACGTTTAGATTCCTTTACACTGATTCCGGCTGTATGGAGGCTTGCGGTCCGCTTCTATGAGCTAACAACGAAACCGCGGCAGTTAACCGGCAGTCGTCTCTTCAATTAGGCGCTCGCCTAGAGCTGTAGGTGCAGGTTTACACGCCGCGCTTAAAGTACGCCGCCGCTCCGTGAACCTTACTGGCTCCGGGGCTCCGTAAGCCCATTTACACAAGCAGTTTTTGTATGATATCCTTTTAATGGCTAAACAAATAAAATCGCCGAAACCTTGGAGGCTCTGAGAGTATGCAATTACTTGATCAATACACAATTAAAGAGTTTTCCTTTGAAGAAAACAAGCCACTAAACACAAGGTTTGTTGGAGCAGCTGTAAATATCCGTCGAGCGGCACAGACAAAGGAAGGCCGACTTCTGAAGAATTACAGTATTATGAGCCTCTTCTGACCCGGAGGGTGATGGGAACTTAAGGCTGCTCAGAAAACTAATCTTTCTTTCGTCGTAGTCGATATCTATAGTCTTCAGTACAGTTTTGGCTTTTGTAAGAGAGCTCTCCACCTTTGTTATACCGCCATATATCATTATATGTCAATATCTTTGTCCTGCTTTTGGTCCTTCTTAGGATTGTGGTCAATTTGTATCAACCTTTACCTTCAATATCTTCATTTTTTTTAATGATCATGACAGTATATAGTCCTTTTCTGTGTTATTTTGTCTCAGACCACCTGTTTTTAGTTTTATTTTTGTTAATCGTGAATCATTAGAAAATTAGGGCATTACCTGTGCTGTAACTCCTCAATGGGAGTGCAAAGGGATAGTTCAGCCGAATTCACTGAAAACACAGCCTTCCTGGTTAATTACGAAATTTTTCATGTCTTGGGTTGTCTTCTTATCTTAAATCGACGCTCAATGCGTCAATTTTGTAGATGTTTCCCTTCATGAAAGTTCTTTCTATAACCAAGGTCTTCAGTAGGTTAGTAGGAGAACATTGACTTTCACCAAGATAGGACTAAAAATGATTGTATTGAAGAGTGTATTCACTAACCCAGATGTCTTCCGAGAGAATTGAGGGTATCAATTACCTGTTAGCACCATGTAGTGATATCTGGAAGACGTTTGTGTGTCTCGTGAGGGCAACCACTCCATACTATCTGTACACCTTTGGGTGCCCTTCTCTTTTGTGAAGGATGCCCAAACTCCTAATTCCTTTATTACAAATGCATATTAGTGTCATTTAACTAATACAACCTTTATGTATGGAAAATCGCTTTTTAGAGTTGTGTAACTGAATTGCTAAAGATTTTCCCCGTTTGTGAGCGGCGTGTAGTTAGTGTAGCACAGGTGTTGGCAATGAGGGAGACAGGTGGGAAATGACCGCCATATTTTTAGAAATGGGTGCAGAAGCTTGCACTGAATTATTGTTGTGTTATTGTCAAACAACCCCTTCCGACCCTGCAGTATGTGTATATACATTTTATTTTTTCAAGCACATCCCACTCGGCGTACTTATTTTAATGAAAAACGGGGGCCAAAGTAAATTTTGATTTAATTAACAACCATTTTGCGATGTTTGCCTATGTACCTGTTCAATACAGGTCTGGCCAATTTCTCAGCAACCAGTTAGCCGTGGCTCCTAAAGTACTGGTGTTGGAGCCTGGTTATTGCGCAATCATAGATTGATATTCGTTGTGGCATCCCTTCACTG
>VKOC01000008.1:31009941-31021852 GCA_009364415.1 Spea multiplicata
GAATAGGAGTAACGTTGACTAAGAACCATTTAGAGATGCGGACCTCTAAAGCGCAATCCCATCCACCAATCATTCACTGGCCCTGGGAATAGAGCAGGGTACCAGAGAGGGTGCAGAGGGAGTTGGGTCCCAAACAGGGACCTTCCCTCCCAAATATAATCACTTGGGAGGTATGGGTCACGCGTGTGCTGTGGGACACGTGTAATGGTTTCTAGGGCCCACGGGCAGCACACCTGACAGGTACAATTATCACGTTGAACCCCTCCAGCTTCCCCAGACGGTAACGTGTACCGAGGCAGTGCTGTCAATCTGCCTTAATAACCTCGAAGCGTCCGTCCTCTCACTATCTCAGTATCCGCAGTAAAAAAAAAAACAAAAAAACGCATTAAACCTGCGCCCCGCCCACTCCCCTCGGACGTGTCAGAGCAGTTATCGCGAGAGTTCCTGATCTAGTTCTTGCGCCTGCGTGTGAGCTCGCCGTGAGACCAGGTACGCCTGCACGTTTGGTATATTTGCCATTAAATGCCGGTTTCGTGTTTTATTAGAAACGGGCGTCTTGTGCGACGGACAGCTCTTTAGTAGCGTTGCTGGAGGGGTTTATACGTCATATCTCTAATAAAACATAAAATAAACTATTTACAGCAGGTTTTAGTTCCAGCTTTAATTTTGGCGCCTTGTTTTGTTCCGTATCTCCCGGCACTCTACCTTATTGCTTAGTGTATAAGCGTATGGGGAGTTTATCTGGGTTAATCCAGCATATGGTTTGAGTTTTGCAGAATGACTGAATATATAAAATAAAAGGTGATAATAATAAAAAAAAATACAGTATAGTCATATCTATTGGTAGCGTTTTTGGTTTTTAACCCCATTATGACCAAGGCTTTTCACACCGTGGTGACTGGAGATTGTTGCAGTTTTTACCACTTTCAGACATGGTTTCCACAAATATTTTATTGTTAAAGGTATGTCGTTTGGTATGAATAATATTAAAAACAGAGAGGAAACCCCAGATTTTTGTAATTTTTTTTCACTTCCCCCAAGTACGGTAACAACCCCCTTGCTTCGATTATTTTTATGTAAGGGTGCGGGCTTTGTGGTTTCAACTCCCCCACTTCGCTAGTCATTATGAAGGACCAAGAATGACAGGTTTCTTTGGCTAGAACGGCTGATCTGGCCCTGTATAATGCATACTTTACCATATAAAGAAATCTCACTGATTTAGCTATACATTATACAGGGCCAATCAATGGGAAAAAAATAAAAACCAATGCTTCCACTACTCTCACTCTTTCTCTGTAACTCTCTCTCAAACTCTCATTCATGCTCTGTCGATGTCGCCCTACTGCTTCCACGTATCCTTTTCCGCAGCTCCGTTCTTTTGTCATCTTTCTTCGTCCAGGTACTTTGCAAAAAGGGTGGAGCCTCTCCGCACAGCCACTTCCCCCGATTGGAGGAACAGGGGAGAGGCAGTCCATGTGGCATGCACCGTGGCCCCACCCCTTTGCAGAAGTGCTCCAGGAGCCAGAATATTGCAGACAGATTCACGGAGAAGGGGAAATGTTTCTGCACCTCTCTTTCTTCTCAAATCCCTCTGCAGTATTGTTGTAGAGGAGCCTGATTGATGTGACTTTGGCCCCATACACAAGTAGCTTTCTGAACTGTAATTGGTTAACTTGTACATAAATGTTTACTCAGCTCAGTTTAATTTTAATGAGGGCAGGAAGTAGACGAGCCTCCCAGCAGAAGTGGTAGATAATTGCACAGTGAGGTAATATAATCGTGCATTAGATTCAGGGTTCGACAAATCTGATTTGGTTCTAGGAGCCAAAGAACAAATGGAGGAGTCATGTTTTTACCCCCAACAATACTTACACACAAACACACTAACATACTAAAACACACACTAACATACTTACTCACACAGACTTCTACCTTTGCTGGGTCAAGACAGCTCCTCTGCTCCAACGCGGACCTCACATGCTTGCTGCGTCTGAGTGCCAGATCATATTCCGGAACTCAGACTCGGTCACCGTACGAGGACTGAGAGAGCACGGCCTGCTGGCATGCAGGTGGTGGTGGTGGGGATTTGGAGGAGCTGACATTTGGAGTCCCCCGGGCAATGCAGTGACTGTGGGTCCCTCCAATGCACCAGTAGTGTTTTGGTATTAAACAAATGGATGACTTTTTGATTGTATGATTTGATTTGTTGTAGATAGCGGTGTCAAGAAAAGAATAGAGATGAAGTTGAGCAAAGTACAGTATGATGAGATTGCACTTTTCATTACCACACTTCAACCTACACGGCAATCCTTGAAACGTCTACACGAGAGATTTCCCCAGTAAGTCATGATTATTATTGCTAGAATGTGTGTCATTGAAATATCTGGCAAAATATCGCTCCCCTTCTCTTCTCCACTTTTCTCTCTCCTCCTCCCTTCTTTCTTTTTCCCCTCCCCTCCTCTCTTTTCCCTCCCCTGCTTGCAATGAGGCCCACCCACTGATTGGTCCATGTCCATATTGACAATCACACTCCTTCCAAGCCTCCATATACAGTGTGAGACAAAGCACAGAAGTGGGTAAAAAAAAGAAGAGGAAAGGGAAAGAGTGGTGGAAAGGCAGCCTGAAACGCATAAAAATGCTTCTCATTGTGGGACCTGAAGTGCTGAGCAGGACAGCAGCCAATCAGAGTGCAGCATGTGCATTCTGTTTAGACCTTTACTTTAAGCCCCATCCATGGTGTCAAAAGAATTATACGACTACTTTATGATGTGCGCTTTTTTCTTTTCCTATCTTTCTTCTTTTCCCTCTTTTGTTTTATTCTCTGCATCTTTTATTTGCCCCTTCACACAACACTGTCTGGCAGCACCTCATATCCCCCACAATATCATCTGGCAACCTCTTACATCCCCACCTCACCACTACAGCACCCTCCTCACCCCCCCCCCGCGCAAGACAATGTCTAGTAGCCATTTAGAACCCATGCTCGCCCTCGTGCATGATCAGTAATCTTTCATTGCCTGTATTTCCGACTCCCTACTTGTTTTTGCTGCATGAACAGGGTAAGCGCAGCTACACCTTCACTCATTTTCCTCATCTGCACCAATTACAAGATTCACCTGCAGCAAAGACTCCCAAACTTCAAAGGGCCAGTGCTAATCTATTAAGGCCACAGAGCTGTAAAGTAAACTTAGTGGACTCTCTGTAAGCTGCCGATGCCGTTCATTTGTTCTTTACAAGATATGTTAAATATGCCACTCTCACTCTAGGAATCGTTGAGTGGACATCCCCTTAAAGCCCCATCCAACGGGACAGACAGTTCCCACGGGTGACGAGGCTATGATGTATATTAGGTCACTAATACGTTTTACAACCCTTAATGTGTTTCCATCTCGGACCACAAAACACTTGGGTGCCACTAGAAATATTTTAGCCTTCAAGAGTCACCTGACGTCCATGGATTTGGCCAGCCCTGCCTCAAGAGTGTTCCTAGAAAAGTAATCGTTACTGCATTGTAAAGGTTTTGAAGGCTTCTGTAAGGCGTACTCAGTACAGCGCTACGAAATTTGATGACGCTATATATAAAACAATAAATAATAATGAATTCTGATATTTATTTCCCCCTGCAAAGTGCAACCAAAAGTTAAGGCGTGGAATAGGACTTTATAAATGATCGTTGTAAGAAGTAATGTTTTCAGGTGGAAATGGTTTTGTAGCTGCAGCATTTCCTAATTTATTCTGTAAATGTACAGTCGAAACTTTTACACTTAAAGAGAACTATATAAAAGTAAGCTCTACTTCTTCAATTCCTTATGATCTCACGTATGTTGTCGAGGTTAATGAAAAGTTAGCCGGTGGCAATTGTGAGAGGGCGGACGACCACTGGTTGGTAACTCTAGCGGTAGGAGCGCTGCTACAGTAGCCAAAAGCTATGAAGTCTTGGGGGTGATGGGCTCAGCGATGATCGCTCGGTCGCAGAATAAAACTCTTCTCTGTTCCGTTGCCAGCAGAATGTTGGCAGAGGCCGCGCTTGTGTTTGCTCATCCAGAGTATTTGAAGAGGAAGCTAATATCATGTAGCATTAGCGTGCACTTCAGGGCCCATTTAGCTAAGCTGGCGAACAGGCCAAGCCTATACCAGTAACTAAAAGGTACATGAGGGAGTCAGCGTGGCTTTCCTGGCATAACAAGCTGCTCGGTTGTAATTAGCAAATTGGGAGCTATTGACTTCGTTAACAGCCTCTGTTTCACATTGGAGCGCAACTCTTAGGGAGGAGAACGATTGTGGCGTATTTGCTGGTCTTGTGCCGTAATCTCCAAATATCTTTATTTTAACCATTTCAAATACTAAGCTGACGTTAATCATTTTTATATATATATATTTATATTTATTTCATTTTTTTTGCCCAATACATAGAATGATGTGAAGAAGTACTTGTCCCCATCTTTGGCTCTGAAACTTGTTAGATATTGAACCACAAACTAAATAGATAAAATCTTGAGCGAAGAGAAATAATGTAAAATTTGGCTGATTTATTTGAAAATATTTTCCATTTTCACTGAGGGCTTGACAGGTTTTACTTTGGATTAAGAAGTCAATTATTTTTTTTTTCTATATATATAATATTTCACTGAAAATCAAATTGTGACATCAGTTTTTTTGTTACATCACAACGTCGTCATTTGTCTTGTGAAGCCATATTTGAGGTCCCAGGAGAATCTGATTTTCAAAGTGACCTTATATTTTAAATTCTATGCAATTATTTGTCGAGCTCTTCAGCTCCCGGTGACACAGCTCGTGGGTGATGCTTTCCATTTTATTGTAGTATTTACAAAAAAGTTGTACACATGGCAATGGCCAATCGAAAACGGCGCAGCCGTTCATGTATAAAAGATATAAGACCTTCTTAAAGGTATAGTAAGGTATAGGTAACTGTCTTATATCACATATGTTCAAAGCAAGGAAATACCGAAAGCCTGGTCTGTTCGCAGCCCCTCGGGCCTGGAATCCAACACCGGTTGTGTATAGGTCCTCCAAGTTCCCGGGGCTGGAGAATGTCACAAACAAAACCGACGTAGAGAAAGAGCCGCCAGCGGTCATCGCCTTCCTGTAATGAATAATGGAATCCACCATATCAGCAGCATGGCGAAATGATTGGTCTTGTTCCTGAAGAAGTCCGTATTAAAGTTACTTTGTGTATTTATAGTCAGATGCTGTATTTGTGCTGCTTTGACAGCTCATTGTAATGGCCTGAATTTACAATTGCTTTTGTATTATGTTTCCTTGATTCAAATTGGCCCTTTCCAAGGTACTGGTGAATGAGTCCGGCTATCCTGGGGGGACGGCGATTCGAGATTAACTCTATTTCACGTCGGACAAGTCACTTTGTCACCGCGTACAGAATTGCACTGCATAGTCCTCGGGGTACACAATCATTTTATCTGCGCTATTATTCTTGAACTTTGTTCCCGTGCAATGGCAGCGGCGAGAACATTGCATGGGGCGCCGGGGCCGGTGCGTTCCTCCGCCCCGCACTTCTCATCGATTCCAGATTAGGAGGAGCTGACGTGGCGCATCCATCATATCCGAGCAAGGCTTTTATGTGCACGAGGGCCACTCACGTAGCAAACGCTCGTCTCCCACAGCGGCACGCGTTGGAAAGGCGCCGCGCCGCTAAGTGGACTGTCACAGTGGCTGCTTTCTTAGTATATAGACAGGATTTTTAATATCTGCTTCAGTGGATTTAATGAACAAATACATTTGTCTTCGACCCAGGGCCAATTGCGCCTGCGGTAAATTGCTCCTCTATACGAGCCACTGACACGCAGATCGGCAATGTGCTGCGGGGGGCAATCAGAACTGAACGAACACCCCCAGCCTGCGATACTGCGCCTATTATAAATGGGGAGCTATACCTGCGGATGTAAGCGTTAACCCCTTTTATCACAGGCAGTCACTTGTTTTCTTGTCTACCCATTGTACAGCGCTATGGAATTTGATGGCGCTATATAAAACAATAAGTAATAATTCGCGCTGGAACTGAAGGAAGCCGGAAAGGTTAATGTTAAAAAGCTCTGGCAGGGGTACACGCTCATCCCATGAATCAATAGATTGTATGATCATCTGTAAGCTACACCCAATGACGTTCTAAAAAGCTGGAAAATAATAACACAATAGTGGATATTTTATACACTAAGCTCAGTGTAAACAGGCAAGATCTGGCCAGGACCAACCCCTTCATATTCTACTCTGATCTATTGAAACCCGAGCATCCCCACCAGTACTTTTCTCAGTGGCATATCAAAGCTGAAACCCTTGTTTGACTCAGAATATCTTAACCTCCCGGCAGGTAATGGTTTGCATAAGGCCTGTTATTAGAACCATTCGGTTGCCACCATGACAGAGTCACTACAAAAGAATCTCTGCAGTGGGCTGTTAAAGGGCTCTAGGTTAGCAGATGCAGAAAGTTCCTGGGTATAGATATATATATATACACGGGATCCTGTTCCAGCTAGATCATTAAGAGTCGCTGGAATTGGTTACGGAAAGTATCATTTTAGGCGTAGTACATTCCGTAACAAAAGAGGGGAAATTAAACAAATGTTTTTTAACAAACAAAATACATAGAATTTGCTACAATCCTTACAAGACCTTGAAAGTACCCCATATGACCAAAAGTATGTCTAGAAGGGTACTATGTTCCCCTTTTGAATGAAATTGAACCAAAGGATGGAATTGCTGATGTCTTCTCCTACTCGGTTGGACTGGTGCTGGTGGCACATGGTGCAGCCACTTGGCTACCTTCAAGATAAGCACAGACTGATATGATGATTTAACAAGTGTCCTACCTACTAGATAATTTACTAATCTGTCACCGATATACATGCAGTATGCTTAATATTTCTCACAAACGTTTTGTGCGTTTTGCTTTCTCATGTCACGGACGTCGGGGCTTTTGGCACACAGAGGGCTATTTCAATCAGACGCAAAATGCGTATCACCACCCGCATTAGTGATATTTTTGGTAATTTTTTTTGTGGGGTGCCATGTGACATTCTTTTGACCTGTTTTTAGGTCTTGCGAAAAACGTTTAAAAACAAAACGTCTATAAATACTGTAAGTTGCGCCTGACGCTGCGTCCTACCTGTCTCCCGAAGTCGTTTTCGTAGTTGGCCTTACGTTTACTTCACCAGAATGTATTTTAAAACACTAGAGCACCTGTTAGTGCTTTAGCGCTAATGGATGACGCTATATAAATACACCAAGCGCAGCAGTCAGTGCTTGGTTGCCCCTGTGACCCAGTGTAAGCTCATCACACCTCTGGTATCCCAAGTCCCTTGTTCTTGTTGTTGCCCTGCCTTATTTGTGGCATTTGGATTGTACATGGATTACGACCCTTGCTGTCTTGACCTGAGCCTGTCCACCGATTGTAACGCTGCCGGTCTTGACCTGAGCCTGTCCACCGTTCTTCTGCTTAACCAATGCAGGAGCTGTCCAGCCGCGTTAAACTGCTGTGAGTGCAGACACTGTGTGTGTGTGTGTATATATATATATATATATATATATATATATATATATATATTATATATATATATATAATATATATATAATACATATACTTATATATATACACCTCCTCTGTGGTCTGACAATTCTTGCCACTGATTGGCTTCATTGAATTCAGTGGGGGCTCGTGGTGGCGTATGGGGGGCTAAAATACATTGAAATCCATGCAAACGATGCAGCTGACAGTTTAACGTGCTACGATAATGGTTATGTATGTTAGAAAGTGATGACAGGCGGACTTTAAATAAACTCTCGGTAGCGTTGCCTCCGCATTGCTTCGTCAGGATGTTCCGTGTACTTGAAGCGGGAGGCTCGTGTTTATCGCCGGGGAATGTTTCAGCCAATAATGCAATTTAGATCAAGCCTTGTAGTGGCGCCTATAAGGTTACATTCCCAGTTTAGCGACCCTTTCAGCCCGTGTCTCATAAATAAGTAAAACCGTGACACAGCACATTATAGCCTACGTAAATTAGACATGACTTAACTACGTGCGGACTCCTTGTGCCCGGGACTGCATAATACACTTCCCAGCCAGCATCTGTTGCGAGAGCGTTTGATTGATTGTGCGGTGTAACGACTGAGAGTGGTTGTGCGTCCTGATATACCGCTTTAAGCTTATTACCCCCTCCAATTAAATAAAGTTCTGCTGTTTTCACAGCAGTCACTCCTCATAAGCATTTATCCTTTTATCCACTGGATTTCATTTCATGGATCTCGGCTGCTCCGTAAAAAAAAAACAAAAACAAAACCCATGAAGTAACAAACCTAATTAATTGTAATACGAGCTACAGCAAAATATATATATATATTAAAAAACTCAAAAAAATTAAAGAATAAAAATTACCCCACATATGGCTCATTAGCACGCTGAATTTTTCATCTAAAAAAAAGCAGCGTTTTGGCATAAAAAAAAAGCAACAAAAATAGTTTTTCATGAATGGTTAGTGACGCAGTGTCGTGGCACAAGTGGCCACAGAAACCACTGCCTGCCCGTGTTTTATTATTATTTTATTTCCACTGCTTTCCTTTTGCTTCTTCAGCAGAACCCTTAGTATAAATCATTGATTCCACCAGCATGGGGCAGTTAAAATGTGGCCTCTGGCATCTCCACGTCCCCAGAAAGAAGGCAATCGTCTTGGAAGCTCCCGTTACAGTAAGTGACCTCGCTGGTGACACTGAAGATCACACTCCAGGTTCTTAAGTGCCGTATTTACTCTTTAACCCTCGGCGTCTCCAGCTCCCTGGTGGTACTTGAAAATTACTCTTTTACAGGACTGTCACTTGCTCTTCTCTAATTTGATGCAGCGGCAGAACAAGAGGCCTTTTTTTTAACCTCTTCCGTCCCTGCCAACCGGCTGATGGTAATAACGGTACCAGTAGTTCCCAAAACGAGATTCTGGATACTTACGTAAAGTACGCTTCCAAGGGTAGGGGTTGAATTTTGAATCTTAAATACTGTTTACAAATGATAATCCTGGGCTTTTAGGTAAGTATTATATATAAATAATCCACAGACCCTTGCAAATAATTCTAAAACCGTGTGCAGCGATGGAGATCTTCTGATGAGCTTATAAATGTCACCCGCAACCGGCCCTCTTTCCATATGGAGTCAGAGATTCATTTAGGGACGTTGAAAATACCTTCAGCAACGGGTCAGCTTAAAGGGACATCATAATTTCTATATTAAAGTATTTTATGATTACTTTAAGATGCATTAAAAAACAAACCAAAAAAACTTGCCTTTGAAGAAAACTGCAGCTGCAGAGCTGCAGCTGTCCTCCTTCTCCATGGACAATTCTTGCCACTGATTGGCTGCTTCAAGCAGCCAAACTGGTGTCAGATAGGTGACCCAATTGCAGTCAGCGTGAGCGCTTTCCATACATGCACACGGGCAGTCATGTCAGATGCCTTCTGCAGAACCCCCCCATAAAGTTACAAGGGGGGGGGCATCATGTAAATTGAAAGGGTCTTCTCATCCTTTAAAGCGCATATGATGGCTGGAGCAACCCTCTAAGCGAGAGACAGATTTGAAGACGGAGTGACGGCAGGAGAGCGGTCGGTTCTAAGGATTGTTACCGGAGGGTAATGATTCTAATTATTTGCTCGGTATTGTTTACTGTTTGATACGTCGAGCTGATATATTAAACCTGGCAGGAGCGTGCTAAAAACGTCTTAATTGTGCTGTGTGAACATTAGAGATGTGCTGTTACATGTGACACGGTGTATTCGTTTAGTGTCTGGATGGATGTCTGCCCTGTCCCAGATACATGCGCGGAGTGCTTGCTGTTCATCCTGCGCGGGAGACGAGACGCCCTTTGGCGGTTTTGTAGCAGAGTCTCCCGGCGTCAGTTAATCGAAGGGAAAGAGACTCACCGGAAACATTCTGATGCTTTGATGAACGTCCAATTGCTAAACTTCACTGTCCCTGCGTTTTGTTTTGGGCCGGCTGACCCCCCCGCAACAAGGACGGCGTTGGCCCTGCATAATGCATAGTGCATAGCTAAATCAGCGAGATGTCCCTCAAAGATTCACCTATGAATTTATTTTGATGTCTACATCTTAAATGAAGTCCTTCTGACAGGGGTCCCTGGGCACGAAGCTGTGGTCCAGCTGTCCGTGGCGGCCCCTTCCTGGCAGCATTTTAGGCATGGCATGGTGTAAGGTTGTCTTAAAGGGCCAGTGTCTAATTAACCTGGAGCATGCCATGCTGGTTTAATTCAGGCACCCATCTCATTCCTGTTCTTACCCACCCAGCCCATCTTTACTTTTTAGCACTGACCTAACCAGGCACAGTGTGTTCTAGCTGAAGCACGGTGTGTTCTGGAGAAGCTCCAGCTTGCTCTGCTCCCTCTGCAAGCCCAGCCTATCCAGGCCTAGCATTTTTTATGTAGCGCCAACAATTGGCTCAGCGCTAATTATAATTCAAAGGGTCTGCCGGAACCAGAACTGACAGAGTAGGACAAACCGATACGTTCGATAAAGACGGCTCGGCCCACAAGCTTACAATCTATTATAGAATTCTAAGAATTTGGAGGGATTTCAGGTGTAAGTTGAGACCATTAATCAGCAGAGCCTAAAAAAAAGATTTATATGTTGTTCAGGGCTCCTTCTTTTGCTTTCTCTTTTTTTAATCTTTATCGTGTGTGTTATGAAACTTATCGGAACTTCTCACTATATCTTCAAAAACGTGACCACCGCGTAGAAAATGTTTATCGCATGTGATGTTCTCGTAGGTCACGCTAAAGGGGGCAAAGATTGCGCAAAAGTTGTTTTTTTTCTTTTTAAAATTCGTTATAGAATGCCGAATCTTGGAAGGATGCAGGCGCCGTCACTTCGTTAAACCGAGAGAAAAGCTTGCATCTTCGAAGAGTTTATCGACTTGCTTTTGTGCTGGGAAATTCTCTGCCGGCTTCCTCCGGAAGATCTAAATGCTAAGTAAACGCGAGAGAACACCGTAGAGAGATGACAGCTTAGAAGCAGGAGCCCGAACGCAGCCGGCCACATAACACAGATGTCTGAAGCAGTCATCTGCCAGCCATGTCTGTCCTCCGAAGCTGCCCTCCCTGGGTGAAAGCATTCGACACAGTGCTGTCAATGATGCAAATGGTACAATGGAAGCCGGATGCAAATGGGGCACCCCTTGCTGTGCCCTGTCAACGGCTGTGCATGAGAAAGGAACTGAAGGAGTGGTACTTTCAGGGCTCTGGGGGCCAGCAAAGGTCAAGCAGCGGCAGGCATTTGAATTGGAAATTGTCTGGACTCTGACTCTCTTTGAGCTCTGATACAGTGGGACCCATGCCGGCAAAGCTTCCTTTTCTTAAGCCATCCAACCCTTCTACTAAGTACATAGAAAAAGTAACCGCTGAATAGAATTGCTGTGTTTTAATGACTGCCTGGTTTCCACGCCCTGGGGTATCTCACATGAATTTTTTGTTTATTTTTTTTTATGGTTTTAATTATTTATTGACTTATTTAAATAAATAAAGCATTAAAACACGTCGGGTCTTCATTTGTGTCGAGAAGCCAAATTCAAGAGAAAAAAAATAGCGTTTTTCTTAAAGGAGCATTAAAAAGAAGGAACAAAAGATAAATCTGGCATCATTTCGGGTGTAAATGTAGACAGAAGCAGAGATTGGTCACAGCTCATAGGAAATTATGAAGACAATTAGTCTTTTGTAATAGGGTTAGTGCGCAATATGGACATGTATATTAATAGTGGTGTAAGCTAAATGAGAACTAATAGTCAATGAATAATTTTCGGCGTATCCATCGCCCTTGTTGTCCGCATTTTTGCCCGTCTCTAGATTCCACGGAGTTTCTAACTTTGTTGAGTAGATGGAGGCATCTG
>VKOC01000008.1:31026719-31036953 GCA_009364415.1 Spea multiplicata
CCTGACAGCCGTCACCGGCTATTTACACAGCAAACAATGGTGACAAAGTGTGGGGCAAAGTGTAACTTTTTATTTACCTTCGTGTCCCTCAAATGACTGGGTAGGTATATTCGACGACAAATACGAGCAGCGCCCATCCTCAGTCTACTTCCCCTCTTACGATACTTTATGGCCGTCTCGTCATTAAGTAGCAAAACTGTATGGAATGCGCTGACCTACGTAGGTCATAATGATAGATATCTCTCATTTCACAACAGTATCATCTCGGGAAAGCTGGGCGCCTTCACCCTTATTAACTCCTATGCAAATCTGTATAATCGGTTTTATTCCTTCCACGCCAAAAGGGTCAGCAAAGCGATCACATATAGAAATGTTAAGCAATCCAAAGGGAGATGTTATGAGTTTGACATTAAGCTATAAACCGTGTGTGCTAGAAATCAGTACACTTAAGGTGCGACACAAGTACTCTGTGTCGTACGAATATTTGCCAACGGTGCCACGTGGTGATGTCACAAAATTGGGACAAACTTGAAATCACGTTGTTTCTGTGGGCCTGTCTGCACTACGTATAGGTAAATTGTACGCCTAGCCAAAGCAAAGGCACACAAAGCGCCCCATTTTACGCCTGCACATGTCATTTGGTGATCACATAGCATGTGATATTTAGGAACCTGGCCACACTTAAGTCGCCAGAGGAAATGTTCATCAAATTGTCAAAAAGCGGCCACAATTAGATTAAGCTCCATCCTTATTTTAGGTGACGCAATCTCATGGATTCACGCAGCGCTAAAGTTGTCAGAAGGAGGTGATGACTAAATTTGTATCGATGGCAGCTGCTTCCTTGTGGGTTGTTACTGTTCTTAGTGCTACTTTTTCAGTGTAGTTATGCAAACATTGACTAAATTGGGGGGATTTGGATTTTCCAAATTTCTTCCAAATACTGACCAATCTGACACATTACCAAACGGAGTCATACTACGCTAAGTAGGTGTAGTTACAAGTTTGAGGAAGTACATGTCTTAGTTAATAAACTTTATTGTTAATTATTGTACTTAGCAGTTAAATATTTCTTGTAGTTCTGAGTGGATGATACAATTTGTATAACTTTTTTGTTAAGTTAGTTTGCCCATTATTATTATATCATTATTTTTTGTTTTATATAGCACCATCGTATTCTGTAGTGCTGTACAATGAGTCGACAGAACATAACAAGTACTATATAGCATAACAATTTATAATCTTATGCTTTATAGAAACAACAGATGAGGAGGGTGTTGCTCAATCCATTCCGTTTTTTTTTTGTTTTATATGTTTGCAAATCTGTATAGTTCCTTGGAAGATCCCTGATAGTTTGGATAAAAAAGATCCATTAATTGTATTGCGATTTTTTTTTTAAGTTGGCGAAGAATGACGATGAATAGATATGTCGGTGTGGACGGTTCTGAGTGACAGGACTGGCTGATATATTATAGGCATGATGTCCAATAACAAGTTTAACTGAACACTTGACTAATGTCTTAAGGGACTTAAGAAGAAAAATTATGTCAAGTGGTTCTATTGAAATATGTTTATGTATTTTGTTTTTAAATTAATATTTTTTTTAGAATGTATTTTATTTATTTTTCACATAAATGTACAAAAAGTAAGACAGACATGCATGCAATATTCCAAATATTACACAGGTGAATACAATGCTTGATTGATACTAGCAAAGGATACCTATACGTATAAAAGTACAAAGCCAGGTGGTTTATCAAAACATTAATTCCAGCTTCAAATTTTAAGGAAAAATCTATTTTTAACCTATTTTAATCATCCATATTTTCCCGTACAGCTCATTAAGTTATAACATTAGACAAAACTTTACAGGGGCTCTAAGTATTTCTGGATAGCCCAAAGGATAATTAAACCAAATATTGAACTTGTTAACAAGGGCTTACTGCATAGACATATTAGTTAAAGTGTAGGAATATTTACTTATGGATTCAATCATAATGTACGTGTGTTTAGGAAAATGTACACCTTAAGGGTAGGGGACGTAATATTACATCCTTGCAAAACTGGCCTTTGGAGGTAGAGGATGTAATATTATGTCCTCCATTACTGACGCTGGTAGGATTGCTGCTGCTGGCTACTTGGGGCACCCAAGAGGGTCATTTCTTAGTGTGGATCCATAGATTTAGGGCACAAATTAATAAAAATGAAAAAAAGTGGATGTACATTTTAACACTGCATGGCATAAAGAAACATAACAAGCCATACCAAAGCCAGGACAAATATCTATATAATTTGATATTATACTCGTCTGCACTGGCTATGTTTTTTTTTTTGTTTAAATGTCCGTATTTTTTTTGTATCTTTTCATATTAAATAGTGATTTATCTATATATGCAAATTAAAAAAAAATAGCCCTAGTTGTCCTGCCAAAACAAACAAAATACAATTATGCTTGAAAACAAAGAAAAACAATTAGTCTGTAAGTGTAGGAGAAACAACAAAAAAAACGCTTTAAGTCCTTTACGGGGTTAAATGTAAGATCTGCCTAAAATTATAAAGGTTATCTATTGACAAGCACTTAAAGGGGCAACAGTGCTCAAATGATTTTCTTCAGGGATCAGTGAAGCAACCTGTTTGCTTCACTAACCCTTGTCTTTCAGCTAAACAAGCTGCTCATTTACTTTCTCAGCAGCTGCTTCCTGACGGCAGTAAGGCACCGCTGGGTACCTGCGCATGTATGCTGCCGCATACACATGCACGGATACTGGGAGCACATCGTAAAGCGCTTTCTATGCAATCATGGTGAAAACCTTTAAAATATACTTTTTTTGTAATAAAGGCACAGTGAACATGGAAATCTTGGTTAAATGTGTGCGCTTTGGTAATGTCATAATCATTCTGCATGGAGAGAAATTAATTTACCAAACACAAATAGAATGCATATTTCTTATATGTTTGTACCTTTTTCTCCCATTATTTCTTCTTTCTCCGTGTCTTTAATGTCAAGGATTTCTTAGACTCTTCCAAGCTGTTGCACTTTCTGTGTTTCCCCTTTTCAGAGTTCCATTTAGACATGGAAAATCTCAAAAACCCTCCTTACTACTGTTATCTAATGGGCATAAAGAAAGACAGGCAAAAAAAACATTCTAATAGGGATATTGATTAAAAATGTGGGTGCTGCTGAAATGACCAATATGTATATACACCGAAGCAAGAATTTAGAGCGTACCCAGCAAATGCCACTCAAAAGCATATATATTTGGGATTCTGTCACTCTTTATGGCCTTATATTGCTTAGCCCACCACTATGTTAAAGTACTTTTGGTGAGTCCTATCTAACTCTAGCATGGCTATATTGCTTACCAAGGACTGTGCTGCTTTTTCAACCCAATAGCATACCCTAAAAATCATGTACATTCAGACTTTTAGGCTCGGACTAGCTAACTGATGACTAATAGTCCAACAGATTAATGCAGTATGTGGCGGCTAGCTGGATACATGCATCCGCCGGAGTATAAAATTGTTGTTGTATGCCGTTGCATGCATTTGGCATCTGCTGGCTTTAAAGTACCAGGACTACTTAGTCATCCCTAGTCTGACCTGCTGATGGTAGGCATGGAGCTCTGTACTTGAGGCTCACTCCACTGAAGTTGCTGCTGTGAACCTAAGAGAATGCTCACGTGTTATATTGAGTACCTACTGGTCTCGAATCACACTTTGTGATGATATAGGTGATCCATAATTCCTATTTACCTAAACACTTTTCAGATGTAGGTAGTTGTGCAGCGGTTCTTGTTTTCCAAGAAGCCATAATGGGGACTTCTAATAACTCGAACACAATGCCTTTTCTGTCTCCTTATCGTAACAAATCTAAGAGATTCTTCTTTTAAAAATTCATTAAAGACTAACATAGTACTCATCACCTTTTTGTGGATGTTTTCATTTTATTTTTGTATGCCGTGTCTCAGCTCACTTTATTTGTAGTTACGAATGTTGTCATGACTTCTTTCCTATGGGGTAGTCAGAATGAGAACAGAAGAAAGGTGTGTGAATGAGTCTGGAAGATCGATGAGATTTGGGAGATTTGAACTTAAATCCGACATTTTAATGTAATCGTGCTGATATCTATTTACAGGAGCTGTTATCCCAGAATCTGGACTGTCATCTTTCATTTAACTGAAAACTGCATCATCTCACTCACACAAAAGTCTGAGTAGGAATATATATATGTTTGCATTCTCAGGAGATATTCTAATTTGCCTTTTATCCGTAAGCAGGCTACTAACTGGCAGAAATGGCCCAGTAATATAATGACCCAAAAAATTCCATTTGACATTTAGGCTCCTCAAAAAGACTAGGGGCTGCCGCTGCAACATGCACCCACCAAATTAGCTGCTCATATAGATACAAGTGGCTAAATGTTCTATAAAAGAACTAGTAGACAACTCAGAGGGCCAATGCCCTGACGTCCCTACTATTTGTGAATGTTGGCAAGTTACAATCAGTGCATGGTACTCTCAGGCAGTGATACATTCTCAATTGGGGGTCATTCTAGAGCAGTCCCAAATGGTTTGGACTGTCTTACTCGATGATTGGGAGCCAAAGTGCAATGGGCAACACTTTGTTTTAAATTTATAAAATTACAAACTGAAATGTTTCCAATGCCCCTACACAAATACAAGTGACAGTCCTGATTTAAGGAGATACTGTAACTTCCCGTCCTAAATCATTTCCTTGTAACATCTGCCCTGCTATTTCCTTGCTGTTTTTCCAACAGATAACGTGGCCTTGTGGGTCAAAGTCGTGTCCACCCATCCGTCCTTGTGCCCCCATATTGAGGCTCTGATTCAGGATGCTCTTCAATTGCAAATCATACGTGAACATGGATGCGAAACCTCTCTAGCTCTTCCCTTTGTGTTTCACAGCCATACCAATGCAGATTAGCCCTGAGCTGCCAGTTGACTAAGATTAATAACACTGCACCAAGTCCTTTGTTTCTCCGTGTGGCCGTTTAGTGTGAAATACTATCCAAAAACATTATCCATCCTCTATTAATTCCACAAATTTGTTCACACCATGCACACTGTTTAGGGCAATTTACAACAGGAACATACTGAGCACAATTGCATTTAATTACTTGGGTTCTAATTACATTCATTAAAGGCTAATAAAATAAATGAAAGAAGCAGCTTTAAAGTCTTTAGTAAAATACACAGGTCTTGTCTCTATCATGAAACATTGATGACAGCTTGTGGGGGGTATAAGTTTCAAAAGAACTTTACTAGTCAAGCAAGGGATTTTTTGGAAATGGTGGGGAGTGCTGGTCGTGTTTTTTTTTGTCTGTTTTGTAGATCACAGCACAGATACAGAGGCTGACATGCTAGTTTGCTTTAGAATTAAAGCATATATATTATATTCATTGTATGTTACACTACATGCATACATGGGATCTCTCAGCATTTGATCCGGGGTTTCAAGGTTTTGCCTCAATCCCTGGGTCTCAGAGTGATGGGGCAGACTGCCAGGGTGACACACTAAGGATTTATGCGTTTCAGCATCCAATGGTGCATCAGCCCCTCCAGCTACTACGGCGGCAAGACCCACTCCGGAGACTGCCTCCCCTGCCGGCGAACCTTCAGAGATAGCAGATGCTTGTAGTGAGCCCACTACCTCAAGACTTATGACCCCGTTTGACACATAATTGCCTAATTTCTGATCCTGACAGCCTATATTAGAATGAGACCTTCAGTGGTTGGTGTAACATTCTATTATTGTTCCTATGTGATTTTGGTGGATTTTCCATGTTGTGACCTGGCTTGACTTGACCTTGCTTGTCGTTTTTCTGATTTGGATTGTTGAAAGTGTCCTTCTGGTTCTGGCCCGGCTACGTTGGAACTTGTTTATTCATTTGAAGATTTTGGCCTTTGCCTACTGCTTGCTTTGGCTCCAGGTCCTCTTCCCTTGTTCCCAGGCCTACTCTGCTACTCGGTATCCTCTCCTGCTGTTCCGTTACACTTCCTATTCTACATTGCTGTGATCGCATCTAAGTGTATCTTTAAAGTTCCCATGGGCCATTTGGTCATTATGTTTAAAGAATCACTGCAAATAATCTTTTTAAGGGTTAATATTCCAAGAGCCTCACGTTTTGGGTTATATGAAAATTAGGTCTAACAAAAATGCCAGAGGCTCACTCATCATATCGAGCTTCACAAGCAGATCCGGTTCTTTAGTATGTAGCCGCTTGCTGGATACGCATGCCTGCACGAAAGTCTAAGAGCATAGGGTGGTCATGTGTATCCAATGGGTTGCCACATGTACATAATTTTGTTGTCTGCTTGCTTTAAATAGCCAATCTTAGTCTCTCAGTGGGCCCTTTCTATGGTTTTCCTCTGTAGGATTTTGATGTGGGCACTTGGGTTGGGCAAAACTGGCTGCGAGGCACTGAGCTTGTTACAGGTAGTCTGTTAAGTGTGAGATGAAAATACATTTGACATGTTGAGAAATCCTTCTTCCTTTGATAAATGCTGCAAGTCTACCTTTGGGACTTCTACAGATTGAAAAAGTGATGACTGTAGTACATCGTTCTAAACAAAAAAATACTGGATCATTTAGAAAGCAAGTACTCAAGGTGTTCCATAGCTCGGAATATGTTTCTTTAATGATTTGCTGTCTCTAGAATGTGATAGACTGTTGGACCAACAGAAAGGTAAACAGCAGCTGCTCAGGACTCAAGGGCAAGTCTGACCAACTTACATCAGCCAGAAAAGTGCTGAATCACACTGAACGTAAACTGATATATTATTCACATTATTTTATTTGTAGTTCATGGTTTAGAGTGAGACTGATTAATAGCGAAGCTGAAGACAGGCTTGTATTGAAGAAGGGAACACGATCTTTGTAGGATCTATGTGGAGTTATTGTCGTTCACTTAGCTTTCACAGTCTATAGATCTCAGCTGATGGCCCTTTAAGGGTTTATTAGTCCATTTATCATGGAAATGGATAACTTAAGAGAAATGCAGAATAAAATGTTATACATACTGTACATTGAATATTCTGATTGTACATGAAGAATAAAACAATAAGCCGCAGTTTGCAGAAATGAAGAGTACACATTAAGAGCATGCAAGTTTTGCTAGGTGAGCCTGCACGGGCCAAGTAAGCTTAGACCAGGCACTGTGGACTGATAGACAGACACACAGGGACTCACCTCACTGACACATGCAAACAAGTGCAGCCAAATCAGCCATTTATTTCCAGGACATACATAATATGGACAAAAGTATATGGACACCTGACCATTACATCAACAGGAACTTTTATGACACTGCATTCTCAATACATAGACATTAATATGTAGTTGGCCCCCCTTTCTAGCTGTAACAGCTTCCACTCTTCTGGGAAGGCTTTCCACAAGATTTTGGGGAGCTTCTGTGGGATTTTTTCCCCTTTCATCCAGTAGAGTACTTGTAAGGCACTGATTTTGGACGAGAAGGATTGGCTCGCAATCTCGTTTCAAGGTCATCCCAAAGGTGTTCAATATGGTTGAGGTCAAGGATCTGTGCGGCCGGTCAAGTTATACCACTCCAATCTTATGCAACTGTGTCTTTTATGCACCTTGCTTTGTGCGCTGGGGCACACTCATGCTGGAATAGAAAAGGGCTTTCCCCTAAATATTCCCACAAAGTTGGAAGCTTTCATTGTCCAAAATGTCTTGGTATGCTGAAGCTTTAAGATTAAGTAAGAGGCCAAACAGTGAAAAAAACATTAAACCTCCTTCACCCGACTTTACAGTTGGCACAATGCAGTCAGGCGGGTATCGTTCTCCTGGCGTCCGCCAAACCCAGACTCGCCCATCAATCTGTCAAACTGAGATGTGTGATGCATTGCTTCAGAGTCCAGTGGCGGCTTGTTTAACACTCAATCTGATGCTTGGCATTGTACTTCCATGCAGCTGCTCAGCCATCGACACCCATTTCATGAAGCTTCGTTTTTGTCCTGATATTAATGCCAGTGGAAGTTTGGAACATGTAATCAGCGGAGCGTTGGTGACTTTTACGGGGCGTTCCACTTCGTGGCTAAGTTGCTGCTGTTCCACTTTCCAATTATACCACTTACAGTTGACTGTGGAATATCTAGCAGGGATGAAGTTTCATGAACTGACCTATTGCAAAGGTGGCTTCCTATCACAGTACTATGCTTGAACACACTGAGTACTTCAGAACAACTATTCCCCCCCCCCACAAATGTTTGTAAATACAGAGTGCATTACTAGGTGCTTGATTTTATACACCTGCGGCAATGGGTCTGATTGAAACACCTGAAATCAATAATTATGAGGTGTTGAGCAGCACATGTAATGTACTGCGGAATGCAGGTTGAGTAACTGATTCATACAGCCAACATACTGCAGGGCACTACTTTACATCGGCTGGTCAGTGGCATGCGACAATGTATATTTGGCCTGGAAGAATGGCTTTTGTGACCAACTGATAACTGATATTGGTGTTGCGTGCATGATATATGCATGCAGACAAGCATATGTGCCGACACTCATGTACTTACATAAACAAACTGACATATACATGCACACTATGTCATCACCGACACAGATCATTCTGCAAAGATGTTAAGTGGTACCACATGGTCACCTGAAACTCTGACCCTGGTAAGCATGCTATGTGGGCAGAGCCAGGGGGAAACAGCGTGTTGCCCATTTTATCGCACCATGGTAAATAGTCTAGTTTAGAGAAACACTGTTTTGATGGTTTGTAGATATTCAGGCAAATCTTAACGTTGGCACAGCGGCGGGAACCATACCCAATGAACAACCTCCCTACAACACAAAAGGTTGCTTACAGAAACATATTGAACTGCACTGTAAGGCAATTAAAGCTGGTATTCATTAGCAAACACAGCTTCTCAAAAAAAAAACCTGTTCTTGTTTTGGGACACTGGTCCGAAATGTTATACCAACTATATGGCTAAGCAACCATGTTTTGGTTTCGGTAATGACGGCAGTTCTCGTCAATAACATGAGCTTTGAGCCCTGGAAGCTCAGATAAAAATTAGTCGTGGCTGGAGGGCGCCTATAGCTAGCCACAAAGACGTTAATGAAGTGGAGGCCTCCTTCTCTCCATCTGTAGCTTCGAGCAGGGAACATAAGTCATTCCCTGCTCCAAACCGCCAGAAATGTAAAGGAAAATCACTAAAGGAAAAGTAACATATACCAACAGCACTCCAATATTTCTGGTGCTTGAACTGGGCTCCACTAGCACCCCAGAATATCACAAATAAAGTCACTTGGCACTCCAGTAGTTCAGTGAGGTATATTTAAAGTGCTATCACATATTAGATTATTCTTAGGCTTGGGTGTCGTTATCTCATACTTAGTGTTCCTTGAACTGACTGATCTCCAGATTCTGCTGCCAGTCCTCAACACTTGCATGTCTGACTACTGTTTTTTCCATGGCTTCAGCCATACTGGACCCTAATCCCCAAAATTCAGCAGCATAGTCATGTTTCTGTTTCCTCAGCTCACATACATACCTGGGCTACCTAACTCATGGATGGGGAAATGCAGTAACCTGTTTCCCAGATAAGGCAGGGTCCTGAAACACCAAAAAACATCCCAGGACCCAGTAGGCGGCATACTTCTTCTATGGCACCCTCCATGTGAGCTCCTGGAAAAGTTCATACAAAACCAAATAGTTTTTGAAAATGAACTTCCTCTCCAGAGAGTCTTTGAGTTGTTTTTCCATGAATCTCAACAAAGCCTGTGCAAAAAGACACTGACAATCAGAGTCCCCACCTACACGTGTAAAAAAGTGCAATAAGTGTATTTAGATAATACTTCCCGATGTCTGCAACTGTCCAAATATCACTCTTCCTCAGAGTGTAACAAAGCGAATATACCGTATTTGCTCGACTATAAGACGAGTTTTTTTCCAGAGCAATTGCTGTGAAAAATACCCCTCGTCTTATAATCAGACCTCAAATAGGTCTGATTATGAGACTAAGATCCAGATCCCCCCCTCCCACTTACCGGTACTTCCGAGTCCCCGGTGCTTAGTCTGGGCAGCGCGTAGAGCGTGTAGGGAGTGTTAAATGGGGGGGCATTTCTGGAGTCAGAGTGTTCTGTGAAATGCCTTTTAACCCCCTTAATGCCACTCTGCCTCCAGAAATGCCTTTTAACCCTCTATACGCCACTCTGCCTCCTGAAATGCCTTATACCTCCC
>VKOC01000008.1:31045364-31077041 GCA_009364415.1 Spea multiplicata
TGCTTTTAACAACATTAAATGCATACGTTCAGCATCAATTGCCCCCGAACAAAACATTGAAGGGACGTGATTAATGATACGACTGCAAGGTATAAACTGGATATGTTTTAATTTTGTCTCAGACCTGCAATGGAATGTTCAAGGCAGCACAAGGGTTGTGGCGGAGTTTCAGTGTCTGAAACAAAAAAAAGTGATCAAGTACAGATGAAATTAAGAGCAATCTGGACAAGCATAAGGCTAGTGATCCAAAAAAGTGCAGGAGACAGAGTAAGGGGAATGCTGGAATACTTAGTACCAAAGCATGTGCTTCAGGCATAGGAGCAACAGGACAACGGAACACAAAGTCATTGGGCTTGGCCACCGGTCCTCGATGGATTGTGCCATTGGTTCTTAGGCCAGTCATCTATCCTGCAATGCACCCGAAACTCCACACCAAGCACCTCATTACAAGAATAAAAAACCAGGACACAATGTGTCAATCCTATTTCACCGCAGCAACAAATACATGAAGGGTATCCATATTTAATTACTAAAGAAGAAATTTAGTTTTCAAATTAAAACCCGTAAATGAATGTACTGAGTAAATATGGGGCTTTAGTAACATATGCTGGCCACGTGCCATGTAAAGGTGGGAGGTGAGTCCTATCTCCAAAAAAACAGTATCATTCATAAAATGCTTCCAGACCAAGTAAGTATGATAAGGAAACCTACCCTCTTTCTCACTGATGTTACTAACTTGTTTTGGATGGTCGACCATTTGTTGCCAAGCAATGCTTGTCCTCCACTCTGGCATACTCGCCTATTGCAGGCATAAGCTGTGAAATATTCTGGCCTAGGCTGACTAGGTGTAAGCCTGAAGTGGCAGGTCCAATGGGGCAGGGGTCCCCTGCTGCAAAACAGGTTGGGGGCTAGATCCTCTGGTTTACCGGAGTTCAATGGGTTGGTAGCAAGTGGAACCAGGCATTGGATGGAAGCATTCAGATTCTAATTGGATGTACCTTACAGGTTGTAACATGAAATTCCAGAAGCAGTGAAGTCAAAGCTACTAACATTCTGCTTCTGGCACCTGAGGATATGTGCCATTTTGTAACGCTCTCTAGGGACTAATATCTTCATGGTTTATTAAAAATTGGAGCAGGTTCCTGAAACTGTCCTCCCGCTTAAATTCTACATCATTTGTCTAACCCTTACATAGGTATTTGATTCCATTATATCTCTTTGTTAAAAAATTAGTCTGTCACAGACAAGCGAGTGTGTAGTGAACTATAAAGTGTGGCTAGATGTGTAAAGATCTCAGAATCTAGAAATAAAAATAATAATACATTAATCACAGGTCATAAAATTTAGGCCCTTGTGCCGAGCATTCCACAAGTAAAGGTTTGGGTGATCGGCAGACGCTACAATGATGAGATTTAAATGAATGTAGGATATGAATCATCAAATTCAATGTCTACGGTCATAGTCCTTATTTATGAATTTCTGTGCATAAGCCACTTTGTGTTTGCTGGGACCAATGGAGTCTGGAGAAAATGGTCTTACTACTAGAATTGTATGTTTTCGGGACTGCAAAAACATTGCAAAGAAGAGGTTAAACTGTTTAACTCAGCAGGCTAAACACAACCTATGCTCTCATAGACATGGATGGCGGTCCCATTAAAATAAGCAAAGCATTGAAATGAGAAAAGTGTAGTGGGGGGCTGTTGTGTGTGACAGCTCCGGGGTCTCCTCCTACCCCCGTACATAGAGCGTGCAGAGCAGCTGTTTCTCAGGACGCAACGATTAGCGAGCTGGTAATAAGGATGCAGCAGCTTGCAGGCATCCAGCGATGGATGTGGGTAATTATAAAGATCCCCCGGGAAAATAATGACACCAGACAGGCACATTTCTGCAAACCGCAGGGGCTTAATTAAAGCAGTGGGGGCATCTTATAATGAGTATAGGGAGGGGAGGCTGAAGAAAATTTGGGTTCAGATACAAGAACTCATACAATCAAGTGAAAGAGTGATCAAGTCCCGAGGAACAGAATGGTGGAATCTAACTTCTACCACTTCTAAACCTTCGCTTGCCTAATGACACAAGGGGTAAGGGTACAGTAAACTAATTCGATTTGTGGTCCTGTTTTCATATTATTGGTCCAAAAACTAATTAATATAGGAAGAAGGACCAAGGGACTGTAATTTCGGGCCAACTCACTCTGCCTGTCCATCTCGAAGACCATGTGGTGAGAGCACTTAACATGTTTTCACGGTCAGAGGGGGCTTTCAGCGCCGCTCCTTTTGCAGATTTGGAACAGCTGGGCATCAGATGATAAAATTCTCTGTGGCACTGTTTTTGGTATGTTGTAATGGGATTTGGGACAGTATCCTGCTTGTTCGTAGCACGGTAGAAAGGGAAGAATGTCATATTTAGAAAGGCAGCTGCAAAATTTCACAAGAGACATTGCTGGGTGTCCATGTAATGCAACCTCAATGCAGATTCTTAGGACATGCTCAGACAATGGCCAGTCTGAAGGTTACATTATACAGATGGTGCTATCAGTACAGACTCAGACAGTGTCGGATTCCTATGTAGTGTAGTACATACAACCATTGAACTCCTGATTTGTATTATTGGTTGATTTATATCATTCCACAGCGCTGTACAGAAGGCATACCCAGAAACTCTATGCGGTTGATGCAGAGTCTCCGGGTGAAGCCACTGTTTTCCCGGATCTCTGGGTCTCGTTCCTCTTTCTCTGGGCAGAGAAGAGGCAATTGGCCATACCCACTCCCCACCCACTTCACCTCAGACTTCCAGCTAGTTTAAGGTTATCTAGGCCCAGCTATGCCTCCATGCACAGCTACCCATGCCTTTGCATAAAGTCACTTCCCTGAAGAGGGAGATCTCCATGTAGCCTACCCTGAGAAGTTCTCAGGTATGAGGCGAACAGCACATAACAAGTGGTGTATCACATAACATTAGAACTTTAGTGCAAATGAGCTTACAAGGATGTGGGGTTATGCTAGAGGTCAAAAAATTTGAGTTACACCAGCAACACAGCTGTATCTCTGTGCAAACATAGTAAAGTTAGTGCCCCAGGCCCTGAGTGTTCCTATCTTCACCTCCTGTTCCGGTACCTGTTCCCCATATACTTGTTTGGTAGCCTCAACATATTCTCTTAGCTGTTCCACTGACTATTCTGCTGTCACTGACCTACTGGCTGCGTCTGCTGTCTGAATTTGTAGGACTTTCATAGTTTTCACTCAGATGTTGTTCCAGTTACTCCTAGCATCCCTGGAACCACCTACTGCTATTCGTGAATCCTGCCATTTACCTCTGTCATTATCCAGGTACTCTTGGTTGTGATGTTGTGACACAGACAAACTGAAGAAAGAAGGCATTGTAAGAAATACCTGTCAGCAGTGATGAGACCAGGGAATGAGAGGCATTGAGGTAACCTGTTAGTTGATAGGCTTCCCTGTAGAAATTAGTTGACTGCCTACTAGGTCAGAGTGTGATAAACTGGGTTAGGGCATTCCATAGGATAGGGGTAGCCTTTGGTAAGCCTGAAACCTAGAGATTAGAACAGTTAATAAGCAAAGATCATCTGAGTAGTTGTGTATTTTGGGAGAACTGAAGAGATGCAGGCAGGGGAATTGTAAGAAGACCTTGGTAGGTGTGAGTTGGTATTTAAAATTGAATCCTGAAGTGTCAGATAACTGGTAGATAGATTGACAAAGGAAGAGAGGTGTCAGTAAAGTGACGGGTCAGGATTACAAGCATGGCAGAGGGATTTTTGACAGATTGTAAGGGTAAATGGTAATGAGTAAGACTGGCTAAGACTGTGTTCCAGTAGTCATGATGGGGGATAACAAGTGCTCAAACGTTTTTAGAAAGGGGCAAATACAATTGTTGTTTTTCAGGGTAATGTGTTCGGAATGGGAGTGGTGAATGTGTGGTTTTAGTCAAAGGTGACACCAAGGCAGCCAGAGTGTACGGTTGGGTACTAGGGATGATGGTTGCATCATTGACATTGAAGGAGAATGTTTAAGGAATGTCAGCATTGAAAGGAAGGAAGATAAGAAGATCGGTTTTAGAGAACTGTCCAGGCATCGAGTTAGAAATAAAGGCAAGGTAGTTAGTCACTGCAAATTACTAGGACAGGCTCAGCCAGTGCTGGTCTTCTGTGTAATGTTGTGTGATCTGTCTGCAGACTAGAGTCCTTCTTTATGAATAACCCCAATGATCTTACACGAGAGTGACCATGCCTTCCTTTTGGGTGACGAACCGTATTATACCACAGATCCACATTATATTGCGTTGAAGGTAATGTCTGACCTAACACAATTATTTACCCACTTGTGTCACTTTTTGCTTTAACTACCCTTGAGAGATAACAAAGTGTTAATTTAATGTGAGAGATGATCAGAGCTATAAGCAAATCAGCTGGGCCCAATACAGTATGAATTAATAATGAATATTTGCACTCAGTCTACAGGTTCATTTCTGAGATCTGGAGATGTTACAGTATCTTCTCATCTCTGTATCCTGCTCTAGGGTCCCAGGTGAAGACACACGGCTCATCAGTCTCTTCTTATCATTTTGATCACTTCCAGGGCTATTTCTGGGGGATGCTTAATACCACTTTTATATAAATCAATAGAGGAAAACACTCCATCCCTTGCTATTTCCCAATCATACCGCACCCTACATCAATATCCATATCACTAGCATCTCCTTGGCCTTCTGTTCATAAAATTCTGGGAAGCAGCACCATGAGCTTTACAAAGCTTAAAAAAAGGAAATCAATGTAAAACAATTTTGCAGAGCTTTCTATGGTATGGCACACAAACCCTTCCAGCGAGCCAGTGACACGGACATGTCACATCAGTGTTGTTTTATATGGTGCCATCATAGTCTGCAGCACCGTACAATGGCTGAACAGGACATAACAAGTAGTGCACAACAACAATTTGAACATACAGGAAAAAATGTACGGGGGCCAGTGCAGGTATGCTGTTACACAGTTAATATTCTCATTATTGTAGATGGGAATTACATAGTTTATTCTTTAATCCATTTACTATGGATTTCTCTATGGTTACCTAGCTGCCATCTTCTGGCCTTTTTTGATAATGCACTAATCACACATTTCCTTTGTATGTAAACCCCACCCCTACTCTCTAGTGAGGCACTTCCTGTATCATGGCTGCTTGTATCTGCCACATGTAACAGGGACACATGTATTCTGCATGCTAAGCTAGGAAGGCATCATCTTTTGACTGCATAATACTGAAATCCATTCATTCTGCTGTATTCAGTTGCTTGTTGTACAGAATAAACCAGCTCTTGGATGAAAACCGGTATTGGTGAGTTCAGCTATCTGACAAGGATTGTCCGCAGTGGTTATATCTGCTTATTCAGGCCAGGCATAGAGGTCTCACAAGGGATAGATCGCTATCACAACAATCGGAGTCAGAATAGTCAAAAGATGCATAGAATTTCTACAGCCTGCTGTGTATATGTGTGTACCTAATCTGCAATCAAGCTCAGTGCTATCTGCCATCTTGTGAAGCACATGGTCGGGTAAGCTTACTGCACTTCACGTGAATGTTGAAAACTGTTTCTCTACATTAAACTGCGTTACCTCACCTGTCTGCTGAAGCTGCTGTTCCTCTTCTTAAAGAGACAGTACAATTTTTCACAAAATGTCTAGACAAGGCTCTGAACACTCTTTTATGGCTGAATCAATGCAGACACATCATGCTGCCGAACCGGTAGTCGTACAGGGAACAGATCCGGCAGATATTACCGAACAGAGTGTACGACCCAAATGTACAATAATACCAACACAGAAACTCAGGGAAAACTATGAAGCCACTAGAGATGAGTTCTCCAGTAATCTGTCAGACCTCTGTGCCAGAACCTCACACTGCATGTCAGTTTTGTCACACTTTATTGATCAACCAGCAGAATTAAGAAACCCTATAAATCGCCTATTTGCTGCGTATGAACGCTACCAGCGGCTGTCTGTAAAATACTCAGCTTTCTTCAGCAGAACTTTCCAGGATCAATGCACTGAACCAACAAAGGGATCTCGCAGTGCAAAATGCTAAGCTTAAGGCAGAACTCCGCATTATTCAACTGCAGGAGACCAGATCTCACAGATCCACTTCAACCAAGTGCACTGCAGTTTCTTCTAGATCCTCTCGCTCCAGAAGTTCTACATTAAGCGACAAGCTAATAGAGGGCTGCGCTGATGCGCGCGCGCGAAGCTCCTTCGCCAGAAAGCAAGCAGAGGTAGAAGCAAGCAAGGCAGCTCAACAAGCAGAGGCAGATTCCCAAATAAAAATTTGCAAATGGAAGGGGAGGAAGCAGCTTCCCTGGCAAGGCTTAAAGTCCTTGAACAAGCAATGGGACAAATCACTAATTCGGACTGTCTTATCCCAGCAGAACTGGAAGATCCAGTTGAACGCACCAGTGAATAGTACTAAAGCATAACATTTACAAAGACACAGAGTCATCCCCTGCACCTCCTACTAACAACACTGTTATGACTCTCAACACGGAGACCTCTCAACTTCTACGCAGCAAACACAACTCCTGCTAACAACAACGTGATTTCCAGTGACAAGCTGCAACTCAAGCCACAGCCAGCACAAGCCTTAGAGACTACACCACAGTTAAACGCTCATGCAACATCATTTTACCCTGGTAAACCTCACCCTACATCACCAGAGAACTTCTACACCCAAGGGGTTCCACAAGTTACTTTGGCACCAAAGAGTGAGAAATCAGATTTGAATGACTTTGCCAGATATATGGTACGCCGTGAGCTCATTAACACTAGCCTTTCAAGGTTTGACAATTGTGCAGGGCCTGGAGATCAACCTTCAAGGCTGCTATTGCTGATCTCAACCTTACTGCTAAAGAAGAACTTGATTTGCTCATAAAGTGGCTGGGACCAGAATCTGCATATTGTACAGAATCTGCAGTGCTGTATAATGGGTTAAACAGACAGATATTACATATTAACAGAGGCAGGTGTGAAGGGCCCTAGCCGTTACAATTTACATTACCTTCCAAAGAGCAACATTTAATACATTAATATGTTTGTTTTGCCACCTTCTCCCACATGAAAAAAAAATAACCATAAGCCTACAGGTTGTTTAAAAACAAAAACTGAAAAAAAAAATAAAAAAATCTTATTTTATTTTGCCCAACCGGAAAATTTTAGGAAAACGAAATATATACTAAAACTCTAAATGATGAATAAAATGCTTAAAGCAATAGCTTGCCGCTCATAACTTCTATTTAAAACATGTATGCAAATGCATGTAAAAATATAGCATATATTGAATTTAAATGTCATTTTTTTGAAATATTTTCCTATGATCCAGCTCAAAGCAAAGCTAAACTACTAGTTCTGCCTGGAAAAAATAAAATACATTTTTTTTAGGATTATGAAGAAACATTATTAAAAAAACATTTTAAAAAATATGTTTATCTTTTTAGACTCGCTTTTTTTTACATAAATTGGTTGAATTGAAAACATTTTATTTTTTGTTGCTAAGCCAGAATTTTAAGGATCTGCAGTCTTTATGGTTCCAAAAACACCTGCTGAAGATGATAGGTATTTAATATAGTCTTAAGGCTGTTTTGTTTTCTTCCTATGCAGGGCTGTGGGGTGGATGGAAGCAGAGTGTAGGGGCAGGGTGCCAGCATGGCTGTGGTGTAGAATTACTCGCGAAATGATTTGTAATTCTGAGTAATCACTTAGGACAAGAAATCTTCATTTCATCTATACATGACTGCAGGCCAAAGTCAATACTCGTAGTAGAGTAATGAGATGAAGCTAACGGCGGGCTTTTATTAATGCTCAGAGGAGCACATCGGATGCTGCGTGCCCCTCTCGCGGGGGGGATAGACTTCTTCCTAAAGCTGGACCGACAGGTCACAGAAGGGGGGGGGTTGTAGTAGAATATTAGATGCCAAAAAATAAAAGGATGCTGTGTTGTTCTATTTTTCTCTAAAGAATGCTGGAAGTATTGAAGATCATTACAAAAAAAAATCTTACTTTCATTATTCCCCTAACATAAAGTAAAAAATAACAACGAAGATAAAAACACCCAAAAAAACAGAGATGGAGGGAGTCTGAGACAGAAAAATGCAAGTAATGAAGGCCAAGTTGTCCTTACTTACTATTGTATGCTACCCTTATGGGCATATGTATAAGGGTAAATAGTTACTATTATCACTTTAATAGTGAGGTCTGACAACAGATGGGTAGCTGTGGAGCCCCAAACCATTCACATGTTCCAACAACTGTCCAGTACTATGTCAGATAAACCAGTCATGTTTATTGTGGATTCGCTTTAAATGCTGGATTCAGTATTAACGATTGTCAAGCTCTATCTATGTATCAAGGGATCAGTGGTGCTAATGACTTAAACACTTGGAGTCTGGTTGAGGTAAGGTGGTGGTCCTATACAAATTGATTCATGAATACCTATAATGCACCATGATGATTGAGGCTTAGATTGAGATTAGATGGTAGAATAAATCCACTCCAAGTGGTTTTAACTTCAGTGTCACAGAATTACATGCTCTGCTAATCTACAGTAACCATTGCTGATGGAGGGACATTGGGGTAAGGTATGTAGGCACAGCATAGCCATCCATAACTTGCCAGAATGCCAACACCAATTCAGGATAACAGGATTATGGCGCGGTCATCTTTTTCTTTTATCTTTAAGCCTAAAGAAGGGATAATTTATGTTACTCTTCCTATTTTCTACGGCTATGTTGGTTTATTGTTCCAGGGAGGAATGTCACAAAGCTGGGTGTCCCAAAGGTCTAGTTGCTCCAGAACTATGCCTCTCATGATTTACAGCCATTTCCAAAGTCTTATTGAAAATCAACAGCTGGAGATCTATTCTTTAGACAGTCCCTTTCATTAGACTTTTTATCAGTCACAGGACAAAGCTTCAGCTTTTTTTGTGGACAAGGGGTTAATGGACTGTCCATTTTAGGCTCTGTGCATTTATTGTCATTAGGGAAATATATTCTGGGAGTAATGCGCTGTCATTCTTCCGCTCACAGGTCTCTGTCTTCATTTCTGTTTGCACGTATCATTGGCAGGGATTAGGCGCCGGTCATTTTCTTGTGTCCGCTCATTACCCAGAGCTCAATGTATTCACAGTTCCAAAGAGCATTACTAAAACCTCACTTGTGGCCACCAGGGTTATCACGTGAAACAAGTCCATAGGTATATACCCCAGAACACTAGTATCATCACATGCCTACCCCACCGTAAAGCTCTTCCCAGCTCCACGGCTCAAGCCTTCCCCTAGGCACCGCCATGCATCTAAACACCGGTTGAAGCAGCCCATCTCTGTTTGTGGTCCTAGTTTTGGACCTCTCATTTACCTTTGCAGCTTCCCCGCATGAGCCATACAATATTAATGCCTCCTCTGTACTAAGTGTTTAAAGGAGCCAGCCTGCAGCTCAGCAAACAGTTTGAGAGCTGGATCCCATGTACCGCTCCATCCTCTTTCTGCTTTCATACATATTTTACACCGCTCCTTGCCTCCGGCTATATCTTTCTCTTTACTTCCCATTTCTCTTTTTCTTGCTTGTTTGTTTATTATTTTAACACCTTGGATTCAGAAGGGGATGCAGCAAGGGCTCTTGCTGTAGCATACATTAACAAGAAAACACAGAGTTCATGTTTTAGATATATAAGTGCTCCCTGGGATTACAAAAACTAATGTCCTTACTACTCTATTTCTTAATGTGTTCATTAATTGTGAATGCAAATGACATAAAGCAGTCAAGATGGAGTTAAGCACAGAAACAGTCTGTATTAGTGCTTCTTGATCTCACACCCAGGTCATACGCCATAAGAACATCTACCGCTACAAACTGGCCAGTTAAGAACTAGGTGCCATGTACTTTGGCTTCACCTCTTACAAAGAAGTAGCCCCACTGTATTTACGTACAAGGATCCCATGGTGCATCGTTCCATTAATAAGGAATGTAGCTTTGTGGTCTTAAATTAAACTTCTTCAGTCTCACAATTACCTGCGGCAAGTAATTGCATGAGAGGGAAAGCTTGGTCCACTGGCCGTAAGGCAGAGCAGGTTCAAGAAGCCCGGGGTACATTTGGAGCCCCTTGGTTTTGTCCAACAGGCAGTGGTGTACTTAAGGGGAGGCGGTCCACCCTGGCAGCAACTTCTCATGGGGTCTCAAGAGGTCTCAAGTCCATAAATCCCTTCTCAACGTCTCAATACCTTCTCTGTTGACTCTTTCCATGTCCCTGTCTGCTTTTCTGCAGCACCTCTTCTTCTCTTGCCTCTTCTTGGCCTCCGGTGGAGAAAGCCTGGTCCATGGAGAAGTGGGCGAAGAAAGGAGACAAAAGAAGAAGAGGCAAGACAAGAATCCATGTCTCACGTCATACATTTAATCACACCACTGCCATGCACAAAATATCCATGTTACACCCCTGTCCATTCTACAACACCCTCCATGTATTCGCTCTGTATCACTACCCTGTCATGCCACAACGTTTTTGCCACATAAAAAGCTTCACTATCCCCAACACTAAGGAGCACATCCACCAATGGGACTCCTTCAGTCTGCTTGGGCCTTAGGCCTTGCCCGACATGCCCAACAGTTCCCACGATGACAAGCCTTTTATATGTATATGGCAGATTATTAATGTTATTCTATGGGTAATATTCAACCATATCAGAGCGTGACTCCATAGTACAACACAGCCTCTATTCTAGAAACCTTTGTCCACTTAATCTCCTCTGTTCTGTCCTAAATTAGAATGCTTCAACAATAGGAGACAAGCAGAGCAGACTTTGTGTCTCATAGCGGCTTTGCACAGCCGTGCCAGTCTGCCTCACTTTTAATTCAAAGATTGATGTAAACCATGCAGTATTCGCAGGGACTGTTTTATTAATATCAGGCAAAGTTTCAGTTTATGTTGAACTCGCAGTTAAACCTTGGCAAACTGAAACTGCCCGTCTGATGGATTGTGTAGCGGTGTTGCAGTCTATCTTTGGATGCAATATTTGTGCTAAAGCCTCTGAGGATATTGTTTTATAGTTATCTGTATTGGAGCATAATTGGGTAAACCTTAAATCTGTACTGTCTGTCTGACATGAAAGCTGGGGTGGAAGTCACTGTTAAACTGTTTTGCGACTACTGAACTATTTATATTGATTTATATAGCACCATTATATTCTGGAGCGCTGTACAGTGGAACTATGTATAGTGCTGCCAGCCCATTATCATTGATGGTTCATCTACTACTGTTTTATTGCATTTAACGGAAATGTACCCTTCCTCTCCACGTACTGGTTTGTGCATACATGCTAGCGACAGCTTCCCCAGTTTATCACCATACCTGGGAACTCTCTGGGTTTGCCTGGAGATTGCCAGGTGAAGCACTGCTTCTCCGGGTGAATTTGTCTGGGTTCCCTTTGTGGAAGAGTGCAAATACTTTTTTCACAGCACTGTTGAGTAGCTTATGTTAATTTAGTTACACTAAAAGTTGTGACTGTTAACCCTTCCAGTGACGTCCACTTGTGCTATAGAAGGTTGGCAAAGTGAGCCAAGGATATCAACCACATATCCCATGTGTATTGACACTTTAGCGCCCCCTTTCCGTGATGGCTTCTGTAATATAATAAAGCTGTGTATCTGCAGCGATTTTCCCCCTCTCACTGGAATTCTGTTTATGTAGCTGGCGGCCTAACGTGGTTGCTTGCCACCAAATTAACCAGCGCTGTACAATAAACATTAAAGATGCAACTGTCTATTGTGAAAAAAGTATGATCCCTGCTTACGTGTAAGGATTCGAATGGCTGTAGACTACTGTAATTATTACATGACTGCAACTATTGTACCTCCCCTTTTAATATACTGTAAAGTGCTACCTACAACTGATTATGACATCACAGTTCCCTTATTTCCTTGATGATTAAGGAAATGGGGGATCTGTCATTATGACATCACAGATCCCTTATTTCCTCAATCATTAAAAAACACATTTATTTTTAATTTGCTTTTTTAAAATAAAAACCGGGCTGATGAGAGGATTACAGCTCCCACCACCCTAAGTCAGAATAGTCGGAAGGTTGGTATACTTGTGTAAATGCATATTTTCTCTATATATTTTGTTTCTTTAGCATAACTATGGATTGCCCACACACATTGTACAGTGCTGCGGAATATGAAGGCGCTATATAAATCAAATAATAATAATCCAGCTACAGAAAATCTCAGCAGGCATAATGGGCATATCATGGCATGGCATGGTATGTAACGGTTAACACGTGAATTCTATATTCAGATGTTAACCGAAAGGCGTCATCAGTTCATGGGTTAATATCCAGCAGTGATTTCCCTGTAGCTGTGATATGGATGTCCTCGGCTCAGTGTAGGCGACCTTCCATCTGCTTCCACACAAGACTGATCCCTGCAATTAGCTGCTTGTGTAGGACACAGAGATCAATAGCAATGAGGAGAGCTTGGGTCCTTCTAGCCCCTTAGACAGCCCCTCCCAACCTTCTTCATTCCCAGCTTTTGCTCCCCCCTTGCAAATGTGCAAGAGAAGCAGCTCAGGATGTCATCAATCACGACTGGCGGTGACAGCGAGCCTAGGCTCACCAATGCCTGGATGTTTTAATAAGGCATCCATTAAAGCCCTCAAATAAATTGCAATTTGAAAACAGAAGAGGATCCGGGCCAAGTTTTTTCTCATCCATCTTCCTCTGTGTCGTGTAATGTAATTGCATTGTTAATTTAGCCAGGAACTTTCTCAGTTTGCTCTTCCACTGTCACTATATTATTTCCCTGGAGACAGTGTGTGTGTATGTGTGTGTGTTCATGTTGGAATCAATCTGTGTGTGTGTATAGATTTCATGATCAATTTACATGCTAGTGTCACTGTGTGTATGCGCTTGTGAGTCGGGGTTTATAGAATCTAATATATCCATTACTACTGAACACTGTAGTAATATTTTATGTGTTTTAATTTAAGCCTCACTACTGTCTGATCCATCACACACAGGGGATGCCGGCTAATCGGACACCGGTTTACTATTTTATCCTGCAAAATGAATAAGTTAAAATACTGAAGACACACAGTGCCACCACATATATTTGCAGTCATACACAAACTCACTGCACTCACGCACAGACACACAGAAACGTACTAATTCACATAAGAAAAACACTGCACTTACTGACACAAAGAAATTCTGTGCACTCACATACACATACTTACTCTATTCACACACACAAACTCACTCACTCACACCAGACCCCTCTGTAAGTTCTTGCACACACACAAACACACTCACTGCACTCACACACAACAACCTAGACAGAAACACTAAAAATGCATATTACAGACAGTACTTACTGTACAGTAGACTTTCCCTTTAACTAAACATTTGACTTGTATTTCATTCACTTGATTCCTGCGTCTCACTGACGACTGGGTGACTTGTCCCGCATGCTGACATTCCGGTCCAGCTGTCAGACTGTCAGCAAGCTGATCACACTGGTATTTTAGAACGTACAGTGCGATCAGCATGGTGACTGGCAGCTAAATCCAGCTTCTGGTGTCTCACACCGATCTCCACATAGCAGCAGAGATCAGATCTGCACGAATGCTCCACATTACTCTACTTCAGCTGATGATCAGTTACAATCCTGATCATCAGCTTTTAGTTCGTTGTTCCCTGCTGCAACATTTCTGGCAAATTAACAGCCGCATATAGGCCTACATTTCCCAGGGCAGTCCCAACTGAAATATGTATTCTAAAGCTAACAAACAAAACAAATGAAACAGTCCAATCAAATATCTTCCAATGCTCAATGCACTGTTCACAGGACAGTCACAGTTTTCAGGCACTGTCCCACTTTTGCGGACAGTGGGGAACATGGACAGCTTGGACAGATCCTTTGATCCCTTTCAGCCCAGGGAAGTGAAGTTCTTGGGCAAGTACCCTTGGTGAACATAGAAAATAGAAATTAATGGCAGATATGAACCGCTTGGCTATGAACTACTCAGCCCACCTAGGTTACTTGCCTTACAAAAGAAAGAAAGCCAGGCTAATGGGATAAGGTACCTTATTGACTTCCTGGAGGACCACATATTAGCTCTGCAGAACATCTCCTGACAGTTTTACAATGCGAGCGCTAGGAAGGGTGACCATGCAACCCGGATTGCCCAGGACAGTTCCGGGCAGCCTCAATCAGGGACAATGCATTGTCCCAGAATTGAAGCGCCGTTTTTTCTTTTTACATAATTTCAAACTTCACCCCAGGCGGCATTATGTCTTGGGCAGGCCCTGTTGATCTATACGTATTTTTTGGTGCGTGGAGCAGGTTCCAAGGAAATGCTTGCATAAAGTGACATTTTATCAATATAAAATGTATTGGCAGCAGGGTCTAATATTAATATATATTGGCAGCAGGGGCAGTCTTTACTTCAAAGAGTTAAGTACATATTATGTAGTTAAAAATGCATGTCGAATGCATATATGTATATCTACATCTGTGTGTGTGTGATCTCATGTGCTTCATAGTGTGTCCCTGAATGGCAGAAATAAAATGTGGTCACCCTAGCTCTAGGATGTCATAACGAGCTTGGCCAGTATGTTAGGTTCAATTAATAATACTAGTTTTAGGGATTTCAATAATAATTTTCAATATACTTTATCATATAAGCCCTGGTACAGTGTGACCAAATTGCATGCTATAGGGAGTATGATCCTGCAAGCCTTGTGTCATTTTGTCTGTAGAACCCTTATTGTACATGTACAACAGAATAGGTTGTTGCGATATAAATAAAGGATAATAAAGATACAATTTATATATAACAATATTTAGTCCACAACTAAACAATTGTCTGTACGCAATCAGTAAACGTCTGCAGGATGTTTGCTTATGCTTTCTTTGTTTATTTTTTTTTTTTGGCTTAGCTTTTGGTAGATAGTAGACACCATACGTCGTCTGAGTCATTTCTCCTTGCCTAAGTATAACTCAAATTCCCAAATACTGCAAGGCATCCAAACCCTATCACAGCAGCTCTTATCTAGGTAGGTGAAAACAGTGGCCGATGATAGTTGGCCATGCTGTATATTCACTAGCATAATAAGTCTATAAACCTTACATGTTGCCGAAATAGCAGCCAATAGCACACCACACCTCTGAATCCTTTCCTTAGTTTGCCTCATTAACTTTGGCCCTCTCTGCCTACTGCCATTATCTAAAGCAGCAGCTGGCCATCTGTTGGGGTGGCAGCTCTCTATTGTCCTATTTCGGCTGTTATATAGCCGTCTCTGGCCTATAGGTAGAAATGCATAGATGCACTAGCCCCTGGCTCAAAAAAAAACAAAAAACAAGTAGACTTCTAAATATGTCAACATGGCCCCCTAAAGTCAGATAATAAGCAATTGGATCTTGGTGGGGCTGTGCTTTTCATGGTGTAGTGGTCTCATTAATCTGCTGGCTCTCATAAATCAAGGATCTCATACCTGACGTATAATGTCTTTCATCAGTCTGCTGTGCAGCAACACGCCTTGCATTACAAGATGCAAAATGAGGCACTTTGTGCAGAGTGGGTTAACGTGTCCAGTGTTAGGGCAGATGTAGGCAGGGGAATTTGGGTCATGAGATGTTGTTAGGGTCTATGAGGCCAAGGCCGTCTGTCAACATGGTATAAACATGTCCAGGAGTCGTAAACAGCTAATTATGTGGGTTACAGCTAATCATCTCATGGCAGACATTCAGGGCCTGTGTGGAGTGGGGGGTTCTTGGAAAGAGAGTAAAGTGAGGATACATAGGTTAAAATAAGTGGACAATTTACTATTCCGAGAATATGTTACATGGTATAAAATCATCAAATTTTATGAAATTTGATGACAATAAAAGATGGGAAATAAAACATTGGTAAAATATAGTATTGTACAACAGCTTTAGTCAAGTGTGAAAAATGCTGTAAAGTAAGTATGCTTTTAAAAAACAGACATGTTTATGGTATATTTTTATCATTTAACAAAATGAAAAGTGAGGGAAAAATCTAAATTAATCAACATTCTTCTTGGTACACTTGCACATGGTCGTGGATTTTGTAGGCATACAGTTAGGTATATGAATTATACCAAATAGGGGCTAATAATCATCAATAATCATCAATTTAATATGTAGGTTGAAACACAATAATTAACAGAAACAGATGTGTAGGAGGAATAAAACTGAGAAAGACAGTTTAATGTCAAAAGTCATACACCATGACAAGACTTAGCACAGCAACAACACACAAGGTAGTTACACTGCATCAGCAAGGTCTCTCCCAGGCAAACAGAGGTTGTCCAAGCTCTTTTGAAGAAGCACAAAGAAACAAGCAATGTTGAGGACGCAGTAGTCGGCCAAGAAACTTAATGCAGCGTATGAAAGATACATCATGTTTACTTCCCTTCACAATTGGGAGATGTCCAGCAGTGCCATCAACTCGGCATTGGGCGAATACAGTGGGACCCTGGTACACCCATCTACTGTCCAGTGAAATCTGGGCAAAAGCTGTCTTCATGGAAGACATGCAACCAAATAGCCATACCATTGACATGGAAACAGGGCCGAGCGACTGAATTCACGAAAACACAGGAACCAGGGTGCAGAAAAATGGCAGCAGGTGCGCTGGACTGATGAGCCAAAATTTGAAATATTTGGCTGTAGAAGAAAGTATAAGTATTCAGGCTTCGCACTCAAAGAATAAATATAAAGTGCTTTAATGTGTGATAAAGTGCCAGTGTACACATAGGCGGGAGAGAAAAGCTGTGCATGACTTCAATGTAACATAACTACAAGGCTTTATATTGAAAATATATTATAGTAAATCCATGTATGATAAGAGAGGGTCAGTGGCTAAGAGGCAATGTAAGGAAGTTTTACTTTATTGATAGGGTGGTAGATAAGTGGAACAACCTCCCAGCCTGATACAAGTTAATAATACAGTGAGGGAATTCATACTTGCTGGGATAGGCATTAACCTATCCTAAATCTAAGAACAAACCAAGGACTGATTAAGCTCTGAGACTCTATGTCATGATAAAAAGGCAGACAGGACGGGATGGAATGGTTCTTATTGCCTTTTAAATTCTATGTTTCTATGAGAATATTAGTCCTGTGTGTTAATTTATTTATCGCAGAGACAAGCTATTTTTACCCTGATAGACGACTACTTTCCAATGCAATTTAAAGCCACAAATTGACCCTGGTTTTCACATTGACTGATCTATAAATCCCAGACACATTGATGCAAGACCCTCATTAGAAAGCGTGGTGCAGGCTTCCCCTTTCCAGCTTCTTCAAGGGATGTTCGCATAGAAGATCCCAAATGCAGTATTTAGCCACGGTCTTCTCAGAAGTACCACGCTTTGCTCCATCTCCGATCTCCCAGTTGTGACAGGGTTAAACCTTTGAAAACCGTACCGCACCTGTTGCTACACCTCTAGAATCAAAAGGGTTACACTTAAATTGGGATCCTCCATGTAATAAAGATGTTTTATGAAGGCAATAAGGCCACTGTGGGTGTGTGGTTATCTCAGTGTAATAGAGCCCTGGGGGCATCGCTCACACTTGGCTGTGCTTCATAACACCCAGCGTGTCTGTTTTACTCCTGATAACAGTACTTTGTAATATGGCTCATTGCCTAATGACTCTCTCGTCATGCGGAACGCTCATTCCTGGCCCTACGGTGCAGCTTTGCTCGTCCGCAACAGCCATCTCTCGCTGGAGGGAATTGGCAGCTGGCGGAGCATTTTTGCTTGAACCCTCCGTTGCCAGATCATTGGATAGAAGGCCAAGTCTTGGCTTGTCATGCCCATTGGGATTGCAATAACCCTCGTCTCATCATCCAGAAGAGATCTAACACATTCCTTTGGAGCGCTATGACCTCAATGAACTTTTTTTTCAACCTAAATGACTATGGTACTATTTTAATTGTGCTCAGTCTCTGTATTAAAGTTTGTATTTTGTTATGCTACACTGCATCATATGATATATATAACAATATATGGTACGTCAGACCCTCCGGTAATTATTGGGTATAAATCAGCTATTAGGGACACGGGGAGAATGTTAAAGGATGGCAGAATGTTTTAAATTAATAATTTATGTGCTTTTATTGCTTTTTTGAATGTGCATTTAGTATACGCACTTAAAAGGCTTAGGAGATGCTCAGGGGGGGCAGGGGGGTAATAATGTGGTATTAGGTGGTGGGGCTTTCGCTAACTGAAAATTGCACGTGTACATATGTGTGATTGGGGTCTAATCACTAAACACGCAGTTGCCTTAAGTTAACTCCAGGACTTATACTAGTAGAAGGAGAATGTTTGCTATGTACGGACCTTTACGTCCTGGAACGGGGAGACCATTGGTCTCCCCAGACCAAGTTTCGGCACCAGGATTTTAAAAGCCTGTACGAGCCAGCAGTGGTCGCCAGCAGGGGCTCGTCTGCCATCAACCAATGAAGTGCAGGTACCCTGCCGGAGACCAATAGAGTTGCTCGTATGGACCTTTAAAATCCTGGCGCCAAAGCTGCTGCATAGTGCGTAGTGCGCAGTGCGGTACGCGTTACCCCATATTAACCCCTTCTAAGAAAAACGGCAACAAACGAAGAAAAAAACGGACGCGAAGAATGTATACAAATATACGCATGAACCGAGCACAGGAACAGGTGAATATTCGTGGAATACGAAGATTTTTTTCCCCACGAAGACGAACGCGAAGAGTCGGCCGGCGCCCAAGTCTAGTTTGTAGTACTCTCCAATTTATGGAGTATACTTCATCCTGTTTTCATTTTGGAATCAGAAAGGGTGCCCATGTAGATATTGCATTTTGATAGAGGTCCAATGGACAAGCGCAAGTAATGGTTGTCCAATGTATGATGTCATACATACTCATGTGATGTCGGGCTCTGGCTAGCTTTGGATGACAGAGGAAGTGCCTCTATACATTGCCTTTTTTAAGCCCTCCTTGTGTTTTCAGAACTAAAGAATGATATGTTTCCCTTCAACGGCAAAGTCCCAATTGTGATCTGTAGGACTGTCTGCAAAATATTTATGTGTTTTCAATTCTAAGTGACACTTCCGCTTTAATATATGCATACAATCGAGCACAGATCTCTACTGATTTATAGCTATGCCACAGCCGAGATATGTGTATCTACAAATATTTTTTTTCTTTTTTTTTTTAACCACTTCATAGGCTCCCATATTTAGCATAGAAAGCAACCTATTTTATATATATATTTTCCTACCACGGTGGAAAAAAAAAAAGAAGGAAAGTAAAATAATTACAAAATATATTGGGTTAATAAATCAGAATGGGAGCAGTGTGTCGGAAAAGCCTCATAAAATCTTACAGCTAAATAATGCCTACAATCAGTGTTCTTTGTTTAACATTTTATGTGTATTGATAAATGAAGATGCATTTAAATAATTCAGACCAAACATTAGCTGTGAGCATGTCATTAATAAATAATGCTGCCCAGGCACGTAGGTGGGGGCAGAAAACAGATAATATTAGCTGAGAACTGCTGCTCCAAGCCCTGATGTGCAATATAGCAAAGTAACAATCGGTATGCCCCAGCAAAGAAACTCAATGTGAAGATCATTAACTCAAACCTAATCATCAACTATGAGTTCCAGGCATCTTCTAGAGACACATCTGGGGCTATATATATATAAAGGTGTCTTAAGCACACAATATATGCAGTGCCTAAATTCACGCTAACACCACAATGATACGTGTTAACAGAACTTCAACTCTTACACATACAGAAGCGATACGGCTATACCACCACTTAGGATGCCATGGTTCATTTTTTTTGCTTTCACGGCAAAGAAACCCACAAGTGTTTATAAGAAGGATGTGCCACCATTTATAGTGTGTTTTTAGACATGTTCATTTTTTGGTCTGTTTGTTGCATTTTGTCGCAGCTGCGACATTAATTTGAGCTGGTCACCTCGTCTTAAACACAGTGGTATTGCCTACATCCCTCATTGATATCCCTATAGATTTAAATGTTTCTGGATAAGTTATGGCTCATGCTGGAGTAGATCTGGGTTTGTCAGTTGCTGATATTGTTGCCCAGGTTTTAGACCAAATCTTCTTAGCATGCGTAGTACGTAGTTCTTTTACATGCACCCAGATGGATCAATCAGTTCCACTGTTTTTTTAAGATCAACGTAAAATGTGTAATTGATGTTAGTACAAGTTGTTGCCACAGCAGAAGCTCTTTACAACCAAAGTGGTCTAAAGTGGTGTGTAAGGGCATGTTTGGTAATGTTTGTTTCAAATACCCTGTGTTGCACTAATATTCCATATTGGATGACTTTGTTTTCTATTGATTTTTTTTGCAGTCGCAGTCTAAAATCCACAACCACTCTTTGGGGTTTAATCAAGTAGTTGGCAAACGAACAGGTCTAGACTGGCTTTCTGGCACACTGGGTCACTGTCTCACAACACCACACACTCACCTGATCTACTGCTCCAGCGGCAGATCAGGTGCTGCAGTGTGCATTCAGTGGCTGGATATGCCTCATGCTATATGATTTAATGGCCACTGGCCATTAAATGCCAGGGCCACCTTGACATTGCCAGTCCAGCCCTGAATTCCAACAACCTTTACTAACAGTAAAGGGTTTGATGGGCCATTGAATGAAGCACAATGTCCCCCCTTCAAAGTGTTGTTTTTTGTATGTTCTTGGTTAAATGGTGAGTCCTTATTACCCTGAATTCAAGAAAGTACATCATTCCAGTGACCTTATTACTTCTCCACTATATTATTAAAATAATAAAAAAGGAATTTAAAGCTACTTCATCTGGCAGGGAATAGGTAAAGTGTTTATGAATGCTAAAAACAAACAACAATTATCTTCAGACCCTGATGCTCACCCTGCTCGTCCACCAGAGAATGGGAAAATTAGGACACAGATGGGATGGAATAAAGTGGAGGGAGCCGAGCGGGAGGAGTCTCCTCTTGGGGGAACTTGCAGCTTTTGAAGTGTCCTCACCTTACATTGAGAGAACATATGTGTGAGTTGACAGGTGATACCTGGGGAGGTGGAGAGGGATGAAGAAAGACGGGAAACAGCTGGTAGGGCAGGTAAACCAGAGTCCCAGAATGACAAGCCTGGAAGTATCAGAATGCTCTCTAATATACAACGTGCCCACCTTATACGCAGCTGATAGAATATACAGTCAATGCAAACCAACATCGGTGCAGGGCCTCCTCTCGTGGGAAGGCCACACAGAGGAGAAGTCAGGGCTGTACCATCAAACAGCCAGCGTAGGCAAGACCACAAGGGAACTCATATGGGTAAGAAACACAATAAGAAGAATAACACAATTTGATATAGTAAGTTTTAGCAAGTTAATCATGTGCTGCATGCATTGAGAAAGTACAATGAATTGCGTCAATAATACAAATACTTCATGTGTAACAGCACAGCCCTCCATTTAGGTTAGAGCTCCATGTGAGATCAGATGATGTCCCTATCTGGCCCATGATCCCTCTGCATTCAAAAATAGGAAATTGGGACAGCAACCAGGGATTGTGCCACAAACATTTAGATATGCCTTGGGTGGTGTGTCATATTTACCTTGCAATGCTGGAACACTAGCAGGTATTTCCACACTGCATGGGTGGTATTGTTACATTATATCTAGGGTTGCCAGAAGTAGCGATGATCAGGACACTGGCTAAGGCAACTGGGGTACAAGTACAATTTTCAGGCACTGTCTAAAAAACTGTATGGGTCATATCCACCTACTTGTAAAGAGGTAACTCTAAGAGGTTGGCGACTTGGCCATTGAAGAATATGGTAAACCTTGGGTTCCATTACAGTACAACAATTTAAAGAGTGGCAGAGCGAGCCTACAATCTATCAGAGACGTGTTGGGTTTAGAGGCAATGAAAGTATGAAATATAAAAAAGAAGTAGAGATTATACAGGAAATATGCAAGGTCATATTTTAATTATTTGCAATTCTACCTGTAAAGATCAATATCATTACTGATTGATTTTGTAGTTGGAGTTTGTTTGCCAAAAACAGACAATGAGCGTATCATAGATAGAAAATTTATTTTTCCATTTGTTTTTCGTGACAGCGATTCCATATTTCTAGCTTCATATTGGTGCATTAAAAAGGTAAATTAGTCAGGCTGCATTTTCTTTACAACTTTTTTGTCCAATTAGTCCAAACGGCCCTTCTCTTCTGACATGACAGTGGATGTTATTCAATGATAGTTAAGTAATTTAACCAAAACAACACAAGGACATTAACATAAACCTTCACATATGCAATCAATACTACTGCTATCCAATTACTAATATGACGATCCAATAATATATGCTGCCAACTATAATTGCTGCCATGCATTGAGACTGCTTTGTAAGCAGACCCGGACAGGCACACCGGTCAAACGCTTGGTGGGCTGCTGACCAATATCTCTCCATACTCATTTGATCTGTTGCTCCAGTGGCAGATGGGGCGCTACAGTGTGCGGCCTCCGGCTAGATATGCCCGGCCACATGATACCTGAACATAAAAACGTAATGTGCAGATTGTCATATCCAGCCATTGGCAGCACTTACGCCATGAGGCGGAAGCTGGCCTTAAAGTGCCAGGGCCACCTCGCTATCTCCACTGTAGTCTGGCCCTGTTCTTTTTTAACTATTTGCATTTATTTACATCAGCATAACATTATTGATACTGCCCCACGTGGATGTATTCTGATTTGGTATTATTTGGTATTATATCTGAATGTGTGATAATTCCTGGAGCTGTAGAGGTTAAGAGGTTACAAAACGCACATGCCTTTAGGCTGGTAAGAGTTAACAGATGATGTGCTCCCTTGGGTTTTCTTTGTCAAACTGTATTACTTGTGGTAAGGCCACAGCCAGGGTCTGTAAGCATACTTAAAAGCAAATAATTAGCCAGCAGACAGGGGAGGGTGGGAATTGCTACTGTGTTTACATTGCCGGCAACCATACTCACACAGTTTGACTAATAATTGTCACACGTGCTCCCACGTGAGTCTTGAAATATATAGAAGAAGGTAACTTGGACCCTACTATCTACAGAATTTAATTGAGTGTCTTACAACTCACTATGACTCAATGACATGTTCGTTCCGACATCTGAATGCGTTGATGATGTTTTATTCCTGTTAGTTGGATACCAAGGAGGGAAAGATGGAAGATTGATCATGAAATGAGCAACCGGCTTCCTTGTCCCAAGACAATGTGACGAGGAAAACATTTTGATAGATCATATGCGGACACATTATATCCTACCCCTGCTCTACGATGATGGATGTGTGTTTTTCAGCCACTGTAAATCCAAGTTGTCGAGGAGTTGAAACACAACTCTCCAGCAAACCCTCCTGTCAAAAACCCCTAAGATCATCCCTTGTGTTATGACCATGAGGAGGAATCTATTTATGATCTTCTCATTTCTTTGATTCAAAACTTATATTTCAAGTGGCTTTATCTCTTCTCTGGTCCTTACGTAGAAAGGACATTTTCTATAAAAAGTAATAGGTGAAAGGGCGAATATACGGAGCACACAAAAACATAATATAAATATTTTAGAGCTTCTCGATCCTAGGAGAAATCTGATTTTTGGAGTCACAAATTTTGTTTCTTGCCTTCTTTTGGATCAAAAGCAAGAACGATTGTTAGAAGGGTTGAACTTGATGGACTTTTTGCAACCTAAATTATTATGTTACTAACATGAAGTCTACTTGTCGAGAGCATGTTACATGATGTACTTGGTTTGCCAAATTTTCTTTTTTGTTTTCTTTTTTCAGTCTTAGCTATTAATATACACTGAGTATCCAAAGAAATGTCCAGACCAGTAAAGTCATCTGTAAGAGAGTTGCTAATGTGCCAGAATTAGAGAGAGGATCAGTGTTTTACAAGTGTCCCGGGGGACTTAGGGGCCAAAGTGCTGAATTAGGATCCTAAGATCCTCCTTGAAACAGCTTATTTTCAAATGACTAGTCCCATGTTAAATGACAGATCAGAGAGGCCTCCACACTTTGGGCAGGTCATTAGTGCATGCTGGGTAATTAGAGGAGATGACTGCTGTTCGGGTGTTTACTTTATCCCATTCCGCTTGTTCTCCTGGGATAAGATGGTCATCTGGTCCGGATAGCAACCTTCAGGTCCTCGGGAGAAAAAAAATGCTGTTAAGGCATCCCTAGAGCCCAAACAAACAGAGGAGAACTGGCTACGGGAAGTTGAAACACTTAACCTCCTGGATGCTGACATATGTATTTAGCTTTTCCCAACAACAAAGAAGAATGCCTTTTAAGAAATTAATTATACATCTTTAATGTGGTACACAGCATATATATAGAATTAACCGAATGTGCTTTTCACGTCGGTGTTGTTTTAATCACAGGGATTAACTTGGGACACCAAACACATTTCAAAGCTCTTGGGCCAAAAGAGACATGGCTTTCCAAATGTTAATGGAGTACATAATTAGTTGACTTTATCTCTCCCAGGGTTTGGGTGCATTTAGGTATTTGCCATCCAGTTATATTAAAGTGACACAGGTACATAGACGTTGACGGCAGATAAGAACTATCCGGTCCAAGACTTGGACCATAATCGGTCCTTGGTCTTGGTCTATTCAGGATAGCCATATTCCTATCCTATGTTTAAATTCCCCATTGTAGTAGCCTCTAACTACTTCCAATGGGAGGCTGCTCCACTTACCTACCATCCTGTCTGGTGTTTGAACACAGACAGTAACACGAAAACAAAAACTGTATTGAATTTGCTTTCTTATACAAAGAAAATAATCAAGTAAGCGGCATTATGAACATGCAGAGATCTGTAGTTGAAGGCTGCAGGCTGCATGCGCGTTTGGTTTAGCACGCCAGTGCTGGTGGGTTGGGGCTTTAATTGAACAGAAGTGATGTCATAGCGGCCCGTGGCCAAAGGAACTCCCAGGTCATGGACTGTTTATAGAAGAAGCCAGAAGCAAAGAAATACAGAGCTTGGTGTCTTTATAATGTTTACTGTCCCACTGGAGGGAGAAACTGTATTTTGTTTGTAAAGGAAATCATTTTGAAATAAGTGTTTTCGTTTTTGAAACTTAAAACTACTCCTTTAAATAAATCTCTGGAGGAATTCCAGTTACCGCAGTCAAAATTCTACGGTTTAAAAAATATAAAATAAAGCGACGCTCTGCAGAAATAACAGCTCTGTAAAAATTTACAGGGATAACAAAACCATAGATACATTTTGTAGACTTTTTGGATCATGTCGTACCGCGCTGCGGATTATGATGGAGTTACACAAATGCAAAAATAATAATGATAATGTCTGTGATTCGGTAGTGCTCCTAGTGCTTCAGTGTTCTTGAATTTTATACCAGAATTCGTTCCGGAGAAGCGTGTCACTGAAATGTACACATTTCCCATCCAATGCCATCATGGCTACAAGATTCAATTATTGAGCCGACTGTTTGACGTCAGATTACATTTATTTTACAGCCACTTTGCCAGCAAACAGTGAGTAGGTCATGCAATAAACAAGATATACCACAATGAAAAACGAGGAGGCCTTTCACCTTCTGTTCTAGGTGCGCAGCTCTAGAACATCCTGCTTTCACCTCTCAGGACAGCAGAAGACCACCCCACATTTAGGAAGTAACTAAAACATGGCTTTTTGAAAAGAGATTCCTAGCCCTCACCTTGTAATCTCTCCCTTCATATCCCTGGCAATCCACCCCTACTATCCTTCCCTTTTTGCCCCACTTAAGCGCATAGAAGCATGTTTTACCCTGTTTCTGCACAATAAGTTCATATCTAGATAGCCTCATGGTACAATCAGTCAAGGGGGAAGAAAATAAATTATCTAACTCCCAATATCGTAAGACACAGATCTAGATACAACAGAATGCATTGGAGTCCATGCAAAATAGAATCTAATGCATTAAAAGCAGTTTAGGTGGAACAGCTTAAATCAAAGGCATATCATTGGTCAGATGTCAGGACAACCGTTCCCTATGACCGTAACTGCATTTTCCCTATTGTCTGGCACACCCTGCATCTGACTGGTCGTCTTACGTGGCTTCACCTTTTATAGCTCTTTTCGACTTCTCCTTTCCCCTCTCCGTCAACCCTACTTTTAAAAAGAATGAAGCCTTTTATGTTCAATATGTACATACTTGTTTTTATGATTCATCTTTTTTTTCTGAATACAACTTAAGAAAACTATAAATTCTGAATTACAACAAAATAATGATAGCTCAAGGTCATGCATCAAAGTTGGGTACCGTACCAAACAAATTATATATTTTTCTGATTATAGACTTGACATGGGCTTATGACTGTTACTATTTTTGTTTGGACAAGAAGTTTTATTATATTTCTCCCAAATGGCTCTTACTCATTAAGTACCAGTAGCTGATTATCTAGTCTCACTGGTGCCATCAATTTAAGTTTGAGGTCCCCTTGGTATAGTCAAAATATGTGACGGAATTGCATATTGTCCTCTGATGAACCTGGGAAGTCTAGATCATTTAGAAGGATGGTTTCATCAATTTGGGAATATGTCTGGAGAAAAGTCCTGAACAGGTCTTGAAAGCTTGCAATCTGATGCGATTTAAGAAATGTGCTTTTATTTTTTACATGGCCAACACGGTACAATTCTACTCCTCTATTTTCTTGGGAATTTGAACATGATTCCTAAGCCTATATACAGAATATTCATATCCTGGAAAATTGAGTTTCTCCACTATGGCTACTCTATTTGATTACAATCTGTGTAGGGCCATTAAACGTTTCATAGTACTGGTCTCTAGTGGTCTGCGATGTGCACAATTTGCCTTGGCAGTGGAAATGTCATAACAATCCACTAGTGCATAGCAATCAGGCCTGGATTGGCCATCTGGCACATCTGACAAATGCCTGGTCTGCTGCTGGCCAACATCGCTCCAAACTCACCCGAGCTGCCATTCCAGCACAGTGTGTGGCCCCTGGCGGGATATGACCAGCGGCACACTGCGTGGCCATATAAATGTAATGTGCAGCCTCTGATATCCAGCTGTTGCGTTACCCCGCACAGTGTGTAGCTGCAGGAGTGGTGAGAGGTAAGCGGGGGCGGGAGGTAGGTGGGATGTATGTATATGTCTTTGTGTGTATATATATATATATATATGTATGTGTGTAAGTATGGATGTGTACTTGTGTGCGTGAGCATGGAATGTGTACTTTTGTGTGTGCATGGAAGGTGTACTTTTGTGTGTGTGCATGGAAGGTGTACTTTTTGTGTGTGAACATGGATGTGTAATTGTGTTAGTATGTGTGAACATGGATGTGTAATTGTGTGTGCGTGTCAGCATGGAAGTGTACTTTTGTGTGTGAGCATGGATTTGTGTGTGAGCATCTAAGTGTAATTGTGTGCATTACTGAGTATGATTAAGTGTGTGTAATTTGTGTGTTTACGTATGTTTTGTGTTGGAAGGAGGGGAAGCAAGGGGCAATGATGGCACAGACTAGCTGTTGAATTTGGGGGGCCTGGGGGAAATTTTCGCATCAGGGCCCGGCGGTTTCTAGTTACTCCCCTGCTCAGAAAAAAATATTTGTACGTCCCAGTATTGGCTACCAGGAGCTCTCCTCCTTTAGGGTGGGTGTGGTTAGCCGTGTGCAGGGCAGGGCTTGATACAGACAAGTGCGGGGTTAGCCTCATATAGATTGGGAGGAGAATTGGGTGGGGAGTGGCTAAAGACCCCTCCCCTGCCCTGGAGATAGAGGAGAGTGACCCAGAGACCCGGAAAAGCAGTGCCTCTCCCAGAGACTCCAAGTCAAACCCAGAGTTTCTAGGGGATGACTATGACAGATATATTTTGCAGCATTTAACCACTTGTCATAAAATACCAGGTTACTTTTGAAATCTATTTCAACTTAAGAGGGGTCATGGGGACATTTCTGTGAACAAAAGTCTGAAAATGGGGATTGTGTCCTGAAAATGGTTACATCTGATTGATCCTCTAGAAGTTACATTTAGGACAGTTTGCTTAATTCATGTAAAACATTATTTGTTGTATAACGTTTGTCATTTCTGAAATAAACGTACATTTATGACAATAATGCCTCCGAGCCAGATGTTTTTATAAGCAAAAATAGCCAAGCCACGTTTGAATGCAATGGCAGGAAGAACGCATTGATAACTATTTTGTGGCCGTATAATATTCAGTTATCCCAGGAATGTTAACAATAAAAACATTTTGCATCAGCGGAAAAAAAGCCAAACCAAAATGGTATGAAATATATGTGACCTACAAACAGTGCCTTTTGAGCAAGAAATATATATTTGCAGAATTTTTTTTTTAAAAAACCCAAAGCAACGTGTAATAATCGCATTCTGCAAATAATACACTTTTTGGTAGAAATACAAATAAGTGACTATGTGATTGTTGAGTTATCAATCCCCCTCCGTTTCTTATACTTTGCGATGATCACACTGTTAATTAAATTAATCTCAGATACGCTGAGCCTCATATAAGGCATTCTCATATTATTATTATTATTTATTGTTTTACATAACGCCAACAAATTCGTAGCGCTGTACCAGCACCTTGTATTAGGCATTCTCTCATGCGCAGTACCTTGTATTATTCATTCACACATGTGCAGTACCTTGTATTATTCATTCTCAATTGGGCAGTACCCTGTATTCATTCTCAAATGCGCAATACCTTGTATTAGGCATTCTCACATGTACTGGGCCTTTGTATTTTTTTCAGCTAGTCATACAATGCTTGCCACTGACTGGAACAACCATGCTTATAAACTTGCAGTCTCCGGCAACCAGCAACCAGGATCCCTCCCATTTTGGGGTAGTGGCTTTGTGAGTGACAGGACTATCCCCAAATGCATTTGTATGGGGTGGGAAGGGAATAGGATGGGGAGTGGTCATGCCTAAATGGGACCGGCCACAGCCCCGAGAGGGCTAGGGTTCTTGTTAGGGTAATATAACTCAAATGAATGCCAGTTATGGGGCAAAAACTCACCAGGATGAGAATATAATTCACAAAATACCATGTAATGTTATGTCATTGACATTTTTTTTATTTTAATGTCTATACTGTATAATGGGTAGATTGACTCCTCCCACAAGCGCAGTGGGAGGAGTCAATAAGCTTTCCGTGTATCTCCTGGTGCGAGGATAAGTGAATTACGGTACAATTTGCCGGCAAAAAGGGTGTTAACAAGCAAAAGAAGAGATTTATGAGATTAACTCCAAGCGTATCATTTAATAAGTAATCTTTTATCATGGGGCCCTATTAAATCATCAAATGGAAAATGACATTGTTGGGAAGATATAGCAACAGAACAAGCTTTTAACAGGCCTGAAATCTTTATAAAGGGACATTAAGTGGCATCAAATTACCTTATCCCAATCATAAACTCCTGAGCGCCAAGGCATTAAAGTGCTTTAATTAATGGCGTTCGCTGTCTGATATTCAATCTCCTTATCAAAAAATGACTCCTTTGACAGTAGCCTGGGCAAGGCAGTGAATTAAATATGTAATATTATTAATAAGTTAATGAGCAAAGTCTGATCAAATGGGTATAAAACCAAAAGATTCATCTTCCAGGTCAATGGAGATGACTGCTGGTCGCAAATCCCAATATTTAACCCTTAGAGATGAGAGCAGAGCTTTACAACAACCTACTTACCCTTCTGAACACCGAACCGCACACATGTACAGCCAGATATATATTTAAATGTATATAAGTGCAGCTATAACTTATTTCAATGGAAGAACGATGATAAATGTACACAGCAAGCTGATGTGATCTAGTAGCATTATCATGTAAAGTGAGTAACCCGTATTTGTTATAAACGTGGTTATGTTGAGACAGGACCATGGAGGGCAGCCAGGGCACTTTGTTGTATCAAAAGATTTTTTTGGTTATTTTTGCATGAATTGTACATGCGCACTGTGCAGGTGCCACAAGTGTGTCTTGGTGGAGAACCCCATTGGTGAAGTTAGAGGTAAAGCAGAAAAAAACAGTGTCGAAGGATGGGGCAGTGAGGAGTCAATAAACAACCAAGGTCATGGTAGATGGCAACCACACAATGTCTATCAGGAAGCAAAGGTCAGAAACTGGAGAACAATCCAAAATGAAGTTCTAGGTAGAATCCAAACACGAGTCCACTAGAGTAGTGTTGTGACATGGATGCCTCTAGGAGAATTGCAGAACTATGATAAAAGTCATGGCAGCCATGCTCTCTTTCCTGAGTCATTTACTTGCATGTTTAATGGGCAATTTATGTAGAAGTTAGAAGCCAGCAAGACAAAAAAGGATATGTCTGTAGAGTTCAATATAAAATGTAACCAAAAGAACCTGGATGTTAAATTGTAGAAGCTCTGGCTACCTGGCCTCTGGTATTTGCCCAGCCCTAGTCATACCAACATGGGCACCTGACGTGAAGAGCTTGGCATGTCAACATGAGTCAGTCCCATTTCACTTGACCTAGGAGAAGTCCTGTGTTATTTCCACAATTCATGGCCTGTATTTGTAGAGTTTTCACATAGTTTGACATATGAATTATTAGAAATACCTTTTGTTTTCTGCATAAAAAGGAAGGATTCTTCTAGAGACGGCTGCCATCAATTCCCACCTTACTACGAGCCGGTCTATTGACACCTCTTGTCACGGTTTACAAGAAATTAAACGATGATATAATTATCGTAACAATAACCGATTAGTACGCTTTTTCTCAACCCATAATACATTTTATAACAAATCAATACACAACCTACTGGAAAGACTGGGTGCGAATGGTATAAATGAGTTTCTCTCTGTCCATTCTTGTAAGTGATCCCCCATGTCGGACCTACTGTCCACAATTCTCATTAATTTCATTAATCTGTCGATAACAGGCCTAATTAGGTCAGCGGCTTTTTGATACTCAATTAGGCCTAATTATTATTAACTGCTCTAAGCCGGAGCCTTTCAAATAACTAATTGATCCAATTTGTCTGTGGGTTTTGAAGATTGTTTCAGTCTTTCTGATTAATAAATGGATCTGTAGAAATAGACTTCAATCCATGAGTCATGTTTTCAGCCATCAGATAGTTATGGCGCTATTTAAAAATATATAAAAACTAACAAAGGAACAAGATCTAGACAGTTTTTGAACAAAAATATAACTGTATATCACCTAATATGTACCTTTAATTCCAAAATAATGTAGTAGTCTGCAATATACTAACTTCTGGTGATGCCAACTCATGAACGTTGTTGAGTTTGCCCATAACTTAGTTGGTCATTCTTTCTTATTCTTTACCTCTCCAGTTCTTTGACAGTTAGGACAAGACTCCCACCATCTTTCTGCCCATGTTGGCAGTGGCCCACTGCCCGTTGTGCCAAATGGCTAGTCTGGGCCTGGCACTACTATAAAAGCACATTAAGTAGCTGCTTACAGTCCTCAGTTGTCTAAGAAGTCTAAAGGTTGATTGAAAGGTATTTATAGAAAAGCGAGACAAGTTCCCTAAAATGATATCTCTTTTTGTTTCTTAGGAATTAATTTGAGGTCATAAATATTGAGTTCCTTACTACATGCATAATTAT
>VKOC01000008.1:31080268-31093626 GCA_009364415.1 Spea multiplicata
CACATTAATCCTTGTATGCCCACATGTCTCAGACGGCTACCATCACACTTGGACCCACACAGCAAAATGTCATTAGACAGCCCCCTCCCAGGGAAAAAAAAAACTGAGGTTGGCCATGTCCACATGCTGAACATCGTCTCTCCTTCTACATGCTTTCCATGTGCATTCCAGGTCCCCATCCACTCTTCATGACCAAGGGCTGTCCAGTCCATTCCCACAGCAGCATAAAGAGTAACACGGGTACTAACCCACGGTTTCCCTGGACATATAGAGATAAACTCAAGACCTGAGACTTATTACGGGACTGTCCAGGTAAAACCATGATAGGTAGCATCTCTATTCACTGGCCAGGTCATCTGTAATCCAAGCAGTTTTTCATTGGGGAACTCTGCAATGGTATATACCATGCCAAAGTCTCCTGGATGGAGGCATTGGAAAGGAAAGGAGCATATCAATATAACATGAAACTATATATATAATTATAGACATAGACAGCTAAGAGATAATCTGTACCCCTGATCTACCTTGTAAAGAACTGGAGAGCTTGGTTATAGATACCCACCATGGTCTCCATAAGGCGATACGTGAAGGAAATACAAGTATTACAGACTGCTAGATGTCCTTGCAGTAATGCAGAATCTGATTTGTAAGCTCCAGCCTAACTACAGAGCCAAACAGAGAAAACGGCCCTCTGGACCCAATCGTAACATTCAAAAATATCAATAAATAGAAGCCTTAAATATATTTCTTGTCTGAGCTTTAAATATATTATGAGCGTTTTTTTCCTTATATAAAATTTATATGTCTGCATTTATTGGCGCACAATAACCGGAATGTATGCCAGATGTATTAAAGATGTATTATTCCTCATATATACACGCATTAACATTTATTGTCTTATACTTACTAGTTTATGGTATATTTGTTCTTCCTTTTAGTGCATTGTCTGTAAAGAGAGTGAGAAAGAACACTGACAAGAAGCTTTGAGCCCCACATTGACCCCACTTTATCAAATAAAAGTCCAGACTAATCTCTGGAGGTAAGAAGTTTGGTTCTATGTAAAGAGCAGTTCTGGTACAAAACAGATAAAGTGGAGCAGTTGCCATAGCAACCACTGAAATGTTACACTTAAAACAGAATGGTATGTTCAGAATGGTATGTTCAGAATGGTCATAGCGATCAACAGCCCTAAATATGCCTGGACTGTCCTGACAAGTTCACCTATGTCGCAGAATAAGTTGTGCTTATTGGAACTGCCAGAGGCTTAGCGTGTACAGTTCCCAAAGGCAGAATGGTATGTTACGTCAAGTCTTTGCCTATATAATGTACCATAAAGTCCCAATTGTTGGGACTATCCCAGGCAATTCCAGAATACTGGTAGTTATACTCTTCAGATTGCATTGTAAGCTTCTTTGGGCAGCACCTGTTGTTTCTATAAGTCAAATTGTTATGGTATATAATACTACTTGTATCATGTCTACCCATTAGCGCTACATAATATGATGGCGCTATATAAAAACAGATCTGCCCTTTTTTTGTATTATCATCTTACTGTTGTTGGCACATTGTAAAGTATAGTGCAGTCAAGGACCCGAAAAGCCAACCAGTTAAATAAATACTCTCATTATCTTTTTTGTGGCTAGCAAGGGGGTATCGAGCCACTACTTGTGGAAAAGCACAGCGACAACAGCATGCAAATAACTTGGCACTGACTCATTTAGGACCCACGAAAAAGCAATAGACCTTGGGACATATGAATGAGTATCTTAGGACCCCCAGTATTAGGAGCCCCTTTCCGACATTATGGAAGGCTTGCCTCCTCGTAAAATTATATTTCTAGAATGTAAATTGAAAAGAAAACTTAACAACATAAGTATTGCATTTCTTACTTTATGTATAATGCATGCTTTTCGTCACTTGCATTACAGATGTCCCCCCCCCCCAAATCTTTTTGCTTAGGGCATCTTAAAACCTAGAGCCTCCCTTAGGGACATTAGGTCAGAGATCATGCAAACACCAAGCAACCTACTCCAATCCTCGGCCACTGCAGCAGCCTTCTATTTTCTAAGGAATTCCTGTTTATATTGTGTATGGAGCCGCTTAAAATTATGCATGTCTGAGTGGCCATTGTGTGGTCATAGACTTTCCGTAGAAGCCATGGATTCAGAATGTATTTTGGTATCCGACTTTCTCTTCTAAAGAAGAAGACCTGCCCCTGTGCAGCTACCCCGAGCGAGGGGCTAAAACGTTGCATCAGCTCGACTCGGCTGATAAACAGAAACACCAAGAAGTGTGTAGAAGATGGGTTACGGGATGGTAGTTCTCCATCTGTAGCTCACCAATTGGTGGAAAGTCAATGTGAAGATCTGGAGAATTCAAAATTCAAATACAATGAGATCATGAATGTAATACCAAGATTGCTTGAAATAACCAATAAATTAGGAATTGTGGGAGATATCAGGCATCTTATGGCGACCTTTAGCAAATATACTCAACAACAAGAAGAAGATTTCTGGTGCTGGGAAGCCCAAGATTGAGCAGAGTTGTCTAAGAATCTCATCGACCTGTCTATTTTGTGGTGGAGCTGCTTGCTGTTCTTGGATTTTTTTTATGTTTTAGAACATACTGTATATTGACACTATTTCCACAAACGCAACGTTGTGTTTCGTAGTTCATAGTGGTTAGACTACCTTGATGAGCTAGAAAAAATATTACACGGAGGGGAGCTACCATGGAAGATATTGGAGCAATTGGACCCTATGCTATTGTAACTGGGTTTTTTCAAAACCTGGCTTACAGAGATGCAGCCTTTAGTATATGTTACCCCCCCAACTACTCTCAACTAATTAAAATGTTAGTGTGTTTCTTCTCGTAGTTAAAGGGTTAAAATTTTAATCACGGTACCGCAGTCCTGACAGCTTACTGAACACCTTTCTCTCTGGGAAAAGGGTCTCACTCCTTCCCCACACTTCTCAATTAGAGCTGCAAAGCCGTTCTTACCTGTAGGGCACTTTACTTCCTCCCACCGCGGCCGTACATTTGGTAACTAATACTGGCAATTAGCCTCATCTGCTATGTAAATGAGAGTAATTGCAATTAAAGAGTAAAAGACGTTAGTGGGCCTGAAGGGAAAACATGCAATTATTAGAAAGAAGAAGGAACACAGAGCCAGAATGTGAATAAGGTTCTTCTTCTCTACTCCACAGAGAAGAAAGATAGCAGCCAGAGAGCAATTCTCTCAGTGGCATGGAGTCAGCAGGACCGGTACACAAGGTGTAGCTGCCAACAGTCCTGAGAGCAATCCTGATGTCATGTCTGTCCTAGTAACACTCCAGAATGTCAACACCATATGTGTAATGTCCTAATCACACAATACACATGTGGGCAAATAGGTGAAACATTCCCTAACACGGACCCATATGTAACATATCATGCACCTGGCCAGCGGCATTTAACACCCTAGGCTAATTAGGCTTAGTCCTTCCTCAGCCAAAAAATAAGGGTTGGTTGCCCATGTTCTAGAAGCCACTACTAGAAAGTATAAAACAGGGTAATTGGAGAGTTGAGCAATATTATTTGGTGGACCTGGTTGTTATGGGTTGTATTTCTTATTAACAGTTCAAGAGAGCATAGTCTAAAATTAGAGGCTCAAAGTTTCATGTATTGTAAGGAAGCTTTACTTTACTAAGAGGGTGGTAGGTAAGTAGAACACCCTGCCAGCAAAAGGTTATTATAGTGGGGTAACACCTACTTACTAGATTGTCTGGGGCTAGCCCTATCCCATGTACAACTAGACTAAAACCAAAACCATATCCTGGTTCTCCACAATGAGGGCCGTGTCCATGAAGGGGGCAGGTGGTGGAGCTGCCCTGGGTGCACAAGGTGAATGTGCTCCTGACTTAACATACAGTAAATCAGATTTTTATTTCCAAATGCACCCATATCATATGTTACGGCCTGGCCCAGGGAGCAACCTATATAATGGTATATAGAACTGGCATTACCGCAGTGCGGTGTAATGGTATCAGAAAGTATGAAGACCCGCTTGCCAGGTCTTACAACATAAAGACCAAGTATTATTTCTTACGTAACTTGAAATTTTTATAATTACAGCAATACATTTTTTCTAGAGTACTCTGGAGATATTTACATTTCCCTTTACATAGCTATATAAATGGGTTAATGAGCACTTCTGTTTCCTGGTGAAGGTCATTGGAGGTCCATGCCCTGTAAATAAAATAAACACCCTATCAGGTTTCAGGCAGACTTGGCTCCTAATTAGGTCATCAGCACTTGATGAAAAGGTACTTTTGTGATTCCGCTTCCCTTCGAGGTCTCTTTTGGGAAATGTGCAAACCAGTAATGTCTTTAACCCTCTCACATCACCCAAACATGCCCTCATCCTCTTGGGAGATGCATCTCTATCAGACCTCTCCGCAAAAGCCTCAGATTTGGATATCTGCTAGAAAATTACAAGATCACCGCAAAAGGGGGCATTTCATGTCTCCTGATGGATAACACAGCTCCAAATATTACCAAATAATATTCGGGTCACGAGACATGATGTTTGTTAAGCTACGTCTGGTGGCTGATATGGTAGCAATAGGTAGGAAACAACTATAGCATTAAATGTTTTGCCCTTCTCCAGGTAAGCTAGAGGAGCAACACTAGCAAGTTGGATAAGGAATAGCCAGCCAGGACACACCAGAGGCTATTATCCATAGTTTCCCCACACCATGGTTTTCCCTTCGGCACCGCCAGGATGGGGATTACATTTGGCCCTGGGACTTTAAGGCCACCTGTCAATAAATGACACATTTGGAACCAATGGCTCGATACAACACGTGTCATGCTATTACACCTTTGCAGCATTCGACTGTGATTCCAGATGGTCACCACACACCAAAGAACATGACTATGACTATTACAATTGACTATGAAGGGTTGGTGTGAGTACAGTTCTACCTTGGATTTGCCTGGTTTGCCCAATAGCCAGTGCAGGCTTCTTCCCAGCATATACAGGGTGTGCAGGATCTGAATGGAAAGAAAACCCCTGTCTTTTTACAACTTGTGGCCAACTCTTTGGTTTATAGCAGCTTTGTCACACTTGTATCAGTCCATCATGTCTTATCTATAATGCTGCCCTATGCAGCTTAGACACTTATTATTATCTTTTATTTATATAGCGCCAACTATTTACACAGAGCTTCTTACAGTCCGTACATTTAAAAGGAATGACAAAACCAGAACTGACAGATTAAGACAAAGCGACAAATTAGCTAAAGAGGGGCCAGATCACAAGTTTACAATCCAAAGGATTTTACAAGCTAGAGGCTCATTGCAGGTCTTGAATAAAGAGTTGGATGTAGCGCCATTAGAATGTAAGAGTAACAGAAATGTGAGTCCTTCAATCTCAAACAGAAAAACAGAAAGAAATGGTAGGATCAGGTCAGTGTTGTAGTAATAAACAAAGCCATTACAGCCAGGACCTATAATTCACGAAATTTCTTCAAAGCATCCCAAGTCATTTGGGACCTAGAAAGGAGTGCGCATTGAGTCAGCTTATCTAAATAAAAAGCTTGATTAATCAAAGCCGACTACATTCCAGGCTATGTTAAGAACACACACATACTCCCCCTCTTTATTTTTCTCCCATGCCTTTTTTTCCAGATAATAGAATAACCCACGACCGTAACAGCATGCTTGGAGGTGGTGTGTGTGTGTGGGGGGGGGGTTGTAAAGTGTCTCTGTAAATGTTTCACTGTAAAAGATAACTGTAGTTAAAAACTTTGCAACAAAGTGGAAAAAATATTTTAAAGTGGTAACTCTGAATAAAATATTTGCTGAAGCGCACACTTTGAAAGTGCCACCAACTGAGAATTTTGAGAAAACAGCTTGCTCTATAAAAATTACATGCTGCTTGATCGTGAACAACCGACGCTGCCTGCTTACAAATCCAGAAACTGTCTCTTGTAGCCACTCACTGTAACTGAAGGGCATAGCTTGATTTTACCCAGGTATCTCCCTGCGTGTGATATACCCACCTCCTGCGCGTGCTATGCTGAATGCTGTGTGCAGGGCTCTGTTTAGACCTCAGTGTGAATGTGTAAAGTCTTCCCACTTTTCTGCCACTGGTTGGCTGCTTAAGCTGTCAGTCAGCTACATGAAATTGCTCCTATTCAAATTAGTGGAAGCACTTTTTTTCCCAGCCACAGATTGACAGCTTCAAGCAGCCAATCAGTGGCAACCAAACCATCTAGTCAACCTGGCTGCAAATTCTGTCTCGGGTTCCATTTTGGAAGCACTCACATAGGGCTAGGGTTACTCATAGAGTATTTTGTATGTATTCTAGACAGATTATAGTAAAGAACTGTAGATTATTAGCTTGAACCTATTGTATTTACTGACATTTTGTATTATGTCTCTTAAAATTAGGTAACATTATACCTAGAGGGTAAATTCCACGCTGTTGGGATAGCTTACACGAAAAGCCAATATACAATGTAACATCTTCCAAAAGTTGGAGCTGAGGAAGCACTAAGCAGACCTGCCTCTGATCTATGTCTTGTGCTGGGCTCTGATTAAAAAGCCTGGGTTTCTAGATATTGGAAGCGTGCCCCCCAGTACCTGCCCACACATTCATGCTTACGACAACTCAATGTTGCCACAAGATTCAAAAAGCTCTAGAGCTCCAATGTACATATATTTAATAAAAATCTAATTAAAGTGGTTATTTATATACTTTATACCGGATACTATTTAAAAATGGATCATGCAGGGTAGCTGTGATTTGAATACAGCCCCGCAGTATAGAAAAGAAGCAATGTGGTCGCCCAAATACATTTGGGAGTAAGTGGGCTGCTGTTATTGTCCTCCACTTTGTTTCTGAGACGCCAATGAAAGCGCCCGGGGCTCTTTTTTTAAAAATATTACCCCTGTAGACGTATATTTTTAAAATGGATAGAGGCCCCAACCACCAATCATCCGAACCGTACCAGAAAAAAAATGCTTAAGCGCTAAACTGTCCTGAGATTCAATAAATGAGAAAAAATCATTAACTATGTAGGTTCAAAAGGGCTGAGAAATAAGACTTTTTAGTGTTGGCTGTGGGGCTTCTGAGTCTTGTCCTTGGAAATCACACTGTACTGGTACATACCCCGAACATACCGCAGCCCAACCAATCAATAAAACCAATAACGGTTTTGAAATATTTTCATATATTTGGTGTTTTTCTTCTGTTTTATACCACGGAGGCTATTGCTTCACTCCCTTCACCCATCTACCCAGCCTTCCTCCATTTTTTTTTTAAACAATACGCACAGCAACAGATTACTACATGCCCCTGGTCGGTGTTTTGGCCTAAAGCCCAAAGTACAAATAAGAGCGTTCATTTTCTGTCTGGGAATAAATATGCCCCCCAAACCCCCAAGCTCCTGTCTGCATCTTCTCTGATAACCTCTTTTCTTCCGTTGCGTTTTTTTTCTTTTTTTTTTTTGCATATATTATTCTTCGCTCAGTCCTGTCATCCCGCAAATGCTTTTCCTTCACAGATGGTAAATAATTCGGAAACCTCGTCTTCTTATTGTGCTGCTGTCCAGTGCAGGAAAAATCACCCAGGACTTAAGCAGATGTGTCAGCGCTGGCAGAGTCATGTATCATCATCAAAACCCTGCTTAAAATGAAATTGGATTTCCAGTGACAGTTCATGCAGCGATTCGGTGTAATTCCATTAGGATAGATAAACTTCAGCATAGCCTAGGATGGCTGCAAGTACTTAGAAATGTTGCACGCTCCTGCCAATATACCTACTGTAATTCTTGCATTGGAAAGCTGTTCCATATTTAATCCTGGTTTTCTGGGGTCTTTGATCTATGCTGAAAAAGCAGAGCGGGGGGGGGAATTTTATATCATACCACCAAGGAAGACATCAGTCTCACTCTAGCCAAGCCCTTGTTGAACCGAGATAAGTATACCCTTAATGGCAAAATTTCCCCTATATAATTCTTCAAATAGTAGACATCTAATTATTCTGGAAAGGCGCTTGTGTATTAATTGTTGAGCTTTGTTAATTTATGCATTCATACCACTTGTTGCGTCTGACTTTTCAAAACGACACCTATTTATCATAACTGGGATCTCTCAGGGTTTACTCTTGAGTCTCAGAGTTTCTGCCTGGATAAAGCGGCAGATTTTCAGGGTCTGGAGCTGACTCCTTCCTATTCTACCCTTCTGTGATCATATATTAAATTTCTAACTGGTCCCTTTGTTCCCGGTATGTTTTGGTTGATATCGCTGCTTGAACACAGGTATATCTTTAAGTAATGTCTATCAAGGTTTCCTTAAGGGACTGGTCTTGGAGTCATTTGGTAAAAACATTTGAGTGAGTCGTTACATAGAATCTTCACCACGGGCTATTAAAGGGTTAGTATTTCGAGAGTCTCAGGGTCAGCTCACTTAGAAAGCTCCTAAGAATGCTAATCATAACAGACACTCATGGAAGTAATGTTTGTATGCACTACTACTGTGTTGTTTGAAGGGTGGACCCTAGGGGAAAAAAAAGGTATAGTCCATTGGAAAAAGTGCTAGATCAGTGGGTACCGACTTTGGATCTACTCAGCTTTAGTAGAACATTTCTGTCATCCAAAGGTTCCACTACAAGGAACTAAGACATCTTTATATATTTTGTCATATCTAGCTATCTATCATGTCCATTTGCTTACATTCAGTAGCCTTTTCTGCTTTTCTTTTTCTGAATCTAGAAGAAAGTTACCAACAACCCAAAATGCTAAAAATTCCACTCAGTAGCCAAGTCTCTGCTGAAGATCATAAAGATTTCCTTGTTCTTCACAAGTAGTAATTACAATTGGTCTGATGATTTTCTATAAAATATGTGCCAGGTCACCTAGCTATGGGCTGCCACTCAGTGTTATATGTTGTCCCACTCAGCGTTATATGTTGTCCCACTCAGCGTTATATGTTGTCCTACACAGTAATGGTCTTTGCTGTTATCAATTAGATAGTAAACTACCACCCTCCATAAGATTCTCCCTCTATGTTGAAATGTCATCCTGTAATGTTGGTTAAATTAATAATACTGAATTTATTATATTTAGAACACTTGAAACTCAAAAAGAATAAATCGTGTTAATCGGTGGTGTATTCTGGACTAGGTTGCTGGTGCCGCAGAATCCAAATTGTGAGAGAATACCAGACAAAGCATGGATTTCTGAATCATTTGACATAAGCTGCTTGTACTTGTGAAGGTTTCATCTGGTAAAGGCTCGGGTGTGTACCTTATCCACAACAATATTACTAAAAACAAGCTACTATTGGTATAGACACACAACCAATTGTCTGGTTCAAATGTCTGAGCACAGGCACTAGTATTCCTTCTCATGTTTTCGATGATTATTCTGACAATACATAATTTTTGCCTTTAGCAACATTTTAGCATGTGGCCTCATTTGCAAAACAATTTACAGACATACCGCTGGGGCCTCATGTTCTTGGATTCAGATATTTCAGACAATGTGGGATGGTACTGCTTCATAGCTCTAGGAGAAATATGTATGTATAGAGTGAAAAAGGGAGAGATAACACACAGCTTTCGCTCTCTCTTCGTTAAAAGTTTTCAGCAAATCCCCACTCTTCAATTATGTCGCGATGACACTAAGATCTGGGACTAGAGCCTGAATGATCTTGGAAGTCTGTAGTGTGTAGCCACAGATCTCCTACCTTTCGGACAGAAACCGGTAATGGTAAATAAGTGTCTAGGTGGCCCAGGCTCCCCTTAAACCCATAGTGTAATGTCTACTTGAATACCCTAAGGATTTGCCACAGAGGCTTTGGGTATCACATTTGATTTCCAGGGCTGTAGGACAGCCTTCGATGTCTCGGGGGCAGGCAGCAGTGTTTGGTTCTACCCATTCTCTGCCCAGGTCCTACTTTTTTGCCGGACAACTGAGGCCTCATGCCTAGGCCTGCCTTCCTGCCACCCAACACCACATTCTTGCCACATATGGGGCAGCAGGAGAAGATCTCAGAAATGTCCTAATTATGGAACATCTTACTCAGACCGTCTTGTGTTTCTCCTCTGCCTTCCCTGATCAGATAACTTTGTTATGTGCTGCCCTATCTCTTGCACTGGCTAGTAAGGCCTTCTCTCAGTGACCACCAGGTAATAGACATTCTTGGACCATTACGGACCATCTCTCTCCTATGATAGAACAAGTAGACCAGATTACAAATGTTGTACATTTTGAGCTCCCAGAACCGCATTTGAGGAGGGGGTTGTTAATAGGACAGTGAATAGAAAATGTATCATAGTGACAGGCAAAACTGTCTATTAAAATAAATGTACTACTCACATGGTGTAGGTTGAGCCGACTAGAAGAAACTCATGCCTCCATCCACCACAGTTATGAGGCGACTACCTCTGTAGACCCTCAGTAGTCCATGCAGGGGACTGTACATGATGATAAGACTTGTAGTGCAAGATTGGATTAGGGACTCTACGTTCCTGTGGATCTTTCTTATCTCCTGTACCTCAGCCATCTCCGCTGTCAGTAGCCATTGATTTCTGCAGAACCAGCCGAGCTCAGAGCGCCTATAAATAAAATATAGTTCTATAAAGAAAGCTGTAAACTTCACTCATTCTTACGTGTGAGAATTATAGATATTTATATTACTGTTGTCAGAAATGTACTTTCTGCAATTGAAAAACAGCCACTGGCGAAGAGGGGATTTTATCCCTTAATATCCTGGGTGTAACAGAGTCTCTGAGATTAGTAAGGACAAGTATAGGCTGGGGGAAGCTTAACTGGGAAGAATACCCATTAACAAGCTGTATTGTATTCATTATGGTATACCAGTAAGTTATTTTCCATGTTATATAGACATCAATAAAGAAAAGAATAAATATGATAAATATACAATACATTAAGGCATTCAGTACATGTCTCTTACCTAAAGAACATACACTCGGAGGAAAGTAAGCTCTCCAAAAGCTCATATCCAAAATTAAAATACATCTAGTTGTTGTTTGGATGATCTATTATTATAATGCAAAAGAACTCCTAGTTGACAGGGATCCTTTAAACATTTTTTTGATAGATTAGGCTGGGAATGGATATACTCTTCAGGAGAATAGCAATCTTTTCTCAATTCGCCATATTTGTTTATTTTGTCATTACTACTTTCACCCGTTACCGCATGGATTTCATTTGAATCATCAATTCTGATTAAAATCAAATCAATTTCTTTTTTTTCCCAAGAAAAATCAATTTGAATCAAAATATAAAAACTATCAATTTGACAAAAATGGTACGTTATAAAATAATGCTTCTTAAAACACTTATCGCTGGGCATTTCTGCTCTTAATAGATCAATATTGAAAGTCTTATGCTCCTCTAGTACTCCCGGTAGAGGGGACAAGGCCCATCGACTGCATCTCTTTTTTCCTGGTCTTTTCTCTTTCTTTCCCTGGCATGTGCCTGAGATTTTCTTTTTTACTTTCCATCCATTACCTTAACAAAATGAAAAAAAGATCATTTCAGTAATTATATATTTATTTGTTGCTGCCCATCGTAATCCCAGCACCCCAAAACCAAAAAAGTTTTTTTTAGGTTTTATGGTCTGTACATTTACACAAATATACCGATGTCTCCATCAGTCTTATAGAACACCTCTGGTGAAGGATCTACTAGAGTAAGGAACTCAAAACCGGTAGGATGTTCTTTGCTACGGTGTGAACCTTATTTATTATGGTGTTCCTGGAGGTAATTGGGCAATTTTTCATTAATAAAAGTAAATTCATTTTATTTAGTGCCACCTAGTGGTTATCTGGATTTCTTTCTGGGCATAACACCCATTGAACGATTTAGTGGGATTATAATGATTTAGGTGTTGCACCCCCAAAATGTTTTACATTTTTATTTATGGGTTTTGAAGAGGGATACTTTAAATAAGAACTACAGTCTTGTGTTATCTCATAGAAAACAACACATTCTAAGCTTTTGTTTCAGTATGTATGGCTGCCTATCGACATATTCACTGTGGTAAAATAGATTCATACTTTTAAAGCATAGAGCTCCAAAATTATTAAATTTATCGCAAAAAGTTCAATCTATAGCTAATTTTAATAAATTAATTTAGTCATGCTTAATGCTGCGAGGTTGAAGGTTTCCCTTTAATTTGCTGCGTTCTGTCCGTGATAAGATTGCTAGTAAGACAAAGAAGATCCTGCGTAATTCAACATTATTACATTTATAAAATTACTAATTGTGGGAATAATCACAAACATCTTCAGGGGAAATGTGATGATATCTGTAATGTTGCATTTACAAATTAATTTTGTCACCTGCTTAACTGAAAATAGTTCCACTGGCTGTCATAAAATGCTTTTAACAACATTAAATGCATACGTTCAGCATCAATTGCCCCCGAACCAAAACAATGAAGGGACGTGATTAATGATACGACTGCAAGGTATAAACTGGATATGTTTTAATTTTGTCTCAGACCTGGAATGTAATGTTCAGGGCAGCACAAGGGTTGTGGAGGAGTATAGGTGTCTGAAACAAAAAAGTGATCAAGTACAGATGAAATTAAGAGTGATCTGGACAAGCATAAGGCTAGTGATCCAAAAAAAGTGCAGGAGACAGAGCAAGGAGAATGCTGGAATACTTAGTACCAAAGCATGTGCTTCAGGCATAGGAGCAACAGGACAATGGAACACAAAGTCATTGGGCTTGGCCACCGGTCCTCGATAGATTGTGCCATTGGGTCTTAGGCCAGTCATCTATCCTGCAATGCACCTGAAACTCCACACCAAGCACCTCATTACAAGCATAAAAAAAACCAGGACACAATGAGTCAATCCTATTTCACCGCAGCAACAAATACATGAAGGGTAATTACTAAAGAAGAAATTTAGTTTTCAAATTAAAACCAGTAAATGAAGTAGGTGAGTCCTATCTCCAAAAAAAAAGGTATCATTCATAAAATGCTTCCAGACCAAGTAAGTGTGATACGGAAACCTACCCTCTTTCTCACTCATGTTACTAACTTATTTTGGATGGTCGACCATTTGTTGCCAAGCAATGCTTGTCCTCCACTCTGGCATACTCGCCTATTGCAGGCTTAAGCTGTGAAATATTCTGGCCTAGGCTGACTAGGTGTAAGCCTGAAGTGGCAGGTCCAATGGGGCAGGGGGGGTGCCCTGCTGCAAAACAGGTTGGGGGCTAGATCCTCTGGTTTACTGGAGTTCAATGGGTTGGTAGCAAGTGGAACCAGGCATTGGATGCAAGCATTCAGATTCTAATTGGATGTACCTTACAGGTTGTAACATGAAATTCCAG
>VKOC01000008.1:31099364-31118903 GCA_009364415.1 Spea multiplicata
GTGACCTAAAGAGTTGTTATCATTCGAGTATATAATTTTTAGGTCAAGAAGCTGTTAAAAATCTAAATATGATATTGTAAAAATTAAAAAATCAGTGAATCAGACATGGCAAACTGACCTGAAAGCACCTTTGAGTTCCAGGTATCATTATTATTTTTCTGTGACTTGGTCCCCACAAGCCTGAAGACAGAAGTGTTAACCCCTTCAATGTCGATTGGGGCATTAAAGGGGTTAACGCTGCACAATCATCACTCTCATGGGGGGGCGATCATGCAGCTTATGTCAACAACTCTTTACTCGGGTATAATACACAAACCTCTTGAAAAAGGGGTAAATTGCATGTACCATAGCCAAGATTTTTGGTACTATTAATTTAAGGTCCCTACTTCCCCAGGGCGAGAATAGATAGTGCCCTTGCACAGGATTTTGGATCGACCTGGGCCCCCCAGGGCCAGACCACCACTGAGCACCTGCGAGAGGACGAAAGTTTGATCCAATGGCCTTAACACAGAGGCAGCTTGAAGCCCAAGGTTCTTCTGAACCCCTACCACTTTTGTGATATGGTGGTACACCTATAACTTCACATAGATGTTGCTGATGCACAAGTGGACCTGGACCCTTCAGCCGCCATGTTTTTTTACCTTTAGCCTTTTGGCCGGTAGAGAGAAGACAATGTAATAATGACGACTGACTGTTGCCCATGTGTTTTTATCACCCGTATTTATTCAAAGGACTTTTAGGACTTAACTTTAATATCAGGATTTATTGATTTATTATAGGGTATGGTTTTTAAGTCTTGTACTGTATCTCCACAAAGCACCAACAATAATTCATAAATGGATGTGAAACAGTGATCATGATAACAGCGAAAACATTATTAGTTCTAGGGGAGCAAAAAAGTGGTATTATTTTTAAGAATGACACCTGGGGATGGAGAAAGATTAGTGAAAAGGGAAATAACTATGGTCCAAGGGCTGAAGGTACCAGTTATTCTCCTTCAGACTGTCAACGATAAGTGGTCTAAGCAAGCTGAGGATCAGCATCCGAGTCTCGGACAGCAAACTGTTCCCTCATCTATATTGTGCAATGGGCTTCTTCAATGAAAAATGAAAATGTCCATACAGAACACAGCGGCTGGAGAGGAACTTGGTGTGGTTTATTACCGAAAAGGACTCGCAGTTTAAAATCTGTTCCATAAGAGTATCATCACACTTCAGTGATGTGATTACTTATAGGTCCGCTGTAGGGCAGCAGCACCATTTGCCTCCATAGTGGGTGTCTTTGTGCCATATCTTAAAGGCACAAATCGCCTTTTAATTATGTCTATGGAAGCTGTGCTGAGCCGGTGGGGCCTCCATTACAGAAATAGGCTGGTTGGGGAGATCAAAGATCTCCCTTGTAACCATACCTGGGAGCTTCTGGGCTCCGGCTACCCCGGAGCCTTCCCTTGCGGGACGCGGCCAGGACTGCCCACTGACGTCAGAGGGTGGTCCTGTAACGTTGGTTGGAGTTCCCGGAGGATTCAAGTCTTGACCCGGAGTTCCTAGCTATGCTTGTAAACAGACAATTGTGCAGCAGGACAACGGGAGCTTGATCACCGTTCCCCTAGACCTGCCTCCCTAGACCGAGACACATCACTGACTAGAGGTATAGAAAGAAATGTGTAAAGAGCATTTGCTTTAAGGTGGTAAAGGGATTGGTTGCTACGGTGCAATGATTGAGTTTAAGAATTGGACAGCCATGTTTGAATTTCCATTCTATGATACGTTCTATGAACACAATGCTAGCTAACGTATTCCAGGAAGAGAGGTTTATCTATATGACCACTAAGGGGTGCCATTGGACAGCACAAAACACATCAGTACAATACATGCCGTCCCCAAATGTCAGCATCATAGCATAGCCTGAATATTCCTATCATATGTACAGTATCTCACAAAAGTGAGTACACCCCTCACAAGGTTTAGACATGAATGGCTGTGTGTATATGTACCTGAAGGGTTTGGCTTTAAGTAATGTGCTTTCATTTCTTAAGACTCTATGGAAGGTCACTCACTGGTTTTATTGCTCAGTGGCCTTTTTAAGATCACAAGCGTCACTAAAATTCTGGTTATTGAAGTGAAAATCCTTGTAAACACATCAACAATCTAAACTTCAGTGTATGCTGAAATGACACCCAGTTGCAGCTTCAAGCAAACTTAGTTGGAACGACCATATTATTAAGTCTATTTTCTGCATGGGTTACTATGATTTAAGATAGGGTTCTGGTTTCAGCCATCATGTGTATGGCAAACATGGATATCGCCAACCATTATTTCAGTATTCACCAAAGTGTACACACTTAGGATTTGTCTTGATTTAAGATCTTATTTTTTTGGAGCAAAGATCCTACAGCACATGCTGTGATTTTCAATGATGGGGAAACAGAGGTACCATCTAGGGTGGTTGGCCTGGGATAAAACAGGTTAATCTATGTGTTGTGGGGAACACTGGAGAAAAAAAATCCACCTCACATAGATATTTAAAAGAAAATCGATAAATCAAATTAAAAAGTGACATCCCGTTGAAATAGAGTGCGTATTACACATACAGGTAAGCAGCCCTTAAGGACATGCCTGGTCCACAGTCTGCTTTAATTCAGTATGCCTCTTTACTTCTGTCCACATTTGATTCACAAATTAATATATTTATATATATATAATTTAATTTTTACATATAAGGTACCTAAATATGTTGTATATGAAGTTCATTACTCCTTTTGTGTGGCCCATATCCCCTATTAGTAACAAACTTTGTCTATGCACAGCATGTAATTGTGGAGCACTTAATAACTTACTTTTTAAGTGAATACACTTATAACATTAAAAATGTATTTATTATAACATTTTATTTGAAGCCACTTTTTATTCTCGGATAATTTACACTGCCCTTCACCCAGCCACCTCGGACAGCCTCCAATAATCAAAAGCAGTCAATCTCACTGCAGCTATGTAACATGTACTATCAGGTCTAAATATCGCTGAGTATTTCCATATACAATATAGACATATTGCAAATGCTCTAGTCAATACACACTTAATGGTTTTTGGATCAGGTCCCCCGCAGATGCTTCCTGCCTTCCATCCTTGAGACAGGTGGTTTTTCCATACATCCTACTGTCAGCTATCCTGGGCCTAGTTTAATATACTAGTTTAATATATTGACCACCTGGTTTTGAATAAAATGTCCAGTCTGAGATTTGGAATATATATATGGAGGTTTTTTTTTTAGGTCTGTCAAATCCTCTTCTTCCAACAAGTCCATCGCGAGACGTGGTCATGAGCTGAACCACAATGATAGATGCAAGACTTCAGAGATGGACAGTCCTGACACAGGCACTAGAACCAGAGTTGGGGCCGTGTCTCCCCACACGTCAAGCAGAACTCCTTCCAGTCCTGAAGATTAAAAGACAAAAAGATTAAATTAAATGATGCTTACAAGCAGCAAAGGTAAAGGGTCATGGGTTCACAATGCATTCCATGGTCCACAAGTAGGTAGAACAGAACAATGAACCCAACTGTCAGAGGGCATCACCTCATGTTTGTTGTTGGACTTTATGCGGACTCCGTTAGTGTCAGAGACAGAATGGCAGGACCACAATAGCCAATCTCAGAGGTAAATGGTAGATAACGTGCTGTCTGGAGATCCAGCGCTCTCCACCCTCCCTGTGTAACTGGTTGGGGCTTGGGGAGCAGGAGATACTTTCTGCTTAATGATAATCTCCTTAGAGGATTTTTTGCGCTTTATTAATTCAGCTCCTGGTGGGGATATTAGCAGCTCTTGAAATTAGAAAGGCCGGGAGCGTTGCAATTTGCTGAATCCCAAAATGTTTCAAATGAGCAGATAAACAGGAGCAATAATTGGGCTTTATTAAATAAAGGAATCGTTCATTACAACTATCCCAGCTGTACCCGCGCAGGGGGAAAGGAGGGAGAGCTCAGCTGAGCATGCACGCTTCCGACATGAATATCTTGGCACACAGCGGGTCAATCTTCAATTTAATCGCCTCAAGCGCTTCCCCAAAACAGAAGCAGTCTCCCAATACATAGACTGCTAGGGCAAAGGCAACCATAACACACACACAGCAGCCATATATAACACATGAAGGCTTCAATCACAAGGGTTAAACACCTGTTGTTAGATTTTAAATTCAATTAAAACATATCAATGGCACCATAGGTAGGGTACTGTGGTACCATGATCTGGAACGTAATTCTATTATGTAGAATAACACCAAAGGGGTTAAATTTAGGCATTGGCGTTGTGGATGTGCACTTCAGGCCAGGTATGGGAGGAACCTTATTATCGCGCAGAGCCTAATTAGCATTTTCCTTCCAGTCGATATGAGAAGTTGCTGAAAGCTCTGCTAATGATATCTCGCCCTCTCACAGGTTACCTCCTGTCTGCCGGGAAACCTTATACTGCTGGCACCGCCGAGCCGTACCGCACGCTGAAGAACCACACCTAGACCAGCCACTCCGGCACCAGACAGGAGCTGTGCCCCTTCGTAAGGCTCCTGTAATGTGGACATTTCTGTATGGCACACTGTCAGCAGAGTCATTTTCACCTCACTAATGATAACGTATCAAGGGAATAATGAGCCATTCAAGCTCAAAGCTATCCAACCTGCTGACGACATGTCAGACATGAGTAACATACACACGTGTGTCATTCTCTCCTTAAATATATCAGGGAGTCAAGCCCTTGTGCTCTCTACAACAATTCTCAAACTATATCCAGCAAATCATACCTACAACATCAGAGAAGCATACCAACCGCGCCATCCTAGTACATTTACCCCGATCCACAAACGAATCACAGAAAGCAAGACAACTCTGGCTTGGGGTGGTAAATGGAGTAATGTTCTCTCTGACATTTAACAGATTTGTATTCCTGTATTTCGCTCACCTGTTTGCAGACCTCGCAATTCCGAACCCTCACTTTTATAAAAGGTCCTGCAGCACAGGGGTGTGAGGGGAGTCTCTCCGGGAAGCTCCTCTATTGCTCTCCTAAGCACAGTTATGAGGACTTCTCTAGCAGGGCTCCAGTCTTGACATGGAAGCCCAGGAGAAGAGACAGTCAGGGAGACTCTGAGGGAGGCACAGGACAAGCAGCTTGACACCACTCCATACAGCATGGCCCGGTATCCCAGATTCTCTTCCATCATGGAGATGCATCTTCTGTCCAAAGGGTCACTTACTGCTGCAACCACATGCCACTCAACCGCTGCCCCACGGGGAAGCTCGGGTACCACCACCACCGAGACAGAGGAGGAGGTATCCTGCAGATAGAACATACTCATTTTAGCTCACACATCACAGCTTGATGCTCTCTAGAAAACATGTCCACTGAAAGCAGGTCTAGATCCAGTTTGCCACAGCTATAAAGTGGTATTTTATGCAGATGAGGGATAAAAGGAGAACTGTGTGAGGCCTAGGTCTACTTAATAGTCAAAAAAAGGGTCTCATATCCTACACAGGAGCTGCCAGGTGAACCAATCTGATCACCAATATGTTGATTGTCCGATTTCACAAATACACTTGAGTAGCACATAGCTTTTAATTTGACATGTTCCAGATGTTATTAATGAACTGCAATAAACACCTTTTAAGTAGCCGAGCATAGAATTCAAATTGCTGTTCAAGCTTTCTTTGTAAGGGTTAGGTAAGGAGACAGGAGTGCTGGTGGACTCGATTAGTGGCTGCGTGGCCAAGCACTACATTGTCAGCGCTAATTTATTCAATGCCCAAAACAGGAGCCCTTTAGGGGGACGCTATCAATGAATGGGACATGTCTACTCACATCTGTTTTAGGGTAGGATACCCAGACTGTTAGTTTGCCTATTTGATCAACAGTTAATCTGTATCCCAGTTTAATACATTTGTAAATGAGAGAGGGTCATGATTAAAAGCACAGACCCCCCAAATGGTCCATAATAGAGGAGCTACTCTCTACTCATGCAGACTGGCTGCTCTCCACCAGATCACATGCACTCTTGAGCCCTACAGTCAAGCTGCTGTCCAATACATTAGAAGACCCGACTTTGGGGAATATTACAGGTTCTTGTAAAACTCTGTATGAAAAAGATTTTCATTTGAAACAAAACTTTCAAAGTTCTTAATGCATAATTGTGTACATTTTCCATATCACATACAGGTGATCCAAGTACATTTAATGACATGGGAATAACAGGTCAGCTGCCACCTGTAGGTATAAATATGACTTCTCAATCAGCAGCATTTCATATTTATCTTGCATAACCCGTAAAGACGAATGTAGCCGAAACACGTTGGGAAATGTCAACGGAACAGTATCGGGCATACAGAAAATAGTAGGAGAAATCCACCAAACGCCTGTAGAAGAGGCCAGAGTAAGAAAGAATAATAAGAATACTCTCTCGATCCCTTGCTGGGACATCCTGCTACACGAGTCCAACAGTGTGCTTGGAAGACCAACGCCACCAACAGTTCGGTGACAAAAAGCGTGTCTTCTAGATGTAAGAATGAATGACCTAGAAGAGCGCAGAAGTGGGCAATATATGGAAGGACATCAATGTCAATGAAATGGCTTATGGGTTACAGGTCCTTATACAGGATTTTGGAAAATACTTGGTGTGTTTGGTGGTATACAGAGAAACCTTCATTTTCTTTCTGTAATAAAAACTACTATGTTCTAATATATATTTTAAAATCCTATTTTTAATTACAGCATGAATGTGTTTAAATTACCTTGCCGCCTGACTGCATCGCAGTAAAGATATACGTAGGTGGCATCTCCGCTGGATGTTGTTTGGGGTGTGGTGCCATGAAAGGTTTAATAATATGCTCTTTTAGGAACAAACATTTTAAAAATCCTAACTCATCTTTAACATGATTATATAGAACCAAGCCTTCATATAAAAAAAAAACAACTAAGCCTTATTAAGAATATCACCAATCAATAAAATGTATAATTACAAAGCAGAACAATATATTTTTTTTCCAGGAAATCTGGGCCATGAAGTCAATGAGCTGATGCTTGACCAAGGACAGAAAAAGTATTGAGAAAAAAAAATCAAAAAAGCCACATAGCATGTATAAAATAGCCATTACCTTTTGTGTTTTTGCCCATGCTGCCACAGCGGTGGGTATATAAGAGCCATGTGTCACATAGCAGTGGCAAAGCAGAACATGGCTCAGGGAAGTCCCGGGGCTCATGGCACCCAGCACTCTCTCCACGTGATGCAACGAGACATCAACCTCAGCCGCAATACCTCCAGGGACCAGCCTCATGGTGCAGGGCTTCAGTGCAATCTGTCCAGCGCAGAATACGGCCGGACCAACCTACGAAGGGTAAAAGAGAGATATCCGATGCTTTTATACACATACCAGATAATACACATTCCCCTACATTAAGTCTTCTGCTGGACTGATGGAAAACTAGGAACAAAAGGATTTCAATGTATAGACATGCAGACAAGGACACAACGGATGTCACTTTCTGACTCCTTACCCATAGTTACATGGGCCCCCCCATTTTCCTTTGGCTGCTTTCATATACGTAGCTATAAAGTATTGCCCGGGGTTGGGATTGTGTGAGCTCAACACCTGCATACTTTTTCTGTGCTTTTTGTTTTGTGCGGAAAAACATGGTGTGAGGTCCTGTCCCTCGAAAAGGAGGCACGACCCCTTCCCTTCACACCTTGGCCAAGTGATCAGAAGGAGCGCCAGATCTTCTCTGGGAACCAGGAAGCCCCTTATGGCTCCAAGGGGAGATGGAGGCCAAAACGGCATCTAGCCAACAATTTTGTATGTCTACGATGAGCCAAAAAAGGTAACAAAACCCCTACACTGTATGGAACACAGCGAGTAAAATAATAATACGCAATTGCCAATATAGGCACATCAAGGGTTTGTTCCATCCTCATTGGGAAAAATAAAACGCATAGACGTGGCGCCTAAGCCATGGCAATCATTTCTTCAAACATTGTGTTCTTCAACACAATGTATCCCCAGATCAGCATGTATCAGAGGACTGTGATCATTGTGTTTATAGTCCGTCCTGATCGCTGGATGAGAAGCTGCATATCACAATTACACCCCTGGGCTGGACTGAAATCCTATAGCGTCTTCTCCTCTCCCCACATACAGACCTAGCATGGATCAGCTGTCTGTAACTACCTCTGATCTACGTCAATACCCAATAACGTGAATCCAGCTTATGAATGCATTGCAGTGCCTGGGGCAGCTGCCCTTATCAAGGGGTCAGAGGTCACCCAATATTCAATAAGAAAACCAGCATTTTTCCTTCATTTAACCGCGGCGTCCACTGCAGGGGATGGCGTTTATCGCTCTGCATACCGAACGACACCTAGAATGCTCTCCCCGCAGGGAAGCGGATTCAAGCGGAGATTAGAAGGACGGAGGAATATAAGCAAAAAAACCCCAAAGTGTTGCAAATGGGAGCGAGCGAAGAAGTCGGAACTGCAGGCTTAACGGTTGCCAAAGAGGTTAAACCCGACTAATAGGTGTCAGAGGTTACAATTTACACTGGGGCGTCTGTTACGATCCAGCATAGTGCATTCTCATCCCCCTTTCCAAGTACCCTCAATTATCAAATAATATTAATCAAAATAATAATTTAAATTGGCTAAAAAAATGCAAAAGATTCCCTGCAACTTTAGTTCTATTCTATCAACAGGATTGAAATGGTTAAGTGGCCACCACTGGGGTACTTATGCCATACTGGCCATAGCAATGAATCCATATAGAATGACAAGAAGTTACAATTGTACTGGCACGTGGGTACAGTGGCAGCCAGGGGGCAAGCCCACCTATACAGAGAGATATCAAGTACCCCCCATGAGGTGCATGCGCGTGGCATGTGTAAGTGATCCCCCCCCGAGACATAACCTTTGACTTTAGCTGTAGTCCAAATCAATGAAGGCTGTAGCCTGCCTCATCAGATCCCTAACGGGATTACGGATCTTCTCATCGCGCGGTGTGTGATAATCCTGCCACTAATTAGACTAATAGAGGCGACTCTCCAGGGAGCACGGATACGGCGGCGCATGCAGAGGAAAGCTCTGGGCACTTAATGCTGATCTGTCACTTCTGCCCAAACCCTGGCTTTTGCCGTTCAATACGCAGAACAGACCCATGGAACGGTGTTATATGTATTAGAAACCCACCTTATGTGTGAACAACGGGAAGAGCATCTCAGCTCCCTATTCTCTGCATAGATATTCCTCCTCATTAACGTTCTCTCTCCCCGCGGTTGCTGAGAGTTACTGACTGGGCAAGAGTTGGATGAGGACAACTGATGAGATGTATCAGGTATACCACCTTCTGCCACTTATCTTTGATTCTTTAAGGTAAAATAGTTCCTTCCTATTTATCTAAAACGACGACACCGTCGGAAGGCAAGGAAATGCATATCGCCATATTGCTCCAAAAGACGATGACCTCTTTAGTAGACAGTGATGCATTTTATTAGATGAAGATAGGAAAACATGGGTATATAATACTGTTACATATATTTATATATACATATATGTCCGTGCTCCTCTTTACATGTAGCAAGCCGCTCAGGTGGAAGTAACGCTCGCTATGTGTATGCTGCCGGGTGGTGCCAAGCCCCCTCTCTGTTTGCCTGTCTGAATGGTGAATGCCCCCGTGCTGGATGTGCCGTGCAGGGCAGGCAGCGCTGTCACCTTCGCTTTGTCCACGCCGCGCTGATTACCCTATTCCCCCCCCCCGCACGAGCTCCGCTTTGTGAAACGCTATCAAGGTCAGAGGCAGTCGCTAAGAAAACCAAATAGTAGCCGCCCCCTCCTCCCCGATCAGGGATGTGCTTACCCCCTGCAATGCTTCGCCGGGTGCCATCACCAGGAGGAACAACCACAATCTTAATAATGTGCAAAAGACAAATCCTAGGGAACAAGAGGACAATCATCGAGACATGGACCAGAAGAGCTTAAAATCCATAAGGTGCTACAAGGGACGTGCAGACACATTATTCCCATTTAAGAATTCCATAGAATACCAGCGTTTTCTGCTCACTCTGGGAAAATATGTCTTAAAATATTTAGGTTAAACCAATTAATGCCACCAAAGCAGCCTCGTGTCATATCACTGTAACACGTAAGCCGAAAACCCAACATACATCTCTTGATACTCGGGATGGCAAAGAATACAAGCGGCCTACATTAATTTAATGCAGGGAATACTCAACTAAAATCTGTTGATTTGGGACCTTATACAGAACATATACACAGTAGGTAAACACACCAGTAGAGTCAATCATAAAGTATAAGACATGTCACATATACACGCACCAACACATACATACAAAGACTTAATGGGTATCTTTTGCCATATTCAATCATTTATTAAACATGCATAGATAAACAGACTAACATATAGACAGAAATAGATATTTGTGTCTTCCTATTAAAAATATGTATATATATATATATATATATTATACTATATATATTTTTTTTTTTAACCTTTGGCCCTGTATTAAGACTTTCCCTCTGGCACTCAAGTTGTTAAAACATTATGGTTTATGTATTGCTACTGGTGTCTTTTCATATTCCCTTTACCAGGGGGTGGGGGTTTGGGTGACGGGCATTACTTCTGCCAAGGTGCCTTCTGTGACCTGCCCGCGGGGGACATGGGTCTCCTTCCAGGACACTGGAAATAGTGACAAACACCATCGCCCCGCATTAACCGCCTCGCTCTAATCCCTGTAATTCCAAGGAATTGCAAGAGCGTCAGCTAAAGGGCACGATGTCTGAGTGAATGATGCCGAAGGGACAGTTTTTATTCAGGCGGCGCATAGTATGGTCCCCCTCCCTACACTGTTCACCCCTCAATGTAAGCAGTAGGGTCTGCAGTACAAGACTTTGGACACTGGGTGGCGCCAAAGGACAGGGATGCGCAGGTCCATCATGAAGATGGACCTTGTCTTTTCTCTGCTAGACATCTTTTGTATTTAGACAAAGTGTCTCAGCAAAGTCATCATATGGTCAACCAACGACCGACGGCAATGCTCGATAAAGGCCTGATAATGGTACAGATCCTACAGCTTCTGTGAACGTTTTATATATAACATAACTTCCCCTAGAACCAGATTGTGGAAATAATCTGAGAAGAAGTACACAGTCACAGTCTTGAAGACCCAAACAGCTGGCAGTGTAACCCCAAGGTGACAGATACAGGAGATATGTCATATTATACCGCATTAGCTCTATCATTTTTCTGTCACTGTGCCCTCTTTGCCTGCTCATCCCATTTCTCCGTCTCACCCTTGTCCACTCCTGCCGCAAGCAGCAGACTTTTCATGACACTGCCGGAACACAATTAATCACATTGTACACACAAGATACACATTGTCCTTTCCAGTTCCCCCCAAGACTCACTCGTATAGCCTGGCTGTAAGGTCCAATGTTAGCGGGGGCCCAGTGGGAGACACTCTGCACATGCATGGAAATCTTCTCCGGAAAGTAGTCATCCCTGCAGACGTCAGGCTCCGTATACCAGAAAAGGCCGTCAAGCTTAAAGAGGGTATCCGCAGGAAGAAGGCATTGCACACAAACCCTAGGACACCCAAGAGATTGAGGCGTTAAAAAAAACAAAAAAAACAAAGTCACTCTCACGGTTCACAAAATATAAATTGGATATAAATTGGACAGCTTGTGTAGCAGTCTTGGTCAACACACAACGGAGTTTACTCAGAAAGGCTTTTCTGGAGCAAAGTTTGAAGAGGTGTCATCAGCACCAATCCATTGGTTTCGACAGTGACAAGCGTTTCAAATAAAGCAGGAGAGAAACTTACCGCGCCGGGGGAGCCTCAGGAAAGAGAGTCTTGTACGCGTGGTTTATAGTAGTAAAGTCCGCCATGTTCCTAACGTACAGATGGACCAACACAGCATCTTTCAGCTTCAATCCCAACTCTTCCACATGGACTGCAAAAGGCAACATGTCTTCTAGTAGAGATGTCCCCACAACTCCTTAACTCACAGGTCACCCCGATCCTCATTGCTTATATTTATCTAGCACAGTTTTCAATCTTTCTTAATTTCATGACTGCCCTCATCGACTATTAGATTACAAAAACTTTTTGCAGAATACCTCTACAGTAGGTCTTGACCAACTCCTATTGCTAATACGTTACTGCTGACGCATTAGACTATTATATATGGACGTCTACTGACATACATTGTTCCTGGATCCTAAATATGACTAAATTGTAAATGGTTTTCCCCACATCCTATAATAATTTATATATTATTATTTATAATAAATACATCAGGCCACAGTCAGGAGGTGCCTCTCTCCAATGTCTAAGCGAGGAGTCAATTATCATTGCAAGTGGCACCACCGCGTCTTTGGCCAAATCCTAGAATTTTCCATAAACATATTATATATATATATGTATATATAGAGGTTTGTGTTAAATAGCTCAAATATTAGGTGCCAAAACTTCTAGTTTGCAATTGTAGAAGCCAGGGTTATTTGCCATAATGCTATGTAATTAAAATTCACCTAGCTGTGTGTCTCCCTTTGGGAAAATGTCAGCAACAATTATACATGAGTCACGCGGTTTGACGCTGGTTCTTGCCAATGATTGTGTTTTCCAAACACAAACAATTCCTTGTTAAATTAAAAGCACAACGTGTTGTTACAGTTTTACGACAGTACAACAGCATACACCCTGATCACAGGAATTTGGTTCTTCTCTAACCTGCATTTGTATCCCAGCAGTTAAAGTACAGCACTCCTTAATTAATTAATTACCAATTAAATACTTGGCCTGTCCTCCTGCGCAGCATGGTGTCATACTTACCATTCAGTGTGGAAAGTCCTCTCTGAGAAGCATCATAGACACTTTGGCCAGAGCTGATGACCTCACTGATCCATAAAAATCCACCCTGAGACTTGGTAGGACACTTTTTGGTTTTACCTGTAGATGGAGAACATTTTGAATAGTTGAAACATATTATATTTTAAAAGAGAACTTTAAAAGATGGTTGTACAGGACAGATATAAGTCTATCCAGAACACAAGAGAAGACCAAGCACCCTCACACATTGCCTCTAGCACCTACCATTCTACAATAAAGCCAAAGAAGCTAATTAAGGACTAAAGCCCAAGCAATGTTGTCAAATGCTGACATTTGCTAAAATTTCAAGATTTCACTTGAAAAATCAATTCAGTTTAATGCACAGAGTTTGGGTTTCTGTCCACATGGCCATTACAACCCTATGCTTTTACACACTGGACAAGCATTGGAAGCCATGTTTGTAGGCTACAAATGTATTCACAAGGCACACAGACGTTACAGTACCCGGTCTCCCATAACAGCAACTGGCATTTATACGTCCTTAAAGACTTTTTACAGTACAAGACCACTTTTTGCGTATATCCTTTGTCCCCTTGAAATGAAAAACGTTGTGTGTCCTTTGCAAAAAGACCAGACTACTTGCAGCCATCTACAAAATTAGCCTTCCAGAAGTAGTGGCGGAAAATATGAATGACCTGTCCAATTTTTTTATTTATTAAGGATTAGTGTGCTAATCAGTTAGGAGCATGGAAATCCAGGAATGTCATCTACATAGCCCCAGAGTAAACCTTAGTTCCCTTCTAGTGTCGATAAATACTGTGACATTAATTCAAAGCCAGTAAGAATGTAATTACCAGTAATCATTGCTGAAACTAGAAATCGCAATCGACCATGGATACTGTAAATAGAGATCAGCAAATGTTACACATCCAAACAAAAAGAGAAGTTACATTTCCCAAAGGCAGATACCTACAGGAGGAAACCGATGGAAGGCCCTGTGGTAGCCAAGTCAAGGACTGGTGATCCATGTCACATTGAACAGGCTCTGCAGTGAGTTCTAGATCACAAGGGCATTCTCCTTTAAAATCCAGAGCCGAGGTGTTATCCTGCGTGGAGAGAGTTTCAGATGGGTTACCACGTCAAGACTAAGCTGAATGACCTTCTACACCAAGGGTTACTTAAAGAGAAACTGTCACATCTGAACCAGCACCACATAATCTATTATTACACTTATTCAGATGTTTTAACAGACTGTATAAGCAATAGGACCAGAGAATAAGTTCCTCTGTTAATATTTTAAGGCAATATTGCCAGTTAAAATCAACGAATGAACCAAAAGCATATGAGACATATGAGATCATTTGGAACATGACCGGCCATCTATAACTCTATACACCTTCAACTTGGAATGTCATGGCTGGTCTGAAGATAAAATTGAGTCCAGGTATTTCCAACAATGTCCCAAGCCTGTGCACAGGAATTTCTACTGTCACCACAGGTGGGACATCAACTTGATGTCCAACCAGATCTGAGGCTTATCGTGTGCCCAGAGAATAAATATAATATCAATCAGCACCTACAGGGATGGGCCTTTAACAGGTATAGTTAAAGAGTAAGTGGTTCCTAGTAGATCTGATTTTCTTCCCACATATCCGGGGCATAAGCATAATTGTTTAGAACTTCATGTTTTTTTTTTATATATGTTTTCTTATGAAATTTACTTTTAGCTACTATCCATCCATTCACATGTGAAGACAGGAAGACTTGGTAAGAACTACTGGACCATTACCTTGTCTTGAAGATGAAGCTTCAGTAATCTCATATAAGCCACGGGGGCAAAGGCATCATTAGAATGTACCACAACCTCTGAAGAATCACTGGAACACAGAAGAAGAATCGAGCCATGGTCTAGATGTACAGAGAGCAGCAGCACCAGATGGTTTTTAACCTATTTACTCTGATCTGTCTCTTTACACTAAATTAAATTACAGAATCAAGTTTTATATCTTAAAATAAGCAATATATACCGTATGTATTACATAGCATTTACAAGCTAGATACAAGATGTTAATAGACAACTAGATTTTTTAGGATCCAGAAAGGTACCCATTGACATCAATATAAAATAGCATAAAGTAGACACAAAGGTAATTGCTCCCTCCTCCTTTCAAATTAGAATAGTTAGTTCCCAATAGATCCCTGCTATTTGATGTCAATCAAATACTATAAAAACTCCCCATCACCCCAATTATTGTATTATAGTAAAATGTAACTGCAACTTACACTACTATTCTCTTCTTAAACAGGGGACAGTCTAAGGTGAGGGTCTCATACTCCCCTCCTTCTCCGCACACATGGACGCCATACTTATGCGAAAGCTGAAACACAGATTAGGAAATCTGTGAGTTCTCTTCTGCAAGGATTAGCCGCTAGTGGATCTAGGGAAAGACCCTTTTCCAGTCCTTTATTTGACAAATTTATTTGCATTCACATTCAGTCTCTAATCGTTCTTCAGGATGAGTCAAGCTCAGCACAAAAGGTTGGTATTGATGCTATTATATTACGTCATCACACATCCTACATAAAGCTACATAATAGAATAAAACACCAAATATAAAAGAGAATAAAGGAAAATTCAGGCAATATGAAACTAATCGTAAGTTTCTGAATTTCACAAGCACCCACTAAGCCGGCTCCTTAGCTTAGCTCCTACTATGGTACTTCTGGTAGATAGATACAAAGTGGTAACAAACTTACCTTCTTGAGTTGAGGCCTCATCTCTTCCAGTGTCTTCCCTAAATGTTTATCTGGATCTAAACCTGTAAGAGTAATAATAGATACTTTGCACCTAGTTCCACAGTTTCAAAAAGACAGTAGAAGCATTCAAAGTGTACAGTACTTTAATTCTTTTAAGCATTCTACAAGAGAGCCTGGCCTGTAATGTTATAGAACTGAATCTGTGTACAGAAGACATCATCCTTACAACCACAGTGCTGCTGAATCCCATCATACACCCTCAATATAGCTGTAAAAATTTATGTGCAGAAAAGACGTTTTACCTACTTTAATCTCTGCCCAAACTCCCACCGCTTACCAAACGCAGCTACCTTGATGAGGATGGCCTCAAGGCCATTGGCAATCATTTCATCCAAAAGATCCTCCTGCTTCCGACGCCACAGAAAAGCAAAAGGCTGAAGACCAAGCCTCTGACACCTAGAGCCAAAAAGGACAAAATAACCAAATTCCAAAATTTTACTTTTTACACACACAGGCAGACGCAAAAACACTTGTTAAAACAGAGTTTAATAACCATAAGTATTCTATCCCCTAGATACAAGTGTGCCCAAGATCAATTACAATAAATTAAGAAGAGATTAGATCCATGGCTGTATTTTTCTCTCTATTAGGATTGGGTATGATTGGTGAACATAATAGTAGAAGACATCTACCATGGTCATCCTCTTGACCCATAAAAGTGTACACAAATAAATATGCCACACCAGTAACATGTAATACATGATAACCCCCATCCTCCCTTCCAAAGACCCCTTAGGCATGCATGGAAAACCTTCTTACACGTTCTCCACTCGTACACGCTGGTAGTCAGATAGAATTGCTCCAACAGACACAGAATCCACCGACTCTTTCTCCTGAAAAACACCAACAGACAGAGTTGAGATGCTACCAGTCAATTCTTGCTTAACGCAGAGGTCCAGACATAAAACACTGTGCTGTGCGTCACCTCAGCTCTTATCACAGCCATCTATGTTGGTGAAAATACTACATTCGAGACACCAAATTCACCATATTCCCCACCAAAAAATATGCCACGTTGAACTGAATTCATCATATTCACAAGTCATAATACACAACCACACTTCCTTACTGCAAGGTGAAGGAGCATTAAAATGTTCTTTTTTGGTTTTAGCTCGTGCGATCAAAGAAAACAAATAGTTGTGATGTTGTGAGTCAATTCAATCATTTGTCTGTGCGAATCGTAGAAGGAATTCTGCTCATTTATATAGTTGGACAAAGAAACATCGTCATTCTTTGTAAAATCACTAAAGTCACGACCTTCTGTTGAAATCAGAATGTCTGCTAATGACTGCTCAAAGAGCGAGATTCCTAGAAGCGCTGAAAAAACCTTTTCCATCAAAGCTGAAAACTACAAGACTGTTACTTTTACACCTAAAAGGTTAACGCATACGCAGGTACTTTTCACCAGATTGTCCTGCACTGGACACAAACATGGGGTCAAGGCATCTTTCCACAACTGTCTTCAATACCAGGCTAGGTGGGCAGCTGTCAAGAGCCCATAACCCCCTAATGGGTCACCTATGTGTCCAACAGCCAGTGATTTTTTTTTTACTCCTCTAGGGAGAAGCTTACAAGTCGAAGAATAGGGTCCACCTGGGTCGGGAAGGCAAAGGATGCAGAGATGAAGGGGATGTAGTTTGGAGAACCTTGCAGGGTAGGGTAAAGTAGAGGATTATGCAGAGCTCCATCCATAAACAGACACCAACCATGCCCTTAAAGGCGGGCTTGACTGTACCAGGAAGCCCCCTGAATAATGCAACCAGAAGTCATTTCTAAGTCTTCATTTTCATTAAAATTTATTCCACAGAATAAGTCCCACTGCCAAACAAACACCCAGTATGTTCAGTAGCAACCCCCTGAGTACAGAATCTCACATGAAATGGGTTTTTCGTGTTTCGGAGGGCCAAAATGCCCTTTATGCACACGCTATCTTTATTTTTTGGTGATTGACCAACAAGGGGTTTTTATTTATTTCACTTTGTACTACACTCAAGAAAGAGCTGTGTAAAGGGACTTACTTAGTGATTTACTTTGGGATCTTCTTTGGATCCCTCTCTTGTAAAAAAAAAAAAAAGCAGGCACCTCTAAAGATACCAGTGGCACCACAGGGTTCTTATATTAATTTTTCTTATTTTTTCTGCTTTTCCAATGTTTTATTTTTTTTTTAAACTTTTTTGAGCAGTGAGCTGTCCTCCTGACTAGCCTGGTCTCCAAATGACCATTCTTTTGAGGACACCATTGAACGTCTTTCTTTGTTAAGGAATTATCAAAGCCTACTCTTCCTGAAATTACTGAATATTAGTAACTGAATTCGCTCCTAAGGATACAAAACCTGATTAATCAAGACAAAAATGCTAACTTTGGAGTCATCCCATTAGAACGCAACACAATGCTTATGGCCATAGGCTCAATTCTGAAGTCAACTTGATGGATTTGGTCCACAGGTACACATCTAGTTTTCCACCTTGTTGCGTTTTTTCCTTTCTCCTTCACCATACCATCCATTACTGAGCTAACCAGTCATAAAAAACTACCCCATGTATACATCCCAGCCTTTCCACCAATCATAAAAATCATTCGGGGGAAAAATTAGCAATAATACTTCAGAGTTTAATTGGTGAATGACACAGACTGTAATTATAGTCGGAAATGTAATATTAATGAGAGGAAACTTTTAACAGCGAATTGCCTTAGAGCAATTATCAATTTTCTTAAACTACGAGTCCTTAGGACAAACCCATCCCCATCTCCCCCCTGACGAGATGTAGGTAATTTTTCTCTGCCTGATAAACACAAACGGCCATTAAAACGTGGCGTGGAACGCAAACCTTTCTGCTTTTCTTTAAATGAAATCGGTGTGTGCGCGCCCTCGGGGGGCTTCTGTCTGATGTGATCCCAATGTGTCAGTTAATCAGATAAAGAAATAAATTAAATAATTGTCAAGTCAGAACCACAAACAGCCTGAGGGAGGCCGGAGAAGGGAGGGGGAATGGAGTTCAGTTTTAATGTTTGGAAACAAAATAAGACATCCGGATAATGTTGCAGCATGTGTAAAGGTTGATGATCTGCCGGGGATCAAACTGCCAATCCTCTTAACTACATACGCCTTTTACTGCAATATTAGACACGAGTTTTTGGTTTTGTGGTGGGGGGGGCAGAAACAAAATCATAAAATGTCTGTCTTGTATTCTACATTACTGCATCTGACATACCCACTATAGAAGAATGTGCATTAAAGTACTCTGTGAGTAACCCCATGCCTCTATGTATACTTTAATATGCCACAAAGCTGCCCTCTTCCGCCATGATCTAACATTTCTTGCCACTGATTGGCTGCCTGAAGCTGTCAATCAGTGGCAGGAAAGTGCTCCCATTGAAATCAATAGGAAGACTTTACACATTCAGACAAGACCACTCAACGTTCACCAGAGCCAGCGCTGGACTGTGTTTTTGTTGTGCATAAGACTTAAATTGTTCCCCCTTTACCTGTATATTAATTTATTAAATAACATTCTTTATGGTCCTGAAGAGGTTATACTGAAAATTATTACGTCAAGTTATTGCTGCTAAAGGTGGTTCTACAAGCTACTGAATCACACATGGCTTCTCCATTTTGGCTTATTTTTGTTGAATAAATCATGACACGGTATAATACGTCATTGTGTTGTTGTTCACCCGAGATTGTATTTACCTAATTTGTAGAGCTGCTAAGGAACAGAAAATTATTATGTCCTGATATACATATAATTGAACTATTCTCTTTTTTTTCTCTTTCACTGTATATTTAAAAACAGCCATAGCACTCTACAGGCTAGAGGTTATGGTTCCATTCATATTTACATTAAACTATTTTTT
>VKOC01000008.1:31132813-31143921 GCA_009364415.1 Spea multiplicata
CCACATTACGTCTTTATGTCATATAGTGGGTCGATCCCGGGCAACCAGCACGCTACACTTCTCGAATACTAAATCAGTTGTAAAATGGCATTTAATATCGTTTATTCTTATAGCACCAACAAATTACGATGCGCTTCTTACACCACATATTTCAAAAGGGGAAAAAAATAATAAATTTGGTAACATGGGACCTCATACGAAGCTAACATTAAAGGGGGGGGGTTATGTTTTTATTTTTTTTTAGGTGCCAGCAATTTACGGGTTAATTAATTCTGTTTTTTAATGCTTGTTTTTTCGCAACTCTTATCAACTCTCCTGCAAATATTTAAATAAGACATTCTCAATAAATCTGCAAAATGGCAAGGTGAGCTATTGCTTAAAACAGAATTTTAGTCTGTCATATTTATCTTTCATTTTCAAAATGAATTCAACAAGGACTGGTAGCTGAAGACTGTATTTGATGACAAAGATTAATATTTTGGCACCCCTATTATCAACTGTTTATTTTGTAATTCAATAATTCTGGCCGATATGGCGTTAATGATTGAAGGTTGATCTTAGATTGAAAAGCAGTGCCTTTAAAATCCCAGATAATGCCTTGTGTACTGCGCACGGGTATGGGAATAAATCTTAGTAATTCTGCTAGACACAACAATAATATTAATTTATATTTATTGAAAATATGATTCCCTTCATTCGCCTTGATAGGATGTTGACGTATGGAATTGTCTATTATAAAGAAGGGCTTTGCGTTAATTAGATGAAGGTGAAGCATAGGTATTCTTGGTCTGCCGTGCCTGAGAGTAAAGATGTGAACCGAGACAGCAGAAGATACTCAAATAACTCCTGGATATAGAGGATTTGCCTCCAGCTGGACATTTTCATGACACGCCATCTCTCATCAAAAGCTTTCTACTGAGTGGATTTGAAAGGTCCAGGGTGAGCAAAACCCTTGAGTGGATAACACAAACCACAGACAATAGATAGAGTCACAGCTGTGTACATGAGTGTATATAAATAATACATTTAGTAATTTACAAATTATATATATATATGAAAAGTACTTTACCCTGTGTGATATCCTGTATTGTTGTACATGTGTGGCAGTTAAAGTTATTAGATCTTTACTAAAAATGATAGTGATAAAAAAAAAGATACAAAGGAAAATGTAAATAAAACAAAACAACAAATTAAAGAAATATGCAACACCTAATGCTCACAATGGCCACTTTGTCAGTGGAAATGGCCACAATGTCAGCTGGATCAGCCACAATGTCAGAGGGACTGGCCACAACTTCAGCAGGACCACTCGCTGCATCAGCAGGACCACTCGCTGCATCAGCAGGACCACCTACCCCTAAGCTGCAAGGGTAGGGTTGGAGCCAGAAAGTTCCCATTTCCTCCTAGTTGTCAGTGGCCATGACAGGTCCAGGGGGCGGAAGTGCCTCTGCTGCCAAACCTGATCATCAGGCCTCCTGATCAGCTTCTATGGGCCACAATAAAAGATGCCATGTGCCTTTAAGACACACAGCCAGCTTGCGGGTCTCACTGCAGGAGTGTGTGCTAGAATTCCAAATAGCAGTTTCCCGCAGTTTCACTTTAAGAACATACTATATATAACCGAGTGGATAATTATTATACTTTTCAAAGACGTTTTCTGTCTTTTACGTCTATATTTCATAAAATCTTAGAAAAACCATATTAAGCATACCAAAAGCAATAAATTCAAATATATCAGGTAATGTATACGTTTAAAATGGTCTTCACATTTATGAAGTTCTATATTGGGGTTGTCATGGAGATGATATTAGCAGAGATCTGAGGTCAATAGGGAGTAGATAAGGCAATAACACAAAACCATGAGGCACTGCCATGCAAAGTTGTTTATTTTGAGGAATATTTCAAATGGTAACGAGAATAAAAAAATATATGTTCTCTGTGGTTATAGCAACAAATCGTCCGTGTATTGCTCTACATCACTCTACCAATATAACTAAAATATCACCAAAAAAACACACACTGTCATGAACGGTTTCCTATAATCTTCAAGGACACAAACTATTAGGATAGGCTTTATGCAGGATGGGTGAACTGGCCCTGTGTAATGTCTTGGAAAACAAGGCCAAACCTCCACAACATGGACAAAAACTTCTCCGTCTACCATTAATGTTTCTCGCAGCTCTGTGTCTCGGGAAGAGGACATCACCAGAAGCTCTACCAGTTTGCACTACAATAACCTTATGTAAATTTCCGCCAAATTAGCGGAGCTTCTGGTCCTTCACCTGAAAATCCACCATTTTAGCAGAAGTTTGCCAGGAGGTCACGTCGGCAGAGATGCAGATGAAGAAAAGAGAGCGAAAATGAAAAGATAGAAGAGAGGAGAAAGGAGAACAAGAAGGTGTGAGAAATGGAAGCAACAAATCTCATTCCTGAAATGAAAATGGGCCTGAATTTGTCTAAAACTTACAGACAGGAAATAGAATTTGTTGTTTAAAAACTAATGGGTCAAAAACGAACAGAAAAATTGGTTTTGACCCATTTGCACATGTCTAGTAAATAGGCGGTATTGTCATGTTAAATTGTACACAATAATAGATGCATTATATCATTATGATGAGTATGACATCCACAGACAAGCAAAGGTGTACTCAGGATATCTAGGGTGGTCATAAAACAGATCTGCCTTCCCATTTTTACCAAGTATCATCGATTTGCCAGAAGGGAATCTTTGCAAAAGAGAGTATTAACTCCTCCATATCATGAAGGAAAAGGACCCCTCTAAGAGCAGCAGTACTCAACCTGGATTCTAGAAGAACTGATTTCCAAAGACCAGAAACCGACGGCCCCAAAAAGGATTTGCTACAGGCACTATGGTACCGTCACATTCAACATATGTGTAAAATATAAAACTATGGTAATAGCTTTTAGAGAACTGCTTTTAGAAAAAGGATGAATTCGTCATATCTGCGGTCAATAAAAATGTTGCTTGTTACTATGAAGGAAATTGAGATTCTCAAAAAAGCCTAATTTTAAACAGTTGACTTCTCCGTGAACTGCAGTGTATTTGCCCAAATTGTGATTGTGCGCTATCCTCCCGCCTTCTCCCCCTTATGTGACCCTGTTAGAAAACAATATTGTCTCATTAGAAAGCAGCACTTATGTAGGCCAGGCTGGATAAACCTCCCCTAATCCTCCAGGCCCATGAATGAAATGTAGACAGAATCAGATCGCTTTCTCAACAGCATTACCAAGCCACTTCTGTTCCTCTCCCAGCTGCTAAGCTTACTCTGGATAGTGTTTTTAAGCCAAAGGTGACATTGGGAATTGCATGCGAGGGACAGGACGCGGCTCCCATGATGCACTGGGCTACGCTGGCCATCACACCCTTGGGTATAATAACTTCCTCCTATACCAAGTGTACTATGATCTAATAAGATCATAGTATGGGAGATAATTACATATACAGCTTTTTTTACACAAAGGAACAGAACAAATGCCTTAGTGTCTGGATAGAATCAGTGTTTGCATCTTTATTATGAATACAGAATCAATAGAGGTTGAGAGAAAAGAGATGTTGGGCTCAAAGCATAATGAATATGGAGAAATTGTGCCCAAAGAGCTACACTATGGAAATCAAGACCATACCAGCTATGTAAAATGGCCCCAGTGGTCTATAGCCACCTGCTGGAGACATATCATTGTAGATTACACTTTAACATCTCCCTGTGTCTAGCAGGCTGAGGTGTACTACATTACTCATGGTGGGTGAGCGTTTATGGGCCACCAACCCAAAGGACGAGTTGCAGTAACTATTTATGCCCGCATTGAGGACTTCACATTACGCTACTGATCTTTGATGTTTTGGGCAAGGAATATTGAACAGGATATGATATCACAATTATATGGGGTTACCTACTAAAACAACATCAAACATTATGAACAAGCAGAGTGCAACTAGACTGGGATAATGTCTGGGATCAGTCTTTGTGTTGTGTGACGTAACGATAATGTGACAGGAAAGCTTACTAAGAGCTGTAGCATTCTGTAGAGAGCCACCATTCATCAGATGACCCTGCACATCTCCACAATAACACAAGCGCTTATTATTAGACTCGTGCATTCAGATTTATTTGAATTTAATTTTTAAAGAAATTTGCCATGTTTGTCAATTCATACAATTGTCCGAAAACGAGGAACCTCGGCGAAACGCGTTCATGCAGAGCTGTAAATAAATAGTTTTTCTTTCTAGATAGCAATGACTGTAATCGAGTTCTGGGGCATTTTTTATGAAGCCCCAGAACAGTCAGGGGATTCAGAATTTGTGACAGCCTAAGGGGTATTGCTTTAAATATCGAACAACAACAAGGTCATGTGATGCCGGCGCTCTATCACAGAAGCCCCAGAGGAAGTGCCGGCAGCAGTGGAGGTTGGTTGCTGGAGTGGAGGATCCAGGTCCCCTGCAGGGCTGCGAGGGCTCTTGACCTTAGTCTTGTAGTCAGATCTCTGATTTAAATATGGTACACGGAGGTAGCGCTGGTGTAGAAGTGTGTGCAGTGGTCCTAGTGGCAGTCACAGAAGAAGGTTTGATGAGCACCAGCTTCAATTAAGAAAATATTAAGGAACAGCAGTGATAGACAATTACCGAAACACATATCTGAGATGCTGAAAAAATATTGCTTAAGCAAAAAATTTACCTATGTTACGTAAAATTAGAAAGCATCAAATAACTAAGAATATAGATCTGAAAATAAGATGGACCACAGAAGGACAGTGAGAAGATTCATAAAGAAATTGAAAAGACTTAAAAACAGCCGAGGAGTAGTCCAAATATGCACACACGGTCCAAGATTATAAGAGCCTTGAAGGATTTTAAGGTCAATTCTGGATACCTTGTTATGAAAATAAGAATGAGTAGAAAGCTAAATCAAAGCCAACTATAGATATTGCTGCAGGTAGGTCCTAATCTGGCCTTGTAATAAAGTCCCATTACTATAACAACTAAAATAACTATTATTCTATTAATGCTAATGTTGATGCAATTAAAAAAAACAATTTTCTATCATGTTTTTCTATTCAAGTCTATCATCTCTGGAAAAAATATGGAAATGTCTCTCCAGATATTCAAGATAAACCTCTCTTATGGCCAGCCGTGTTGTTTAGGTGCTTTTATATTTAGGGTAGAATGTTAAAATATCTGACGTGATTGATTCTATTAAATATCAATGCACATTCACATATACTGTTTATACAAATCATTGTGTGTAAGAGGGTTGTATAAAATGTAGGAAAAGTAGAAAAAATGCACACAAGAATCTCCATCCTATTATGATAGCACCTAATAGTGACAGTGGACAGTTTAGCCACCAGATGGGTCTGCAGGACACATTGTAGTCATTCTAACAACTGTTTGTTATACCTTCCACACAAGTTATAACAAAGAGCAGACGGTGTTTGCTTTGACCCGGGACACAATAGCATATCGGCATGAAGAAGACTATTTAGAATATTTCTAGAATATCTGAATAGAAGTTGAATTGAAATATTTGAATATAATATAATATCACTGGTCCCGTTCAACATGGGAACACAGCTTGTATGCCACAAATAAGTTAGTCGCCAACGTCACAAAACACCACTGAGGACCCTCCTTCTGAACCCTCATTCCTAGTGAATTTTCCTCTTTATTCTAGGGCTGTCCTGCTGAAGCCAGCATCGTTAGCAAGCCTAGGCCCAGTGCTGTTCCTTGTTTAGGCCCTTTGGGAAGCTGTATGGGATGCCTGGTACTAAGACACAGAGCGTAGGTACAGAACTGAAGGAAAGGACATAAAGTTGGGCAGCCCCGTAATAGTCTGAAAACCCCAGAAAATAATTAAAATCATGGGTGGCATCAGAAAAGCAAGGTTTATAACAAAACATGAGAGTATGTGAGGTTTGCTTAGTGAATGACCTCCCCACATGACATGCTCGGGTCATTGCAAACATTTGGCGGTACAGTTACTCCTCAACTCTACCAAATATTTTGTGGGTGTTAAATCGCAAATAAGTCAAATGTCAAAAAGCTATCAAAGATGCATGAATGGGTTAACAATGGCTTTTCACCTGCCTCTCCTCTCATACACACTTCCACTCTCTATATATAATCCAGAAGCACACTTTACATCAGCTCTCTGTCTGCTTCGCTTGTTTTAGGATTTACAGTCTGTGGAGCAGATTAAAGAAACTCACTGGATCACAAAATGAATCTGTTATCTCTGCATTACACTCCCTTCCTCCTCTCCCTTCTCTTTTTTTTTCTCTGCTATAATAACATTTAACAGAATCCCACTGGCTGTCTCTGGCTCCTATCCAGGGACCTGTCTGTGTGACGCAAGCAGAGACTACTTAAAGGGAGATTACAGGCAGTAAGACAGTGCAAGCAGCCTTCCCAAGCAGGGACAACTCTGATCACCACACAGATTAAGCTGAGCACAGGTCACCTCCACCCGGTGGCTTCCCCAGGAAAAGGAGAAAAGCCTCCCGCAGAACAAGGTCTCCGATGTACAGCGATGGGAGAATGGACCATCCTAGAAAGACTTCTGGAGGCAGCTGTGCAACAGCACAGTACTATGATAGGAAGGTAAGCAAAGCTACGAAACTCTTGGACCTTGTAAAAGAGAACACCCATCTGGGTCCTGCCCATCACACTAGTCAGAACCCCCATGCAAAAACAGGATGCATTACATTCACAAAGACACCTCTCCACCGCGTTACACACCACCTATCCATAAGGATAACAACATTGTGTCTTGCTGGTTATTTTATTTTAGTACCAGTCAGTACTGAAAGAGTTACTTAAACTTACTCTTTTTAGAACAAAGCCGAGGAAAGGACCTGAACTAACCCCGTTTGCACATCTGTGTCTGCGAATTAGTAGTAGTTTGCAGGCTGAGGGTAAAATTGACGGATTCTACTCCATCACACGCTCCATGGGATGTAAGATTGATGGTCCTTATTAGTATCAGGTGCACACAGGATACATGTGCTGGGCAATGGTTTGCATCCGTTTTATACGAACAACATTTTGATCCATACATGCAGAACCCTCATGTCAATAAGATCGACTGGATAACGGACGACATGTCATGCACAATCCTTAGATAGTGGTCGATGTAATAAGAAGCTAGAACTAAGTATCTTATCTCTCTCCCTCTCTCTCTTTCGATGACGATGATGATTATGATATTATTATCCAACAGTTTATAAAACACATCATACATTCATATAATTTGCTTTAAAAGTGTACATTTCTACCACTGCTTAAATCTGCATTGACCTACAAATGAATGGATTTCTGGTTCAAACACTCTTGCCTTGCCTGTCACAGCTAATTATAATACACATTTCACACAAAGCATCGTGGCTATGCCGGTGGTATGGAAGTACCTTTCTGTGCGGCAGGTCTTTACGGGGGAACATATGCAGGGATGATTCTTCATGCTGCACTGGGTCCTTTCGGTGCAGAGAAAATTGTGTGCACCAGCAAATAATGGCACATATGTATACACCTTTAATGGAAGAAAATAAAAACAGGGTTTTATGAGTTAATTCAAAGATACCTTTAATTGACCTATTCTGGCTGCAGAATAAATTCACACACACACGCACATCAAAACATATTCAATTTTGACAGTCTTCCAACATGTCCTATTTCTCACAGTGGATATCCATCATGTTACAGCATGTGGTCATTTATCTTATGCTAGTGTTTCTGCACCAGTAAATAAAAAAAAACATGCATCTCATTTTTATGCCATATGGCATAATATTACCAATTCCAAATAAGCTGCATATAAAAGTTAGATCCATACCAATTCTTATAATTTTACTTACAAAGCACAAGGAGTGATAGGGGATTCTTAATAATCTGAAGAATAATTCTTAAGAATTAAGAGAATAACAAAGCAATTGAAGCTACAGATCCACACCCTGTAACTGCAGAGAAGTGTGCAGGGCTACATTATATGGCTAGCTTCATAAAGCGTGTGGATGCCTATAAATGTCTAAGAAAAACACCAGGAAAGTAATAACGCGTCCCAAATCACAATCCCTGTATTACCAAAACATCACAAGCAATGATGGCCAAGAACGACAATGGGCAATGGATATGGTGCTTTTTAGAAACAAGGCTTTCACGCTTATCTGTACAAAATAATCGTGACAGGTCGTGTTCTTATTTCAGAAGATTGACAATGGACAGCTATTCACATTTGGCCAATCCAGGGTATGGAAATCACAACACTTTATATCAAGTTGCCCTTAGACGTCTAATTATTGTTACCTTCTGAACCCCCCCCACCACCACTCATAGGAGGGGTCTGATCACTAAAGGTAGAGTTAACAGTAGAGTTTGTGGGAGAGTTGTGTTTCAGCTTCGACTTAACGCTACGTTATGAAGGACCAACCCCAGGGTCATCTACTGCTGTAGCTTGGCTGCCCTGTATAGTGTACAGTCAAACCCGTGAAGTCTCTTTACACATTATATTATGCATTATACAGAGAATAGTGAGAAAGTTAAAACCACAACCCTTGACAACTCTCCCGTGAATACACCCCAGAGTATATTAAATAAGGAAAAATTCCAAACCAATCCTCGCCCCTTGCTGCGGGGCTCAAGTGTAGCCAATCTGGGCTTCCAGGCAGAAGCAGCTTCAGCACTGGACAGCTCCTCTCATATATCAACATGAAAGGACAACCTTCTTTACAAGAAAAGAAAAAAAAATCCCACCGCCAATTATCTTAACAACTGTGTATATCTTTGAACCCCTTCCCCGAGGTGCAGAGTTGTCATTGATTTTCAGATTGATCCTTTTATTACCAGATTGGTCCACGATGCATCACTTGACTCCTGTTCTGCTATTTATCTATTATTTTATGTTCAGATTTTCTCTCTTGGTAGCTATTGACAACTAAGAAATGTGGAATGAGTTAGAAAATCTACAGACATAGAATATTTTAGCACTCAGCTTTGTTTTATATGTATCAATATAAAAGGGAACAGGAAAGGTAGCTATTGTGTACTTTGCCCTGGCATTGCATTAAATGTCAGAAGAGCATGTTTGGAATTGACCTTATATAGAAAGGTTTTGTACCTAATCATATCTCTATAGACACATGCGTTAAGATAAATATCTTGCATTCTCTCTCAATCTCTCTCTAATATGCACACGGAATGGCAATTTGTTCCAAGTTGGGTTGTGATTAATAATCACCCTCACCTTTTCAGTCAATTTTTATGGCATATGACATGAAGTTTAATGCCATCCTATTTATATGGTATGTTTATTTGGGAGAGAAAAAAATATTTTGGGTACTGATAAGGTGGTATATGGTGACATTACCAATGAAACAATAAAAGTAGAAGTGTTCCCACCAATATGTATTCCGATCCATAATTCCAATCTAACATGTGCCTTTCTTTTTAGGATTCTGCTGACTGTGGTGGTCATCTTCAGAATCCTCATTGTCGCTATTGTAGGGGAGACTGTTTATGATGATGAACAGACCATGTTTGTTTGCAACACTCTACAACCCGGATGCAACCAAGCATGCTATGACAGAGCTTTCCCAATTTCCCACATAAGATACTGGGTGTTTCAAATCATTATGGTATGCACACCGAGCCTCTGCTTCATTACCTATTCTGTCCACCAGTCTGCCAAGCAGAAAGAGAGAAGATACTCCACAGTCTTTCTTACTCTGGACAGGGAACAGGACAACGTGAAACGAGAGGACAGCAAAAAGATTAAGAACACCCTGGTTAATGGTGTTCTGCAAAACACAGAGAACTCTACCAAAGAGGCAGAGCCTGACTGCTTGGAAATTAAGGAAATCCCAAATCCTTCCATAAGAACCACCAAATCCAAAATGAGGCGCCAAGAAGGCATCTCAAGGTTCTACATTATCCAGGTAGTCTTCAGAAATGCTCTGGAAATTGGCTTTCTTGTGGGACAATATTTCTTGTACGGTTTTAACGTCTCCTCCATTTATGAGTGTGACAGGTATCCTTGCATCAAAGAGGTGGAGTGCTATGTTTCCAGGCCTACAGAGAAGACAGTGTTCCTGGTTTTTATGTTTGCGGTCAGTGGCCTATGCGTTGTGCTCAACCTGGCCGAGTTGAACCATTTGGGTTGGAGGAAAATTAAAACAGCAGTGAGGGGCGTACAAGCCAAGAGGAAATCCATCTATGAGATCAGGAATAAGGACTTACCCAGGATGGGTGTACCCAATTTTGGAAGGACTCAATCCAGTGACTCAGCTTATGTTTGAGGAACCTTTAAATAAAGCAGCTGAGAACTGGTTCCTTGGAGCACGAGGAGATGAAGGAGGTTATCTAATTAATGGAATGCCGTTGGACTTGATTGCCATTGCACTGCAGGAATGTGCTGGCTGGTAACGTTAATACCAATCAGTAGCAGCTACCACTAATTTAACTGGTGAAAATATCTGGCTCCATAGCTATAATTAATGTTTGTGAATATTACATTTGATACAAGATCCTTTTGTACGGCAGATTACTTTCTTACAGCGCCTCCTTGATTCTTCTGAGCTACCAATGTTCAGGTTAGATCACTACACACAGACATGCCAGTTCAAACAAAAAGGAAGTATCTATCCATTATAACTTCAGGATTATGCCCATTACGGGCAAAACGGGCTGAATTGTGGAGAGGGAATAGCAGCCCTCGCACAGATTGCAATGGAAAACAATGAGATAAAAACAGCAATATATTGGCCCAGATCCATTAACTGAAATAAATGCATCGCTGCTATTCAGTTTCTTGTAAGACATTGGTCCCTGGCATTAAATCCAGCCAAATATCCCATTAGTATTAAATAACCTCCATATTATATTTCACACTATTTGCACCAACAGGACCTGTCTTGGTGGTGCTATGCACTTTCTGAAAAAATGGGGTCAGCGAGCTTAACTTTTTTTTTTTTCTAAAGGTGGTAAAAATGGGTATAAAAAAAACCTAAAACATGGTGCTTTTCCTCTAGGTGACTGTAATCAATTACAGGGGAAGTTCAACAAAATTACATTGTGTAGACCACCCTAATAAATATATATA